>CP126894.1:137212500-137685000 GCA_030440675.1 Furcifer pardalis
TTTCTTACAAGGCTTGTGTTCAAATAAAGTTGTCAGGTAGATGGCAAAAATGTAATACCTCATTTTAGTTGTAAAAGCAGGAAGATCTCTCATGCAAATGATGGTTGCAAGTGGACGCTGAGTTACTAACTTTCTGTGACTAGCACATTTTGAGTCAGAGACTGAACTAGGCTGAACAACTGAGCCACTCAGACGAGACAGACTGAACTACATACCAACCACACACAGAATTCAGCATATATACAGAGTAGATAAAGGTAAAGGTCACCCTTGCTTGAAAGCCAATTGTATTTGACTCTAGGGTTCAGTGCTCATCTCTGCTTATAGCCAAAGAGCCAGGACTGTCTGAATTTTGCAGATGTTTCCGTGAACATGTGGCAGGCATGCCTAGACACCAAAGTGCACGGAATGCTATTTGTCTTCCTATCGAAGTGGTACCTATTTATCTAGTTGCAATTTTTTGCTTTTGAATTGCTAGGTTGGCAGGAGCTGGGACAGAGATGGGTGTCATTCCAACATTTATTTATTTATTCAGATTTATATTGCTGTCCACTCGGCGTGGCTACTCAGGGTGACTTACAGACAATACAATCAAAATAATAATATAATAATCCAATCAAGGCTGAATGTTGTTGGGGGTTCGGGGTGGTGGCGAAGCCTTAGCCTCCCACATCTTAACCCCCAGGCTGTTAGTGAGTGAGTGAGTGAGTGTGTGTGTGTGTGTGTGTGTGTGTGTGTGTGTGTGTGTGTGTGTGTGTGTGTGTGTGTGTGTGTGTGTGTGTGTGTGTGTGTGTGTGTGTGTGTGTGTGCGTGTGCGTGTGTGTGTGTGTGTGGTATATATAGTACCTGGGGTTTAAAACTGCCTCCCAGTCGGCGTCTTAACCACTTGAGCCACTGCAGTCCCATATACAGAGTAAAAAGCAGTTATTTTTGGAGGGAAGAAACATTTAATCTGCTGATTAGATTCAAAAATTGGCAATGACTATGTTTGTTAAATATTGGCCCTTGCCATCTCCATGTTACTGTGAAAAGCAAAGATATAGCATGATGGGATTGCCTGCTTTAAACTCAACAGTCAGAAAGTAAAGTGTCCTTAAATTGCAATTAAGACTCTTAAGACTCTTAAGAGTAGGTCCCAAGTTATTTATTTATTTAACAAAAATACGTCTATTGGATCAAGTGGAACTCCAGTTGGTGGAAAAGTTTTGCATTCTCTATGTCTCATCATCTCTAGGGGCATTACCAGTAGAGTCATAAGACTGAAAGAAAAGGGGGATCTGAGGTCATAGTAAGTCGGTGGTGAGTGGTAGTTAAGGGGGATGTTTGAGTATTATATTTGATATGCAAAGCATTTACAGTAATACCTCGGATAACGTTTACCTCGGATAACACTAAAATCACATAACGTTAAGTAATCTGGGGAGGAGAATTGGATCGAATAATGTTAAGGTCCTATGGGATGGATCGGATAACAACCGCTAAAGCCTGTGCGGTTACAATGTATCTCTATGGAGCTTTAACGTTATCCGATACATCCCATAGGATTTTAACATGCATCGGATAACACTAAAAAATCGAATAACACCAAGACTTGTGGAACCAAGTCTTAGCGTTATCCGAGGTATTACTGTATCTATCTGGTACTGTTAAAAAATGAAAGGTCCTCTATGTTTACACCTTGTTGGAAAATTCATCGTTACTATTTGAAAATAAAATACTAAATAAATTAGTTTGGCAGACCAGCTGTCTGCATTGCTGTTGCAAGGATAGGTATTTTTAGATATGAACATAGCATCTTTGCATTAGTAAGTATCCCACTCATGCATTCTTAAAGCCATGAAGTGCAACTTAGCACGCTTAACAATGTGCAAAAGACAGAAACAAAAGCATTAAGAATGCTCCTATTGGAGCTAATAGTCATGTTCTTTGCCATCCCTCTTCTCATGTGGCTTTCAGGTTTTAGCCGCTTTATGACAAAGCTAATCAAAATATCTTTCTAGTTCCTTTGGAGACAATTGATGATTCCTCCACACAAGTATACACAGACACTATTGTTTCTTAACTGTAGATGCATCTTTATTGTTTTCTTGGGAAGATAGGATGCTACCATGGCACTGTTTCCAGAGGAGGCTGTGATGAGAAATCAATCAGAATTATTCCAAAATGACCAGACAATTTCTCCATCTGTTGACATCTAAGAGTAGCTTGACACTGTGATGATGACCAATATCCCATTTGCCTTTTTTGATCCCCCCCCCCCCCGTTATCTGACAGCTTTATGACCCTGAATGAAATAAGGCTTTTACGAGTAGCAGAAGTAATTGGTTTTCTCCTCTGCTACTATCTGTTACAGACTACAGTTCTCCACAGAAGCAAAGAAATCTGTTTATGGGATTGCAGCATGACTTACGTATCACTAACCTATCTCCCTATTTACATTTGTGGTCTTATTGGAGATAATGCACTAATTGTAAGTTGCTTTATACATGCAGTAAAGAAATTCTGCACGATCTCTTTGGTGAAGTAACTTACTCAAAGAAAACTTGTGAAACAATGTTAAAGGTTGTGGGGAAAATGATTTGTTGGCCTGTATTTTTGTAGCAAGTCCTGCTCAAGTCGGCACTGGACTGACATGCTCGTAAACTGGGTGGAAGAAAATTGAGTTGGATTTAATAGTCATAATGACAATACCCTTTTACACATTCAGAAACTAGAAGAAATGCCTCTTGCCATATATATGTAAGATTTATGGTGTCTTAAAACATTTATAAAACAGGTGTATAATGCACAAACCACTTTAGTGAATGTGTGGAAATGCATTGTTTGGATTTTTAAAAATATGGGTGTTAAGGAAATATACAAAAAGTACTGTGCAGGAAGAAAAGGCAAAGTCTCTCAATCTGAGAAAAGCAAGGATGGGAGGAAATGTAGCAGGAATTCCAAGAAACAAAATGAATGTAGAAATTTCCACATCCTTAATATAAGAAATGGGAAGCCACAGGGAAATTTAGTTCCTATTCATTTTGATCTATGTACTTTCTTTGAAAGCTTAGAGGCAATAATTATAGCTGAGCATTGCATAGTGGATGATCCTGTCTATGTGGTCACATAGTATTGTGCTGTTTGCACAAGTGTTGCATTTGCAGAAGCAGAATGTACTTTTTATTCATTGAGATTATTTCTTGCATAAGAGCAATACTTGTATAATCCCATATTACTCTACAAGTGGAGCTTTCCATTTAACAGATGTTTAATAGGGTATTGATTTTAAATAATTGATTTGGGGTAGTTTGGATTTTCTTATATAGATAATGATCCTGCGTATAAATCGATTGGGCTTGCAGTCCTGTTAGCACTTACTTGGGAACTATTCCCTTTGGTATTAATAGAATTTACATCTAAATAAACATGTAAAAATAATATTGTTGTTCAGTTGCACAGTTGAGTCTGATTCTTTGCAACCCCATTGACAATTGCACACCAGGCTCCTCTCTCATCCACCATCCTCCGGAGTATAGCCCAGATCCATGCCCACTGCATTAATGATGTTATCTCACCCCTTGCCTCTTCCTTTTCCTTTTGCCCACAATCTTTCTTAGTGTCAGGGCCTTCTCCTGTGAGTGTTTGCTTCTCTTTTGGTGGCCAGAGTGTCTGAGTTTCAGCTTCAGTATCTGTCCTTACAAGGAGCAGTCAGGGTTGATTTCCTTTTGACTGATTTGATCTCCAGCACCACAGTTCAAAGGCATCTATTCTTCTGTGCTAAGCCTTCCTTGTGATCCAAACCTCACAGCTGTATGTTACTACTGGGAAGGCCATTAACTATGCAGACTTTTATCATCTGTGTGATGTGTTTACTTTTTATAATATTGCCTAGGGTCGTCATAGCTTGCCTCCCAAGGAAAAGTGTCTTTTTATTTCATGGCTTCTTCACTTTCTGCCATGAGGATGGTGTCATCTGCATATCTCAGGTTGTTGATATTTTTCCCATCAAGTCTGAATTCTGGCTTGTGATTAACTCAGCTCTGCACTACATGTGATGTGCTCTGCATATAAATTAAATAAGTAGGGTGAAAATATACAGACATGTCATACTCCTTTTCCTATTCTAAACCAATCAATTATTCCACATCCGGCCCTAAATGTCGCTTCTTCACCTGCATACAGATTTCTTAGAAGACAGGTGAAGTGTGCTGGTACTTCCATCTCCTTAAGGACTTACCACAGTTTGTTGTGTTCCACACAATCAAAGGCTTTGATGTAGTCAATAAAAGAGTACAGTAATACCTCAGATAATGGTTACATCGGATAACACTAAAATCAGATAACGATGCAAAATTTTGACAAAATTTTTGTATTGGCTAACGATGTTTTAGCATTATCCGAGGTAATCATAGTGGCGGTGTGGCTGGGAAGCCAGATGGTGCTCCCTGATCGGCTTCCCAGCCACACTGCTGCTGCGCCTGTAGCAGCAGCGTGGCTGGGAAGCTGGCCAGGAGCTCCCCGTCCAACTTCCCAGCCACGCTGCTGCTGCGGGTGCAGGGGCAGTGTGGCTGGGAACCTGACCAGAGACTCCCCATTTGGCTTCCCAGCCACACTGCTGCTGCGCTGCCATCAGTGCTTGGGTTGGAGGCAGGAACAGGCACGTGCTCTGGTTCCCCCCCAACTCAAGTGCCTGCGCAATCAGTGCTTGGGTTGGGGGGACCGGTGCATGTGCCTGTTTCTCCCCACAACCCAAGCCCTGATTGATCACATCACGTGATTGGTGCTTGGGTTGGGGGGGAACCAGTGTGTGCGCCCGTTCCTCCCCACAACCTAAGCCCCACTCGATCGCAGCACACGATCAGCACTTGGGTTGAGGGGTGAACTGGTGTGCGTTCCTCCCTACAACCCAAGCCCTGATCGATTGCAGCGCACATTACCAGAGCTGGTAACTAAAGTCTGCTGTCTGAAAAACCCCACAAGTCATTTTTTCTCAGGATTTCCTTTCATATTGCAAGTTTTTTGTTAATTGAGGCATTCGTAACTTGAGGTTTTACTGTACTGGTTTTCTTTTCCTCTCTTGCTTTATCCATGTTCCAGCAAATGTTGGCAATTTGGACTGCCTTTTCAAAACCCAGCTTATACTTCTGGTAGTTCTCAATCCACATACTGTTAAATCCTAGTTTTTAGGATTTTGAACATGACCTTACTAGTGTGTCAGATGAGCACAATTATACAGTGATTTGAAAATTGCTCTTCTTTAGAACTGGAATAAGAAATTTCTCTCGGAAATGGGACCAGATAGGGAGCTTACAGAATTTGAAACATTGCTGGTCAAAATGAGAAAAGGAGACATAGGATTAAAAGGGATAGTTAGTCAAATATATAAAATTTTAAACAAAGGAGGGAAGGCTCAACAAGTATTGAAAGACAGTTGGGAACAGGAATTGAACACAACAATTACTGAGAAAACATGGGGAAAAATGTGGAGAAGACGTATTATGAGATCTATGTTGGTAAGAGTGAAGGAACATAATTACAAACTAATTTGGAGATGGTATAGAACCCCAGTAAGACTGCATCTAATGTATAAAGATGTGAGTGAGAAATGTTGGAGATGTAAAAAAGTTAGAGGCACATATGAACATATGTGGTGGTCTTGTGAGGTTCTGAAGGACTTTTGGGGAAAAATTGAGGTTGAAATTAAAAATATATTGGATTTGCAGGTTGAACTGGGGCCAAATACAATCTTGTTAACTGAGATGGACAAATATAAAATGAGTGAGGATAAAAACGAATTGATGGCGATAATGTTATCAGCGGCCAGACAATGTATAGCTAGAAATTGGAAAAATAATGAAAGCTTACAAAGAAGGAATTGGTATAAGGAAAAGTGGGATTTGGCACTCAACGAAAAGCTCACTTGGGAGATAAATTCTAAAAAGGGTAAAGTAACTGGTAATAGTTTTTGGAGGATCTGGAAACCTTTCATTGAATATGTATTAGTTAAGAATAAGGGCATATCCCCTGCACCTGAGCAAAATGACTTCTGGAAAACATAAGTAAACATAAATCCCCAGACAATGTATATATCACAAGGGTGGTTTTAAAGATAAGAAGGATAGCTGAGATAGAGAACAACATATATTGGTTATGAGGCGACAGATGGAGATATAGATTGTAGTTTGATGTAGTAAATATTGGTTTATAACGAGGTAATAATTCTTGATGGACGTTAACAATGTAGTACAGTTACATATGTGAGATTTTATCTTCTTTTTTGAATTCTCTTTTTATATTCTTTAGAGCTATGTAATTCATTTTGTCTTATGTATATGTTTTGTTTTGTAATACTTTATATACCTAATTAAAAAAAAAAAGAACTGGAATGTAAACTGATCTTTTCTAATCCTGTGGCTACTGCTGCATTTTCCAAATCTACAGGCATATTGAGTGCAACACTTTAATGGCATCTTCTTTTAGGGCTGTAATTAACTTAACTGCAATACCATGATCTCCACTAGTTTGCAGAGTATATAATCAATCTGATTTCAGTGTTGGCCATCTGGTGTCCATGTATAGCCACCTCTTAGGTTGCTGGAAGAAGGTGTTTGCATGACCAGTGCATTTTTTTGACAAAATTCTAGTAGCTTTGCCCTGCTTCATTTTGTACTCCAAGGCCAAACTTTCCTGTTATTCCAGTTATCTTTTGACTTCCTGCTTTGGGATTCCAGACTCCTATGCTAAGGACATCTGTTTTGTGAGTTGCTGTAGGTCTTCATAGAACTGGTTGATTCCAGCCTCTTTTGCATCAGGATTTGGGACACAGACTTGGATTACTATGTTGTTGAATGGTTTGCTTTGAATTCGGACTGAGATAATTCTGTAATTTTTGGGATTGTATCCCATTACTGGTTTCCTCACTCTTTCATTGACTATGTCTAAGATATTCTTGCCCACAGTATAGTCAATAAAAGAGTGGGTTCCTTCCCCAGTGGATCATGTTTAGTCTGAGTTCTCCTTTATGCCCTGTCCATCTTGGGTGGCCCTACATGGCATAAACCATAGCCTCATCAATCAACACAAGTCACCTTGTCACAGCAAGACAAGAATCTTTGGAGGGAGGGGATAATATTGTTCATTCATACAATAGTCTTAATTTTTAGGGTCAACCATTAAAAATCCTTAATCTGATCTATTAAAATAAAGCCCATTAAACATTCTTTCTTGATTCTCTGAAAAAACAGTTGCATTTTTTTGTTAAACTTCGTAAAATGCTCCTTAATATTTAAAACATTTTTGGCTGTTGTATCCACATGTGGCAATGTCAGAGTAAGAGTTCAAAAATGCATTTCAAGTCTGTTAACTGAACATCTTGAGTTTTGTTTTAAAGAGTAGTTCTGAGGTGTTAGTAAAGCATCAACAGCTATTTAGGGTAGCCATTATGTAAAAGTTTTTAAATTGTAAATAAAATAATTAATTTTTTATTAAGGGAACATGTAAAGACCCTTGTTCGCTAATGTCCCAGGCCATAAAAAGATAAAATAGGACTAAAGTGCCAAAATTTACACTGACATGGTCCACTATTTAACCAAGTTTACTCAGAAGTCTTATTCTGTGAAGTGAATTGTATATGTCAGTAGACATATTGGCACTTCTTGTCCTGTTTTGCTATTGGCCCTTTACTCTATGCTCATAGGCTACAAATTATGGGCAGTGTTTGGTGGGAGAGGAGTCTTATAAAATATGCTGTTAATTTTTTAAAATGTATAAATTCTGAAAGATGCAACCTCTTTCGAAAAGAGTGAAAAAAATACAGTGCTATTTGCAACAAACTAGGTGTGTAAATCTTCACCCTTCTCGCCCTTGTAAGGAAAAAAACTACAACATTTTACTCCTCATCAGCAAAGGATAGCAAGGAATTTCTTAGTGCTCCTGACAGAGTTCTTTCAATGACAAGAATATTTTGTTTTATTTATAAAATTTGCCATTTGCATGCAATATGGCCAAAAATTAAAATACTGCCTCAGTTAAGATGTTAAGCAGAAGAATGGATTAACTTGTCTTTCCCAACAGTTGTCCAGTTTTTCTCTACCTGTTGGAATAGGTATTTTGTTCAAATTACAGAGATCCTAACGGGGGAAAACATACTTTTTTTGAATCCCTCTTAGCTGGAGGTAAGGAATCTCAGAAGACTTCTAAATCCCTTGTCAACATACCTTATCATGTCAAGTTAGCCTAAATCAACAAAAATGAGGTAGCACATATTCTTTCTATCTCTATTTCCAGCAGTAAATGTCAAAATAGATTCTGAAACACATAGCCAAAATTGGGGAGGAGTCTGTTTTGATCCTACCTTCCTTTGTCTACTCCACTTCTTCTAATTGGATAGAACAGTGGTCAGCAAACTTGGCTCTCCAGCTGTTCTTGGACTTCAGTTCCCAGAAGCCTTGATCAGCAGGAGTGCTGACTTGGGCTTCTGGGAATTGAAGTCCAAGAACACCTGGAGAGCCAAGTTTGCAGACCCCTGGGATAGAAGAAGAAAGAGGACCAAGAACTCACCCTGTCTAAAAATGTTGTATGTCTGACATGGGTGTCCATATACTGTACACTGAATATGGTTGTCCGAAGAATAGAGGTTTGTGAGAATCAGCTTCTCTTCTGCTAATGTCTTTATTAATTGAAGGAATGCCAGTGCCTGGAAGGTAGAGGGCAAAAGAACTCTAGATCTACAGTACTTTTTAGATGTTTAATGTGTGGGCTGCTACTAAATACAGTTGTACCTCGCTTAAAGAACATAATGTGTTCCACAGGATTGCTCTTTAAGCGAGTTTGCTCTTTAAGTGAAACACCATTGTAAGTGACCAATTGTGACTTCTGGTGGGGGGGATTGTGAACCCCGATTTATTTGTTAAGCGAGTTTTTAGTTGGTTTTATTTGTTAAGCGAAGCGAACATTCAGAGAAAATTCTGCTCTTTAAGAGAGTTACTCTTTAAGTGAGGCGCTCTTTATGCGAGATTTGACTGTAGTGCATATATCTCTTACTATGCCTTATTTTGTAGAAGAGCTGATGTTAGACAGTTATTTGTTTTGCTTTGTGTGTTTTTATTTGTTTGACATGTCAGTACCCCTCATTCACTGAAATTTCAACGCCAAATCTAAAATATAGGACTGGTTTGTTCAGTATCAAATGACCAGCGGTGTATGAAAGAAACAGAAAATTTTGAGGTCTGACAATAAATTTAAATACCAATGAAGAATGGTCTCAAGATATATCAGGTGGAATATGAGGGAAATGCTAAGTTTTCTATTTCTGCAAGAGAAAAGACAGTTCTTGGAGGATTGGCACTGGAGATCAAAGGTTGTTTTCTGTATTTGAAGTTTGTGAATGTATTTCTATGCATTCCTAGCTATTTGCCAGAGCTGGTGGACCAGAAATAACTATCTGAGAAAATTGGCTGGCTTAAACTGGGATACACAACCCAAAACATAAGAACAACAGCCTTGTCCCTGTGCTATTCAATAGCAGAATATGCTAGTGCCATGTGGTATGAATTAGCACATGCCAAACAAGTGGAAGTAGGTCTTAATGAATCATGCAAGATTCTTACTGGCTGGCTGAGACCTACTGAAAATGTCCTTTATTTGACTGGCATTGCCACATTGGAAGTATGTTGAGAGGTGCAAGCAAACAACAAATGAAATATGATACAACAACAACAAACCCAGCCACTTCATGGGCACTGACACACTATGCAATGGCTAAAATTGAGAGAAAGTTTGCTGCATACCTACCAAGCTATAAATGTAAACCCAGAAGAAATTAGGCTAAATCTGTAGAGAGCAAAAACAATCCACCTTGCTGAATGGAGGAATGTCAAAGAGCATCTGCCACTAGGATAATATTTTGGCTCAATCATCTGGAAGTCACTTAATAGACTTTGAAGTGAAGTAGGAAGATCAAAGAGTAATAAAATAAAATGGGGCTACTTAGATAGAGGACACATTTTTCATGAATGTAGAGAAATTCAGTGAATGCATCATCTATATGCATGCAATTTATTCCCCATCACATGTGCAAAAGAAAGTCTAGTAAATGGTCGAGATAGTCCTACTGAAACAGCCCACTTCTGGTCAAATATATATATATATATCTTTCCTGCAAGCTTGATATTTAAGTTTATAATGTTGTTATTTTTGCAATCTATTCTTCAAGCCATGTAAGATTTTTTTTATTAAACATACAATGAAAGCTAAAGAAAAAGGACTACAAAACAAACAAAAAATAAAAATGCAACAAATCAGATTTTCCCCCAATACTTTTATTATTTTTGCCATATTTCACATACCCATATTCATCTTCTAAAATACATTATTTTCTGTACTGGCTCTATACCTTTCCCTTTCAATAACATAAAATCCAAAACCACTCCCCAAACATCTTTCAATCTATTTTCTATTATTAAACCTTTTTTAAAACCATATTTCACTTGATTATTTATCATTAATTGCAATATTCCAAATCTCCTTATACCATCTCCTGAAGCTGAAAATCAAAATTAACTTTCCAATATTTAGTTATAATTAATCTTGCTGATATGATTGATATAACGATCCTTTCTTCTCCCTCCCTCCCACTCGAGCTAGGCATCTCCAAAACTAAATCATAATGCAATTTTTGGACATATGTTCAAATTAATTGATAATATTTCATTCATTTCCTCAAATATCACTTTCCATATTTTCTGGATTGCTGCATACCTTTGATGGTTTTTAAAGATTCCTAGGAAGGACCAAAATGTGCCATAAAATGGATGCATTGAAGTTGCAAAATATACTTTCCATTCTTTGCAGAATGGAAGGTGCTTCTATCCAATTTTCAGTGACAACTCCTGGCAACATCGCAACTCAGTGCATTCAGTGAGATCCTCTGAGCCTCCCTATAGCATTTTCAAGGCAATAGAGACGCTATTATGAAGAAGTGGAATCAAAGAATTTAGCAAGTGATTTCAATAAAGAAGCGCTTAAAGATAGCAAAGTTCCTGTAGCATTGGGAAGCAGACCCAGCTATCTCTATTAGCTTGCTTAGGCTCTGAGAACTTTCAAGGAAGCTCTTCTTTTGGGTTTGACCCTTGTCACCCTCTTTGGTCTTTTGGTGGGGTGATGGAATAGGCCTTTTCAGTGGTTTCATCAAGGTTGTGGAAATCTCTTGGAGCAGGGGCCAGCAAACTTGGCTCTCCAGATGTTCTTGGACTTTATTTACCAGAAGCCCAAGTCAGTACACATGCTGATCGGGACTTTTGGGAGTTGAAGTCCAAGAACATCTGGAGAGCCAAGTTTGCTCACCCCTGGCTTGAAGGAATAGCTAGGCTCAGTCTGCTGCAGGCAAAAACCTCTGTATTGAGGTGGGCTTTGGGCAGGTCCCTGGTTTTTAATGGCTTGTTCTTGTATGTTTTCTAGTTGGACTTCTTATTCCACATTTTTAGAGTAGTTGGATTGAGCTCATCATAACCATTTTGTTTCATGGGACAGATTCCAGACTTCACCAGCATCTTTATGTTTCCAAAATGTGATACAAGAACTGGGTACTGAGTAAACTCATGTGGATGTCACAGACTGCTGGTGTCCTTTGTCATCTCAGAAACATGTCCAGTCCTTTGCCATATACACAGGGCAAGTGAGCACAAAGGACTGAAGTAAAATGCCCCTGATAAGTTTGTACAGAACATAGTCCTACCGCATTGTTCTCTACTGTGTTAAACCTCCCCCACCCCAATGACTCCACTATCTCTCTGTGGTACAGAAAGAGGGACTATGAATTATTTAAAAAACAAAACAAATGGGGAAGTTGAAAAGTTTAGATCCTTCAGAACAGGAGATAGTGATTACATGTGCCTGACAGGAATGGAACACTTACAACATACAGCTCTCCTAAAGAGGGTTATTATACCAAAACATTTTATTCACATGGGTAGGTCTTTGTCTTGACAAATTGACCTATAATCTTTCCTTATTTATGTAACTACCTGATCATAGATTCCTATGGATTATATTTAAGTAAGGAAATGTGAAATATTCTGTGTAATTCTGATAAACTAGGCAAATTAGATAAAAAGATTCAATATAAATCTCTGTGTTTGGTGGAGAGGAAAGAATGTCTTGGATAGAAATCAAGGTTTGAATGGGCAGACACTAGATGTCATGACTATAAATAATCACACCTCAGAAACATTTACATGATTTTCTTCTGGCAACATCAATTTCTTAAGAATATACTGTGATCTCTGTTTGTGAAATAAGAGAATAGTCCAAATTAATACATTTTATGCCAGATTTTTTTTCTGTTGTGGGCTTTGCCCAAAGTTAAGTACATCTGCCTTATCTTCCAAAGTTGTTTTCTTCACCCCCACCTCACACATAAGTGCAATTCTATTTAAAATTTTTGTTCAATCATAATGAAGGTTTCCAGGTAGGGAACCTTTGAAGTGACTATTTGCATTGTAATAAGGCTTTTGGTTTCTAATCTTTTCCTCAGAATTTTGTTGTTGTTGCTGAAACATCTTGTCAGCATGTAGCTCTGCCTTCAAAGTCACAACTTCTAATGATTACTTTAGTGCTATTTCTGTTAATGATCCTCATAGAGTCTAATGTGGGGATCATACTTCAAAACTCTATTAAAAAGTAATTTTAACTTCCTTGGTATTTGGTTGTCATTTAATCAAATGTACAATTGCCACCTAAGTGCTACAAACCAATATTTGGCATGGTAATACAGAATTTAATTAGATACTCAATTCTTTAGTATGATTTAGGTATGAACTGATATTAATGGTAATTAAATATATAATCAATTAATATCAGTAGGCTCCACTCATAGAATTACAGATGTAGGATTCCCTTTGAATTCAGTGAGATGTTCTTGCAAGTTGACATGTATAATGTTATGCCATTAATAAATTAACGTTTAAAAGCAAAAATTGATGTATAAATGAGAACATTGTTAAAGTTTACCATATAGAACTGAATATTTGTTCATATATTCATTTGAAACATGTACATATAGTTAAAAATAATAAAACATACACCAGAATAACAATCTCCAAAATCAATCTCATTTAATGCTTATTAGCATTAAAATCAACAAGTGACTGTTCTAATGAGTAATTTTTATTTAGATATTGAAAAACTGTCAGGTTTGGTTCCTGCCTGACAGCAGCTAGGGGGGAATTCCAATAGAAAAGCCTTGTTGCTGCCAGAACAATATGAAAAGGGTAATGGAATAAGCAAAAGGTCTTCATCTTTGTATTTTGGGTTAATCTTGGACAGGGGTTCCCAACCTATGGCCTGTGGGCTAACCTCAGCCACCGACAACATCCAATCCGGCCCGTCGCTGCCTCCACCACACCCAGAGGTGGAAGCAGGCATAGTTACATCATCCATAAAACACGCTTTTGAATGCACAAATGTGCCCATATTTGGTGTAAACGCAGCAGTGGGTGCATTTACACCAACCATAAATGTGGCTGTTTCTGCTTCTGTGGCGCATGGTCCGGCCAGTGACACTGTCCAGGGTCATGGTCAGGCCACAATGAAAAAAGCTTGGCCATCCCTGATCTAGGAGAACATTTTTTTACAAGAA
Organism: Furcifer pardalis; assembly: GCA_030440675.1. Lineage (NCBI taxonomy): Eukaryota > Metazoa > Chordata > Lepidosauria > Squamata > Chamaeleonidae > Furcifer > Furcifer pardalis. Next base: position 137,226,119 of record CP126894.1, read on the forward strand.
ATTCTTTGTTAAAAGCCTTTTATCTTAATATCACAATGAACCTGCTTTCATAACACATTGGCAGATATGGCACTACTTTAAGCAAAAATGTAACAAGTGGTAGGCTGTCAAGTCAGCAGCTGAAATTTTTGTACTAGGTGCTGTTTATAGAATTAGTATCAAGGAACGTCTCATACAGAGCACATTGCACTAACCCAATCTACAAGCACCAGTTGTAAGGAAGTAAAGTATTTAGAGTAGATGGGTGAATGAGAGCATGTGTGGAGTGTTGGGTATAAATGGATAGAAAGTAGCATTGGTAAAAATAGTGCAGGCAAAAGACAGAGAATATTACCAGCAGTGGCTAGAAACAGAATGTTGAGATGAGCTAATTTGCATAATGAAGAGCTAATGAAGATCCTAGGGCTTGTCTGGTGTTAAGAAAAATCCAGGCCAGCCTTCGCATTTAAAAGCATCCTGGCCTGGTATGATCAGAGACCAAGATTTTCTTAGGAATGGGTTGTTCTGGCCCAACTATCCCCATGTAAAATCTGCCATAGCTGGCATATCAAGCAAAGTTGATAAAAGGCATTAATAGTTACAAAGTCCATTTCAGTCTCTAGTGGTACAAATTGCTTTGAGAAGTTTCCCTTTGAACCCGGTCCTTCAGGGGAATGATATCTTGTCAGATAAATTTTTGAGGTGTTTATATTATTTGCCTCTGTGATGCCACTCCATGACACCACAAAAAGTTTCCATAGAGAGAGAGTAGAATGAATTTAACTAACAGGGGCTTTGTAGATAGATTTTGTTCAAAAAGCAATATTTATCATTGCCTGTTTCCTTCGTTGACTGTGTTAGTGATTCATCAAATTATGCACTCCATTCTATTATGTATGTTCATCTTATTTTCTTCTAAAGTTGTAAGCAAAATATACTGAAATATTATGTCACTTTTCGTAATGATTATTCCAATCAAATGTAAAGAAGATTCACATATTTAAATGATATGCTGTTTACTTGTTTAATATGCACTAAAGTTGCATGTTAAAGAAGCAATAGATGCAAAGTCTAGAAAAATATATTCAGGGAACATTTAAAGATAGCTTCCACAATAATCTGATGTAGCACGCACTTTAGCGAAGACATGGCAAACTGTGTTAATTAAGAAGAGTTTGCTTTAATATAATTGTCATTTTTATTTAGTAGTCATCCATGCATTGACAAATGTAGGACTTATGTAATTCTATACAGCATTCAGAATGTTAGAAAGTTGAACCACTATCTATTTTGCAGGAGCTGTGTCAGTAGTATTTTCCTTCCTGTTACATCATAAACCAGTATATTATTTTTAATAAAGTTGTGTTTTGAACTTGGAGATTCACATATATGAAAATCTTATGTACAGATTATCATGAGACAACTGTAATCTATTTTTATCTGTTTCCAATGAAAACTGAGGGTTTCCCAGAAGATATTTCATTGTTGATTTTTTTTAAAAACTCTATTGTTAAAGACTAAGAAATATATGGATGCCTTTATACAGTAATACTCCGGATAACGATTGCACCAGATAACGCTAAAACCGCATAACGACGACAAATTTGGGGGGAAGATTTGCACCGGAGAACGTTCTTTCTAGCGTTATCCAATGCATCGTAATAAAGAAGTAAAGGAGGCCAAAGCTCTTCTCCCTGCCACTTCCCTCTTTCCTCCCCCCCTCCCCAGCAATGGGGTGCCATACTGCCGAGAGAATCCAGCCCAGCCCTGGCCCTGCTTACCTTCAAGCCACCACAGCTGCTGCTCCCACCAGGTTCCCCAGGCAGCCCTTTGCACTGGAACTCATGGCTGGCTCAGGCAAGGGTAGTGTGCATGATCAAGCCGGCCTCGCCCATGTGGAGTCAGCCTAGCTGCTCTTTGCTCCGACTGAGACAGGCTTGACCAGCTGATTGCAGAGCACAGAGCTATGCCTCATGGCAGGCAGAGGCAGCCGAGCGCCAATGCAAGAGATCAGAAAATGGAGAGGAATGGTTGCCAAGGCAGCAAGAGATGCATGCATCGGATAAGGCTGAAAATCGCATAACATTAAGACTTGTGAAACCAAGTCTTAACGTTATGCGATGTATTGCTGTATATTGTTAAATGATTGGCAAGAAATAGTGTTTAAACAACAAGATTTATTTTATTTATTTCATTTTTAGGTAGTTCACAATATTAAAAAGATCAAATTAAAACCTGGTACTGTATATTAAAACAATTAAACTATAGTAATAATTAAAATACATTAAATGATTTTAAACATAATTTAAAATTAAAAACAGAATTAATTGCGCTAAAATCATACCTGTTTGAGTATGCTACATGATTGCTGCCCTGCTTCCACCTAGTTTTGCTTTGGTTATGAGGATGAAAGTGGAGAATGTCCTTCCTGACTTAAACCTTTCTAGCCCTAATCTGTTACTGAATTTGAAGTGGGGCAAACTGCTGTTAATTTATATTATACAGTGGAATCTCATACAACTATCGCCCTGTATAGCAACGAAATCGTATGACAATCAGGTTTTGGGGAGGAAATGGCATCCCGCATAACAATTTTCCCTATGGAAAAAATTGTACAACAATTTTCAATGGGAAAAACCACTTAATGAAAAAAATTGTTGTACGATGTATCCCATAGGAAAAATCGCTGTATAGCAATTGTTTCACATAACAATGAGCCCCATGGAATGGATTAAAATCGTTGTATGAGGTACCACTGTACTTTATTTCAGTGGGAAGGTAAACAGAGTTCCGTGCACTCCGGTGTCTAGGCATGCCTGCCACATGCTCACGGAAATGTATGCAAAATGCAGACAGCACTGGCTCTTCACCTATAAACAGAGATGAGCACTGAACCTTAGAGTTGGATATGACTGACTTTCGAACAAGGGTGTCCTTTACCTTATTTAGTGGGTTGTGAATACTGTACTGGACTACTGGCTTATGATGTATTGGTAATGTTTCTTTTACATCAGTTCTGTTCCTGACATCAATAACTAGTGCATCAGGACATCCAAAGAGGAAGACTGAAAAACTCATGTAGGTAGTTATATTCCATATAAAAATGACAACAGAATGGATCTGCTAAGAGATATTTATGCCTGCCTGGAACTAAAGGTCAAGCCTGCAGCCGTGCACATATTTAGAAATGTGGTACCATATAGCAGCCCAGCTTAAGTCAGGAATTGAAATACCTCTGAGTCATGTTTTACTTGACAGTACACACTTATTATTATATTAATGCTTCTGAAGTAGCTGTTGCCCTTGTGGAATAGCTCTTGAGTGGTTCCTTGAGAACTAATTTAGATAGTACATAACTCAGTTCAGTTATGGCAACGACCTACTTAGCTAAGTGTTGGGGAGAAACAGGCTTGGCTTGCCTCCACAACAAAGATAGAAGCATAGGATCTGTTGTGGCCTGTCAGACGAATCCTCCAGGGAGATCCATGACTCCTGGGAACATATAAGAACAAGGGCTCAAAGTTACAACATCTACAGAGGCAGGAGTATTGGATCTTCTCAGATGAGGACACTGGACACCTCTTAGTCTGAAAGAGTAATGCCAGGAAAAGGTGAGAGTCCAGCTACAGACACTGGGAAATAATGTCTTGGTTCAGGGGAAACCTCCTTGAGATGAAGAGCTTCCTCAAGAATAAATGACCTTTCTTCATCGGGTGACCTAGAACTAGATGGCTCTTATTTAAGTAGTTGGCTGCAATCAACTTCAGTGCTGGAAAGAAGACTGTTTAATATCACTGAGGTTATTGAATCTTCAGTTAGGCCGAGTATTCTGACTGGACCATGTGGGGAAAAAGAGTGGACCAAATGAGAGGAACAGTAAAATTAGAGTGGAAGGTAAAAGAAGATAGAGGAAGAGGCACAACGACATAAAAGAGGAGAGATAGTGCTTTTCACTATCCCCATGGTTGTCACTGAAAAAACATTTTTGTATTTTCAAGAATGAAAATGAGGCCAACCTGTAAAAACCAATGAAAAAATCAGAACTTTTTAATAGCTGAGGTTGGTCCCTTTTCTACACCTGTCTCCTCCTAATTTGTTATTCGTTGGTCAGAAATACATACCAAAACCAAAGAAAGAAATGACTTGCTTAATTCAAACTCACGAACAAACAGGTTCATATACAGCACATTAGAATGACTGTGCAAATGGGACACAAGAGTGCTTTGCAGCCATGTTAAACATTGCAGGTTAGATTGTGAACATCTGCAGTGTTTCTAGATATATTCTTTATTGCAGGTTACAGGTTCAACTGATAACTGAGAAGGAGCTTACAACTCTGCATTATTATCTATTGTTTTCATTTCCAAAGGGAAACTTTAGGGTGACAAAATAGTATCCCGTAATTCTTTTTATTCATTGTACTCTTGTTCAAGTTGAAGGGTATTGCTGGGGGGGGAGGGAGGTAGCTAACAGCCATTCGCAGTACAGTGGTACCTTGGATAATGAAATTAATGTGTTCTCTGGGACCCTTCGTACACTGAAATCTTCGTTAACCAAAATGCCGTTTTCTATAGGAATGCATTAAAATCAATAAATCTGTTCAGGAAGTAAAAAAAAAGCCAAACAAAGTCCCAAAAACGCACACACTAAAAAGCATGCAGAAGGTGAAGATCAGCTACCTACCTTTCCACCACTTGAGAAATGGAAGTTCCAAAAAGTGGACTGTCCAAATACAGACGAGAAGGGTGCAATTGCGCCATTTTTTGGCTGCTTGGCCAGCCACTGCCACTTTCCATGGTGCTTCCCATGGCAGCAGGGTGGGTGGGACATGTTTGCTGCATTTTGGCAATTTTTTTCACCAAGTGTCTCCTGCAGTTTTGCGACCAAAAAGCATTGTTCGGGTGCTTCCTTGTTCAGTGTTGCTGGAAACTCCCCCTCCTCTGAAACAGCTGATCAGCGGTACTTTTCCTGCAAATACCAGAGGTAGCCATGAGATGGCGCTGTTTGAAATGTGCTGGATATCCATTGAAAATCAAGGATGAAACGCAGGAGAAATACAGGTTTTTTCCACTTCTGGGTGACAGGAGGACCTTTGGGCAATGCCTGGGTCCCCAGCACCAAACCAGGAAGCACCCGAACATTGCTTTTTGGCTGCAATACCACAACAAACACTTAGCAAAAAAAATGCCAAAATGCCATCATCATCATCATCATCTTCTTCATCATCATCATCATCATCATCAGGGTGTTGGGAGAGAGATCACAAGTGCGCAGTTTCTCCCCCAACACACCAGCAGTCCCAGCGATTGTGCGCTGGGACAGCCAGGGTGTTGGGGGAGAAACCGTGTGCACGTCCAATCTCTCCCAGAACACCCTGGCTGTCAGAAACTGCATGGATTGGGTCCCCCGACACTCACGTAGGTGGCAGGGGTGGCGGAGAGCCCAAAATGGGCCAAAACCCCCCCTCTGTCACAATGGAGTTTTTCCACCCATTTCGGGCTCTCCGCCACCCCTGCCAACTCTGGGGAGGTTGGTGGACCCCATCCATGCTGTTTCTGATGTCTCCTAACCTGCCCGGTCAGTGCTCCAAGGCAAGACGCCTGGGAAAGAACCCTGGTGTTTTGCTTTGCAGCAGCACCTGGATAGGTCAGGGGACGTTGGAAACAGCACGGATAGGGTTCCCCAACCTCCGCAGAGGCAGCAGGTACCACGGGAAAAAAACTCCATCCCAGGATATGAACTTCAGTTTGTTTGGGGAAAGATCAGGCTGCCTGAACAGGACTTTTTTTAACGTTGTGCGATCAAAGTGGAACCAAGTCTTAGCGTTATCCGAGGTACCAGTGTAGTCCTAATTCGGACTTTTGCCCTGGCCATGCCCACTACACCATGGCCACAGTGTGGTAGTAAAATTTTTTGGAGCCCACCACTGCCCCTAGGAGATGATTATCCCTCTTCTAAAGTCTGTCCCACTATCAATTCTCTAATATCAAAGCTGGTTGCCTGAACTGAGAAGTGTTAAAGGAGGAAGTGATTGCTGTAGAGAAGAAGAATGGATGTCCTGTTATCTCTTTATATGTACATTGGAATTCTGATTGTTCTTCTCTGTTGTGGGAGAAATATGGTGAGGCACTAAATAAGAAGAACGTGATCTGACAGCAGCTTCCCAATATGAATGTTCCAAAGTACAGAAGAGATCCTCAATTTGTTTTCATTGTTCCATGCAATGCAACAGAGGAGGCAAATTTGTACATGGTTTTTGTGTTTTGGAAGATTTGTTGGAAATCAATGAAATGTTTTAAAAAAAATATAAGAATGCCCATATGTTTTATGTGGCTGCATGCCAGTGAACTGGGATGTTCAAATTTAAACAATAAATTAGATGACAATCAGCTCTTTCATTATGTGATTTGTTCCCCTTGACAAGATTAAAGCTGTTTCTTTATTGCTTTAGCATTATAAAAATTATTTGCAATTTTCTGGGGTTTTTCCTGTTTTGTTTCCTGTTTTTCTTTGGAATTAAAATGTTCTCTTTTTTCAGCTTGGTATTTTTAATTCCAGATTTCTCCCTTAGAACAGTGTAATTCCTAATTTCTATTACTATTTTATCTTGAAATAATGTTCTGCTTGAAGTATTGTGGGAACAGAAACAGTATTTTATGGTTAAAATTTTCTGCTTTGAATATTTAATTATTTTGCATAGAAAGAAAGTAGAAAAAGTACTGGAGGGTTTCAGTAGAACATGTTCATATGACGTCTGATCTGAAAATGGAACTGTCATATTTTTCACTATATTTTGACCTACATTAGTAGTGTTTTGAATAAATAACAGATGTCAGTGTGGAAATGTGCATTTCCTTAGTTTATCTTCAGATATTAAAAATGTCAAGTACTATAGAGATCCCAAGATTTAAGTGGAGTTTATTTCTATGACTGACTTTAAAAATTATTCAATGGTTCTTTATACAAATTGTAATACTGATTCACAACTCCTTGTTACAGATTTTTCCGTAGTTTTTTTTCCTGAGTACTGAAGGGCTAACACAGAAGTTATTGAAATAAATAGTATTATGAATCAATTACCTAGTTTGTATTTATTATATCCACTGTGACTTAATAGATTAAAGCATCAGATCTACATTGCATAGTGGTAAAATAGTAAAAATTGCTAGCTCATATTTAACTTTTATCTAGAAGAAGGTGGTCTTTCTTCTTTGTGGACTTCTGTGATTTACACACTTGAGTTTTGTGCCTCTGCAGTACAGACTTTAAAAATGTCGCTGAAATAAATTATCAGCAGCAAACATCATCTTTGTCTTTACTTCTCTTCTTTAAAGCAGGATATTTGTGTTCTTTATTTTGCAAATGGAGGGGGCATTTAAAACATGTTTCTTGTGCCACATGGTTCCTTCCTTCAAGTCAGTGGTGCCCAATTTAAGGCCCGGGTGCATCCCCCGGGCCTTAGTGCCCGGCTCCCTAAACCACATGATGGGCACCCCTGCTTTAAGTGGACTTTCTTCCAATGATAACACCAGGAACAGACCTACAAATCATGCTATATTCAAGCTGACTGAGACTTCATTTACAGTAGCCTTTAGCACTGGATAATTTGAAGCAGTGATGGGTAGCAACAGGTTCACACCAGGTCTCCAGAACTGGTAGTAACTTTTCCCAGTGTTCTGGAGAACCGGTAGTGGCTTTTTTTTTGGGGGGGGGGGATCACCTCAGGGGCTTACCTTTTCGCTGGTTCCCCCACTGCGCATGCGTGCCAAGTACTTGGCGTGCATGCATGCCTACATTGCTTGGCGCGTATGCACAGCCTCCTTGCTGTCCTCCCAAGTGGGGAGGAGGAAGAAAAGTTGCTAGCCTGAAGCTCCCTATAGCCTGTTCCTCAGGATAAGTGACTCACCTTTGGGTATGGGGTGGGTGGGTGTATTTTAATGTGTATTTATTTTTAATGTGTATTTTTATGTGTTGTATGTGTATTTAATTTGTATTTTGGTTTTTATGTCTATTTAATGTGTATTCATTTTAATGTGTGTTTTATGTGTTTTTATGTGTATTTTTATGTATTTTAAATCTATTTAATTTGTATTTTTATGTGCACTTATTTTTTTTTTGGGGGGGGTTATGTTGGTTCTGCCCACGCCATTGGCTCTGCCCATGATGTTGGCTCCACCAGCTATGTTGGCTCCGCCCACAGTGTGGTAGTAAAAAAATTGGCTGCCCACCACTGATTTGAAGTACAGCAATACCTCGGATAATGTTTACCTTGGATAATGCTAAAATTGCATAACATTAAGTAATCTGGGGAGGAGAATTGGATCGAATAACGTTAAGGTCCTATGGGATGTATCGGATAACAACCGCTAAAGCCTGTGCGGTTACAATGTATCTCTATGGAACTTTAACGTTATCCGATACATCCCATAGGATTTTAACATGCATCGGATAACACTAAAAATCAGATAACACCAAGACTTGTGGAACCAAGTCTTAGCGTTATCCGAGGTATTACTGTACATTTGTTGTGGACAGAAAACCAATTGCCTGACAGGGATAAGGTAGCAGAGGGTATGTATTAATGAATCTCTGACCCTTGCCCTAGCAGAATCAAAATTGAGAAAAAGGACCTGAAAGGGTTTGGAGTTCTTCTTCACTCTTTCAACTATAACATTTTTAAAATGACCCACCATGAGACCAATCTATGTCTGGAAAGGCCTGGCTTCATGTAAATAGCAGCATCTGGTAGAAATGACAGAATTCTGATTAAAGAAGCTGGTATGAAAGTAATAATGGTGTGGCCAACTTTGCTGTTAAAGTGAAGGTTTTTATAAAAAGTATAAGATTGTTCTTGAATTCCATCTAGTCCCTCTTTTAAGGGGCAAGAAGACCTTTCTTAAATAACAGTCTTCCTTTTCATAAAAAGAAGTCCTTTGAAAGTTCACATTCATTTTCAAAAATAGAGTTCTGGGTTTTTGAAAATAATTCTGCCAAGGTTATGACTCAACAAAATCTACTAAGAAATTCTTTCTTAGGGAGACCTAAAGCCTGAAGCTTTCACAGTCCTGGCAATGAAACAAGACAGGAAATAGAATACAGTAATACCTTGGATAACGTTTACCTCGGATAACGCTAAATCGCATAATGTTAAGTAATCTGGGGAGGAGAATTGGATCGAATAACATTAAGGTCCTATGGGATGTATCGGATAGCAACCGCTAAAGCCTGTGCGGTTACAATGTATCTCTATGGAACTTTAACGTTATCTGATACATCCCATAGGATTTTAACATGCATCGGATAACACTAAAAATCGGATAACACCAAGACTTGTGGAACCAAGTCTTAGCGTTATCCGAGGTATTACTGTAGTATTAACTCTTTTTCTGTTAAAAACAGAAAATGTTCAACTGAAGTAAAATGGAGCATTTACAATTTATTTTTAACTTTCATTTAAAACTCATTAAATGACAAGAGGAAAAACTTCAGTCTTGGAGTCTTTGGGTAACAGAAGCAAAAGTGTGTTATTCCTATGCTGTCCTGTCCTGTCCATATGCTGACTATGATGCTTGTCGTTGTCAAACATATCTTATTCTTATAGATCAAAATTAAAATTTTGAGACTATGTTTTTTAAAGATGTGTGATTTAAAAATTAGTCTAACAAACTAGAAAAAGCAGTGTGTATCTTTTACACTTTTTTTTCAAACAGGAAAGCTCTGTTATTAATACTAAACACTATGAAACACTATTTTGAATCCGTGAACATTTGTCACAACTAATCACACCCTATTTCCTGAGACTTGTACCATTTTCATAATCTGTTTAAAGCTTTGGATTTGTATTTGTTCTCATTGGGATGTAGGGAGAGGTTGAATTTGGACTAAGTTTCTCCTGAGGACAACTTCTATATTATTGTATTTGATTCTGTTTAATCCAGGTTTGGTACCCTAAACACTACACCACACTGACTCTTTTGGATGTCAGGATGAATTAAGAAGTGCTGCACTGTCTCTGAACTCATTCACATGCCAGTTATCTTAATGCAAAACAATCACATTATATACTGCCCCATAGCGCTTAGTGCACTCTCTGGCAAGTTCACAAGTTAATTATCATTTTGTTTCCAATCTTTTTTTGGTCATGCCCCACCCAAGCAGCTCTAAAATCTTGATCCCACTCCCATGGCATATAATTCAAAAAGTGAACTCCTATTCAAATGGAGAAAGCCTAAAAGGCTATTAACTTTTCATAACTCATTCTCGAATTGCTCCATTTAAAAATTAAATTGCTCCCATGCGGGTCATGTGCTCCATGTTAGGAACCACAAACTTAAGGTAAAGGGGCTATAGCTTCCCTTATCATTTTAAATAATCATGGGTTGGAGGACACTGAGTACAGTTGTGTTGACTGAAGGGAAAGCACACATAACTACAGCAATGTTGTCCCCTATGAACAGGAAGATGGTGCCTGCAGACTGTTGAAGACCTAAGTCAGTGATGGCCAACCTTGGTGCTCCAGAAGTTCTCGGACTTGGGCTTCTGGGAATTAAAGTCCAAGAGCATCTGGAGTGCCAAGGTTGGCCATCACAGAGCCCTAGGTCCAACGTGAAGTTAAAGATAAAGGTCACCCTTGCTCAAAAGCCACTCGTATCTGACTCTAGGGTTCAGTGCTCATCTCTGTTTAGAGCCAAAGAGCTAGTGCTGCCTGTGCCTGCAGACTTTTCCGTGGACTTGTAGCAGACACGACTAAACACCTAGGAGATGTGTGCAAACAGGGCTCAGATACAGTTAGTTAGTTATTCCAGTTACTACTAGCTTGTTGCTAGGGTAAGAGTCAGTGATCCATTTATACACACTCTGCTACCTTATTCCTGACAGGCAATTGTTTTTCTGCTCCCAGCAAATTTTCCTACAACTGTTTCTTTAATTTTCATAAGCTTGCTGTTGCACGTGTTTCAGGCACACTTTTCCAATGACTAACAATTACCCACTAAGCTGTTCTTAGGGAGAGGAGGCAATTGTCTTCCATAGTTGAGGCTTGAATTATTCTCCTTGAACTATTTATTTTAATTATTTAGATGATAAACACAAACCCCTCCAGATAATTTTATACCTTAAAATCCCTTAGTTTGTTGTTGGGTTTTGGGTTTTTTTTTTGCAAGATCTGTTACTAGGTAACAAAGCTGCTTAGAGGAATTTCTACTCAGTTGTTTCTAAAGCTTCATAAAATAAAACCTTGCTTTTACCAAATGTGTTTTTGTCTATTACTTAATAAATAGCAAGCCTGACAACCAGAGCAACTAATTAAGATTTTTTTTTCTTGTATTGTCTCTTGTTTGAGATTTGTGTGTGCATTGGGGGGGGGGGAGTATTAAAATTATCAAACCAAGTTTAAAAAGAGATTTATTTTATGCTGTCTAGATCCTGTACTATCCTTTGCATTCTTCACCTTGCCCACTATGAACAAACAAAAATGATAATAAAAATTGAAAACCATATTAATTAGCTTCACATAAGAATTTCTGGTTGGAGAAACAATTCATAGTTGAACTATGAATGTATGAAACATAAGAATTTAATTAGATATTACCTTTTCCCATTTGATCAATAATTAGATATATATTAATCAATATTGCTGCTCACCAATACTGGATTTCCTACTCTAATTTTCCCATTCATATTTACTAGCACTCTAAAAGCCCTAGGTTGCCCTTGCTCAAAAGCCAGTCATATCCAACTCTAGGATTCAGTGCTCATCTCTGTTTACAGCCAAAGAGCCAGTGCTGTATGCATCTGCAGACATTTCCATGGACACACGGCAGGCATGCCAAGACGTCGGATTGCACGGAACGCTGTTTCCCTTCCCACTGAAGTGGTACCTATTTATCTGCTTGCAGTTTCTTGCATTCGATCTGCTAGCTTGGCAGGAGCTGGGACAGTACTCAGGAATCCGTTATGCTGTACTCAGGAATTTCCAGTCATCAAGTTCAGCGTCTTAACCACTTGAGCCACTGCAGTCCCTAAAAACCCTAAACACACTCAAAACTGACCGGGGAGGGGGGGAGAGGTAAAGACATGGCAATAAAAGATTCAGTTTACTACCACAAAACCAGGCAAGACTGCATATGTTGACACTAATTTATACTGTCCTTCATACAACCCAGTGGCACACCGGCACAGTCAGAATATTCACTTCCCTGACCCACACATACACACTGAAGCACACAAAGCTCCACCAGAATATATATCTTTTAACATAATAAACACATCAAATGAACAAAATAACATTTAAAAAAAACCAAACACCATCCCCTCGAACATGCACACAGGGGAAAAACACAGCAAAATAAACACAGAAACAGCTCACAGTGCCAAAATAACCCAATAAAAGCAAGGCAACACATACAGTTGAAGCCCACCCACCCAAAAAAAAAACCCACCCTATAATATCAGGAGATTTCTGCCTCCCACTACTTGATGCCTTCTCATATCATCTTTTAAGTCCAGCAGGCAGCAGAAAACAGGCCCAGATACAGAAAAAAAAAGAAATAGGACCAGCAGAGCAAACCTCCCTACCAAGAAATTAATTGTGGGGTGTGGTTTCAATAATAATTTCAAGGAAGCACACCAGCAGAGGTAAACTGCCAAGTAGCAACAGAAATAATGCAAAGAAATAGGAGGAAACACACACAAAGGGAGGGGGGGAGAGAGAAGGAAATTACCTATTGGGGCAAACTGCACTCAATCCAAGATGGAGGGCACCAGTTGCTCAGCTCACAACTATCCCATAAGAAGCAACTGTAGCATTCTGAGTTTACTAATAGACTTTCTGGCACTATTGAATAAAAAAAATTCTCAGATGATTTAACCTATCAAAGGATAGAAAGGTTACAAAAAAAAAAGAAACATAAAACTTTAATAAACAAGTAATTCATGTCTTCTTAGAGGATATCATAATTACATGGAAGAAAGCCTATAATACCTAAGGAATTTTAGGTATGCAAATTCATTGTTATCTGGGGTGGGTATTATACATTCTCCCACCCCTGAAGAATAAGCTTATCACCAACGATTAAAAAACAGCCCACAATAAAAGTACAGTAATACCCCGGATAGCGATTGCACCGGATAATGCTAAAACCGCATAACGACGACAAATTTGGGGGGAAGATTTGCACTGGAGAACATTCTTTTTAGTGTTATCTGATGCATCGTAATAAAGAAGGAGACCAAAGCTCCTCTCCCTGCCACTTCCCTCCTCCCCCACCCCCGCCCCCAGCAGTTTGGGGACTCCCTATATTTACCAGTCTTCTCTCCCTGTATTTAAACTACAGGGAAGGGGGAAATAGAGAGATGTGATTGGTTCTCTAGAGAACCAATCACCTCTCTCTCTTCCCCCTCCCTGTAGTTTCAATGCAGGAAGGGAAAGAAAAAAAACAAGCCTCGTGTCTTTTTTCCTCCCTGTATTTAAACTACAGGGAGATAGAGGCTTTACCCCCTTCCTGTATTCAAGCCTTTCTCTCCCTGTAGTTTAAATACAGGGAGGAAAAAAGACGCGAGGCTTGTGTTTTTTCCTTTCCCTTCCTGCATTGAAACTACAGGGAGGGGGAAAGAGAGAGAGGTGATTGGTTCTCTAGATAACCAATCACATATCTCTATTTCCCCCTTCCCTGTAGTTTAAATACAGGGAGGGAAGACTGGTAAATATAGGGAGGGAAGACTGCAGTAGCGTCGGGGGAAAGGTGCTTTCCCCGATCCTACTGCAGTCACAGCAGTGGGGGGTGGCTTTAAAGGCAGGGAGGTCTTTCTTTCACTGCCTGCCTTTAAAGTGGTTTATCCCAGAAGTCAGGGCTTTTTTTTTTTTTTTAGTGTTGTTCGATGCATGCATCGGACAACGCTAAAAATCGGATAACGTCATGACTTGTGGAACCAAGTCATAATGTTATCCGGGGTATTACTGTACTGTACAAGTAATACCTCCGATAACGTTTACCTTGGATAATGCTGAAATCGCATAACGTTAAGTAATCTGGGGAGGAGAATTGGATTGAATAACATTAAGGTCCTATGGGATAGATCGGATAACAACCATTAAAGCCTGTGCAGTTACAATGTATCTCTATGGAGCTTTAACGTTATCCGATACATCCCATAGGATTTTAACATGCATCGAATAACACTAAAAATTGGATAACACCAAGATTTGTGGAACCAAGTCTTAGCGTTATCTGAGGTATTACTGTACTGTAATATGAAAAACAGAACAATCAAAACAGAATAAAAATGAATGATAAACATTAATAAAACATTTATAATAAAATAACTAAATTTAAAATAACTTTCCTTTATATGGAAGCACAATACATCTCACCATAGTGAAGAGGGTTGTAAATAGTTTATTGGCATGCTTTCACGGGCAAGTTGCTGTTTAGGAGCTAACCTTCATAGGGTACTATCCCTAACTTGGGTTGCAGACCTCTTCAAATACACCAAACCTTTAAATAAATAACTGTTCCTGTTAGCCTTTCAAACAAAAGACTTTCTTCTGTAAAGTGGGACACATGCCACACTGTTGCTTTCTTTCTACTTGGCTATGTTATAACCCTCTCTAGGATACTGCACCAAGCACTTTATGACACTGCCAACCTTTGTTTGGAATGGTCATGACTGCATTTGGTGCTGATTGCTTTTTTCATTTTCCAAACTATGTTTCACAGAACACCAGTGGACTTCAATTCCCAGAAGCCTCAGTCAGTACATTGGCTGATCAGTGCTTTGTGGAATTGATTTAGGGAAACACTGGCTTATAACATTGTCCTATGTTTTGTTGCACTGCAACAGCAATCCTCATCTACTTCTATAAATATTATTGGTACTCATTATATTATGATTCTCCTGTTACACCATTGATAAATCCGAATTATAACATTACAGATAACTTGTTTAAAATACTGTATACATGTAGTAAGCTTGTAACATAATTGCTGGTTTTGAAATATCAGATTTCTTTGGAATACAAGCATGAATATTTCACAAAAGAAAATTGTTTTAGGAATTATAGTCAACTCTGTGAAATAAATATCACCTAAATTAATGAAAGTGAGAGGGAGTTCAGAGGTAAAATTTCAACTGGAACTGATTTGGAGAAATTGCTGTGGCTAATTGGTGTGGCGTGCACCTTTCTTGTGTGCCTAGTTGTGCACCAGATTGCATAATCAGTATGTGCCCTGGCACCTTGTCATTCAGCTACAGTTATCCATGGCAAGGTGTACAAATCTGTTGAGAACATCAGTAGGATTCCAGCTTTATAACTGAATTAAAAGAAGAATGTTAGTAACTTATATTGTTCTGTTTGTGGCAATGACCAACAAGAAACCTATCAGCTGTCAAAACACTATATATACTCTTTTAACAAGTTGGTACATTTGGACTCCTTTTTTCTCCTATACTTATCTTTCATGAACTGTATTTTGTTATAATTTAGATTGCTTATTTTCTAGAGCAGAATGTATTGGGCAGGCAAATTAAACCTATGCAAGTAGTTTAATTATGCTTGATCAAGTTCTTGTAAGGAATTATTATTCAGCTATCATGAATTTTACTGTCTAGAGACAAGGATCCATGCTATATACACCTAGATTCTGATTCATACAAATTCCAGTAATTTAACTAGCATTCAATTTCTTTCTAAAATATTTTCATACATCTTCACCAAGATTAGATTCCAAAGCGGCCTACAAAGGAATAAATACCCTATAAATAGTAATCAAGATAAAATGAATCGGCGAAGAAGAAGTAGTCAACAGAAACTTTAACAGTAAAAAAAGGAAATATAGCAATATAGGTTTCCTTAAAAGTAAGTCTCTGAGTTCAGTAACATAATTTTTCTTGTTCAGTCACACAGTTGATTCCGACCCTTTGCCTCCAGGCAAATTATAGACAGAGAAAGAGCAAATGTATTCTACATCTACTGCCAGGTTTTTGAATGAGCTGTAGTAAAGTTTGATTAATCATGATGTATTGTATAGAAGGCTACAGACTTCATTGTTGTACTCAAAACCATTTGTTTTGCTCCAAGTACTGTAATTCAAAATGTTTTTCACACTAGACTCTGTTTGGTGGATTTGAGGTCGAAGTTCGGAAGGTCTGTGTGCTGGGAAGCCAAATTCAAACTCTCAGGGATGGAATGGGCTAAAACATCATTTTCTATGAAATAACCAAGCCAGATTCCTGAACAAGGATTCTAGTTTCCTTCAAAATGATGGATGTTCTTAGAGAAAACCGTTGATGCCCATAAGGAGGAAAAAAAGGTGATCATAGAGCTCTTTGAGAGAGCATTTTTGTCACTTCAAGGACTCTGGAGTGGTCTTGGGAATCACAAAAATACCCCAGGAATTCACTTTGCCCACCTAGGGATTGTTATGACATACAAAGTAGATGCAATAAGCTTGAAATGTGCCAGTCTCTGGTCAATATTATGTTAAATGCTTACAATGGCTGGGCAGATAAATAAAATTTGCCTAAAATCAAGAAGAAAGTAGGGAAGGGTTTTGATAACAGAGATACCTCCACTGATAACAGACCTTCTGTGTCACCCACTTGCCTATGATAAGAATAATGTGAAAAGAAAAGCACCAGTAACATGACCAGGTTAGTACAGAAGTATCAGATCCCAGGACATAGGTGGTCAACTAGCAGCATAGGCACCAGGAACCAGGCCAACCAAACTAAAGGTTGAAGGCAAGACTTGTCCAAGGTCAAAGCCAGGAGCACATAGGGGAACAAGACTAGTCCAGTAGAAGAGATGTAGTCCAAGCAGGCCAGGACTCAAGCAACTTAGGAGGGTACCTTTGGGGTCGGAGCAAGAGCGGGAGGTTCACCCAAAGCACCTCATCAAATCCATGAGTCAACTTCTAGGCAGATGAGCCAGTTCTTATATAGCTCTTCCTCCAGGGATACCAGGTGGAGCTCATCAGGACATTAACAACTGTAGCAAGCTGGGACTCTAACCAGAGCTGCCTTCCTAGCAGTTGAAGCTCTGAAGCTGCCTCACATTCTGACAAGAAATTGATGTCCCTTCAGGTATCTGAGTTCCAAGTTCTTTAGCTGTATCTTGTTCACTCTTATTTAAAGGGGGAATGCATAGAGCATAACAGAGCAAAAGTGATCTACTAGTTAATTTTTATTAGCAGATTAATTCTGTCTTGATGTATGGACATAAGCATCCAGTTTCCAAGTTCATATGCTTGCATATCAGAATAAAGGGGATTGCATATTTGATATGAGTTACCCACACATTCAGTACTGACACCAGGATCCAGACCAACTATTCTAGATTCTACATACCTAGATTATGTTAATAAGCAAACATTAATGACCACAGAAAATTTCCCAGAAAAGAAAGAAGACAGCTATTGTGAATTCAATCAGAAATATCTTGGCTGTCACTTCTGTATTTTTTTACAAACTGAAACTTCTCTAGGAAGAACAGTGCAATCTGAACATGCAGTGGAAGTATTTATAGTGTTGGCACATAAACAAAGCATCTAAATTGAGGAGCAAAATTAATGCTCTAGTTTTCTCTGGCAATTGACTAAAAAGGAGAGCTCCATGTTATATTTAAATACTGTTAATATCTCTGCATATGCTTCTTCTTTTTTACATATTGGTACATTAAATCTGATGCTTGTTCAGTTTTGGGGAGTGGATATCCTTGTCTTGCCATGGGTGGCTCCAAATTATACAAGCCTATTCATGGCTAAACTGGAACAGAGCTTCCAACCTTTCTGTAACCAGATATATCTCTGACTAAGATTCATCAACATCTTCCTCATCTGGAGTAACAAAGAGGAGTCATTAGAGAAAGTCTACTAGGACTTGAATAACTTTCATCTTTCCATCAGTCTGGTGATGATTGACAGTATAATTTGTGCAGAGTGTTGGAAGCGGCTGCTTAAGCCACACCCTGAGCCCTCAGAGTGTTTGTAGAAACAAGAGACAAACAAAGTCTGGCTTGGTTTCTGGAATATATTTACAGTATTTACACAGAGCATGCACAGAGT
This sequence comes from Furcifer pardalis, assembly GCA_030440675.1. NCBI lineage: Eukaryota > Metazoa > Chordata > Lepidosauria > Squamata > Chamaeleonidae > Furcifer > Furcifer pardalis. The sequence goes on from CP126894.1 coordinate 137,244,160, forward strand.
GCAGGTCAACACTTGGCTTCACGGCAGCAAAGTGTTGGAGCTAGTTCAAGAGTCAGTGTGAGCGTTCAAGCTCATATCTCAGCAACTCAGTAAGAGTCCAAACTTTTATCTTGGCTCCAAGGTCGCTGTTGAAGATATCCAAACAGCAGCTTGTTTAAACACAGCAACCAGCAAACAAGCAGCAGTCCATTCACATAATAAGTTCACTACGAAGTAGTTTACCATGTATAGTCCACGAACAGTCTACCACGATGTGGCAAGGTATATTCAGGAACGGAGCAGGCAAACGGACGTGAGCACAGCAAAAGCAGTTGAAGAATGCAGGCTGGCTAAAGCAGCAGAGAGAGCTGCTCCATTTATGCTACAAACACAATCACAGATCTTTTGCACCTGGCAAGTAGCGACTGTGGTTACTGCAAACCCTTAAAGTGGTAGTCCTCAGTTTGCTCTCGTTGCAAACCAGTGCCACGCCCTAGGCACATATTCTAACAATGATGATGTTTTCTGTGCTGTCAAGTTGCTCCTGATCCATTGTGGTCTTATGAATTAGTGACCTCCAAAATGTGTAGTCATCCTTTGTTCTGCACCTGTACTTGCTTGAGCATCTTCTGACCTTGTCTAAATAGATGTCATTAGGAGCTATATATGTTTAACTGTGAAAGTAGTTGAGTGAACACAATCAGTTTTAACATATGTTGCACCAAATGCTATCTATTTAGAAAATTTCAGAAAACTATAGCATATAATGTCATAATCATTCCAATTTTACCCATTTACACATGCTTGATTAACATTATGGGGCAGTTCAGATCCAAAACTAGGAAGAAGCCTTTTCTATAGATATTTTTGGTCATATGATGGTTCTTGCCATGAACCAACTGATTCATTATAGTTTTGAATTTCTATTATTTCCTAGGCTGAGGGCTAGGTATGATTTGTCAGCCTCAGCAGTATGGAAGTTTTTACAATTGTAACATCTACTAGAACTGAAATATGATCTTGTAGCACTGAATGCCTCAGAGCCTCCCTTGCTCTTTGAACAACTAACAGTAATAATACTGTATAAGAAAACAACAAAAAATTTTTGCAAATATTGTTAATGTGGTTTTTACCCAGTGTGTTATAGTTGACTGAGTGGTGGTCTAGGACTCAGGTGATCTGGGTTCAAATTTCTGCTTGGCCATGGAAAGTTATACAGGAGGAGTTATCTCTGGTTAAAAACCAGTTGCAAAGGGTCAGAATTAAGGGTTGCTATAACTTGATTCCTACTTGACAGCATGTAACATAACAATCAGTGTGACATGCAGGGTTTTAAACGAATGAAATGAGGATTTTATTTAGTTTAACAAGTGGAATATTGCCTTATCTTTCATATCTGCTATATCTTAAGTTTTAGATTAAGCAAAAAACATATATATACTATATACACTGGACAACACAACACTACTTAAGTAGAGGTCTTAGTAAATAAACAAAACACTGGTGCTGTAAATCATTTAATATGTATTTTATACATATGCACTGGCAAAGTCCACCCATACTTTCTTTGTGTGTGTGTGTGTGTGTGAAATTACTACTTGTATTAATTTTGTCCTGGATCATTCTTTGTCTTTTCTTGTTGCTTATCTCCTTTCAGATTACCTGTAGGTTAGCTGTTTGCCAACAAAAATGAATTCTCTATCCCTTCTTCTGGCAGAAAGATATTAGTGTCTACATATTATTATTATTATTATTATTATTATTATTATTATTATTATTATTATTATTATTATTATTATTATTATTATTATTATTATTATTATTATTATTATTGTTATTGTTATTATTATTATTATACCTCTGTTTCTATTCTGTGTCATTTTCAAGTGTTGTTTTATTCATGCATTTATTATTTTTAGTTGAATAAAATGTAAGGATTTGGGCTACATAATATCTGCTTCGGATTTAACACTTAACCAGGAGGTAGAATAAATTACAACAAGGAATGTACAGATTATTTTGATCATTTCACATATTAAATACAAAATTAAATGTCTGCAATTGTGCCTGTCAGCAGCAGCTGCCTTAAAGAGTTTATTCATATGTGTATAAATCTGCATAGCTAGGATACAGTAGGCTTGCAAATTCCAAGTGGACCTTCATGAATTCTTCAAGTTGGCATTTCTTTAAGTTCCATAGTGTCCTAACTATAGCACATTGTTTCTACTGTAACGTGTCCTCCTTTTTCCTCCAATGTTAGATTGATGAACAAAGGGTAGAGGGAGGAGATGTGGTTTAATGGAGGAAAATTGATATGTTTTTGGCAGATGTTGAGTGAAAACAGTGATGTCTGATGTCCCAAGATGAGTTAAATTTGCTGACCTAGCTGTGGGTACTTTGCCGAAATATGCTGGCAACTAGCACACAAGAATTCAATCCCAGATTCAGAAGAAACCAAAATTATACATTATTTTATATCTAAATAGTAGGAGACAAGAATACTATTTTCTCTTTTTGCACATTTTATCTGGAAAACTATGATACTTAAGATTTCATGCAAGAAAGTAATGTTTCAATCTCCCAGTGTAGGTGTGGGTAAGGGGGCAGGTTTCCTGACAGGTAAGCAGTGGTTTTTTTGGGGGGGGGGAGGAGGAGGGGGTATTACTAAAATACGGAATTGCAGTGGCTGAAGTGACTAAGACACTGACTGGAAGGTGGCAGGTCAGCAGTTCGATACCTGAATACTGCAGGATGGAATGAGCTCCGGTCTTTGACCCAGCTCCTGCCAGCCTAGCAGTTCCAAGCAAGAAATTGCAAGTAGATAAATAGGGACCACTTCGGTGGGAAGGTAAATGGCATTCCATGCACTTCAGTATCTAGTCATGCCTGCCACATGACTATGGAAATGTCTGCAGAAGCAGACAGCACTGGCTCTTCAGCTTTGAAACCGAGATGAGCACTGAAAACCCAGAATCAGATACGACTGGCTTTCGAGCAAGGGTGACCTTTACCTTACTAAAATATTAACATTTGCAAGAGTTTACTATGCTTTAGATTTTGATGAGGGAGGAGGGACATTTTCTCCTGAGTTTCTCTTTCAGTAGAACTCCAGCTTGTGTACTTGTTACATTCGTGTCCATAGAAATCACAAATAAAGCCATATATTCTCGTCTTGGGCTGTATTTTTGTTTTATTCTAGTAATAGAACAAATTGATCATGCTAAAATATCTAAAGATATAGAAAAACAATTAGGTGCTGTAGCATGGTATTTGACTTCCATTTCTTTCAAATGCGCTGAATAAATGGATACTGTATCCAAGTTGACAATTACAGAATACAAAGGATGACGTATTCCATACATTGTGCTAGATATAATATTCTGGATGTTATCTCCTTTTTAAAAAAAATGTTTCTCTATCTGATAGTTGTCTGTACCAGCCACTGACAAATCAATTAGGCCTAGCCACTGACTGTCCTAAATTTTTTGGATGAGGATTTCAAACTTAATTGATCAGTTGTTGTTTTGCCTACACACTGTGGATGGCATAAATAAGATTTCAGGAACACCAGGTGGCATTCTGTTTTGCCCGTCACAATGTTTTTAAAGGTGATTATCTTTTTCAAATACATACTATTGATGTAGTGCTTTGATTCAGAAGGGTGCAATTATGAATTGCTGACTGATGATTTGAGGACAGTACTCACTGATAAACTCTATTGAATTGGAGGCTGGCAGAAAGCTGTAACAGCAGTCTTGGTAACAGCATTAGGTAAAGGTTTCCCTTGCTTGATAGCCAGTCATATCCAACTCTAGGGTTCAGTGCTCATCTCTGTTTCTTTTTCTTTTTTAATTTTTTAATTAGTTTTAAAGATTAAAATACAAAATAAAGCATAAACATTACAAACAAAAATACATCTGAAACATATCATAATGCCCTCTCACCACCCACATGCATGGGCGCGAAATGGACCATTATATGAGAAATAAAAATCTATCATAGACAGATATATGCAGGCACTATCAGTACATTAAACTTCACAATTCTCGTCATTAGTTCATCAGCAGGAAACACTACAGATAGAGATTCCATGTTGTAATGAAGGGATTCTCAACCTGCAGCCTCTGGGGTGGATGCAGCCCACAGTGCCATTTCATGAGGACTCCCACTGCATCCACCACACCCGGAAGTGGCATGTGATGGAGGAAGGGCAAGTGGCCGTCCGACCCCTGAAGCTATCTGAGGGAGTGTGACCCGGCCCCCAGCTTTAAAATGTTGAGAACTCCTGTTGTAGTGGTTAAGCTGCAGTCCTGCAGCCAAAATTTTGCTCACAGTCTGAGTTCAGTCCTAATAGGATCAAGTTTGACTCAGCCTTCTATATCCAGCATAGTGGCGACAAAAACTAACTATTCAGTGAGTTGCCCAGAGAGTGCTCTAAGCAGTGTGGGGTGGTATAAAGGTGTAATTTCTATTGCTATTATAGATAAGAAAGAAATAATCATAATCAAAATAAACACACCCACATGAAGGGCAATATTATTAAACCCTTGTAACACAAACCCCAGAAATATAGGGAATTGATAGCAGAATAAGCAGAGTTAATATATTATTTAAACCAGTGTTTCCCAACTTTTGGTTTTTGGACTTCAATTTCCAAAAGCAGTTATCAGCCAATCTACTGACTTAGGCTTCTGGGAATTGAATTTCCCCTGTAGACCCTGATTTAAACCCTTATAAGTTTTCCTTGTTCTTCATCCAAATCTTAAAGATGTCACTGGAGTACTACTACCTTATATGATGCTTGTTACTGGCCTCTTTAATGATTTTATTTTCCAGTTTAACCATGAACATATATATATACATAAGAAGGAATCATATTGGTGCCCTTTACTGTGCCCTGTAATTATAAGTACTGAGAGCTAGTACAGCTAGAGTGATAATAACCTCTGTGGTTATGTGTTCCCAAATTCAGGGACCATTTGTTGCCATCCAAAAGAAACTTGACCACATAAATAGTAATGTGATTTTATTGATTTTACCCCTGCTGTTAGTTAGTTACATAGATAGATAGATAGATAGATAGATAGATAGATAGATAGATAGATAGATAGATAGATAGATAGATAGATAGATAGATAGATAGATAGATAGATAGATAGATAGATAGATAGATAGATAGATAGATAGATGGATGGATGGATGGATGGATGGATGGATGGATGGATGGATAGATAGATAGATAGATAGATAGATAGATAGATAGATAGATAGATAGATAGATAGATAGATAGATAGATAGATAGATAGATTTTTCTGGATTCCTAATTCTCATAAAGAGAGACCAAAATAAAGTGAAAAATCACTTAATTTTAAGAATTGAGAAACTATCAACCTAGGAATAATGATTGTTTTAAATGTTTAAACTGTCTCTATAATTCTAAATGTATATATTATATAGATATCCTGGTAACAGCAGAGTTCCAGAATCACCCTCCTTCCCGTAAAGATAGCATTACAAGTTGAATAAAGGAAGCAGTTCTTCCCCAAAGGCAAAAGTTAATTTAATCTTTGAATTGCACTTGGTGTTAATGTGATTTGGTGAGCATGCCAAATGTACATATCTCACTGGAGACATTTTCATCATGTATCTTATGAGAAGTCTCATGTTATTCTTTTTGAAATTATATTTTAGGCTACCAGCAAAATTTAACACATTTATTACAATTCATATACTAATATGAATGTAGTGCACCAGTTTCTAAGCAAGCGATATAAAATTATGAAATGTGAACAAAATTATGGCAAAACCCAAAAGGGACATTTATTTATGAATGTTTTCAGCAGTGTCAAACGTTTTTGTTTTTGAAAGGAGGAAAGTGTTACTTGTGCACAGTGAGAAAACTCTGCAATTGAATAGCTGAAGACATCCATGAGCAGTTATAGAAACCACTACCCCTCCCTTTTAATTGTTTCCTTTTTTAGTTTGCATGTACTGACATAGTATCATGATGTCATATCACTAATTACATGATATCCCACCTGCAGAGATCTCTGTGATCAAAAAGTGGCAAAGGAATGCAGTAATTTGAAGGGAAAATACAGTTGACACTCTAGCTGAGAGCAATGTGATTGTTTACTAGCAATAGTAAACCAGACTTCTGGACAGTCCTGATTTATCATTGATGAATTACCAGCTGAGACTAGCTACAAAAATTTGGAATGGATAGCTTAACACAGTAGTGTAGCATTGATTTCAGCCACCCGGGGCATAATACAAATTTGCCACCCCCTGGTGGATGCTGGGGCCCACTCCCACTAGGGCTTCTGGGAATTGTAGTCCAAGAATAACCATAGCCCCAAACGCACTGTCCCCCGCCCCAATCTGACGCCACTGGCTTAACATAACATTCAACTCAAGGATCCTGGTTGGTTACACTGAAACAAACCAGGAATCATTAACCAAAGTCAAATGTTTCCTGATTTCCAGTTATATCTTTTAAAAGAGGGTACAAGAAGTCAAATACAGTACTCCAATTTGGATATCAAGCTAATTTTCCAGTTCCTAATTAGTTTGAAAAGTCTTGTTGGTGGGAGGAGACAAATGGGAGCAAGTTGAGCACATTCACTACCATGCCACTCATGAAATGTTAAATCCAGATTCTTTGGGGTTCTGACGTATAATTGTTTTAGGATTTGCCTGCTTAAAAATACCTTTCTATGGGCTTTTTAACAGCCATATTGTAACACAACAAATGCACAGCATAGACTTGTTTTGAACCACATGTAAATAACAGAGCATCCTTACTTGACCAGTTAACATGTAAAGTTAACAGTATGCTGACATGATCATCATTTGAACTTAAATAGAGTTTAATTGATCTCTTTTGACTTATAAAGATAAATGACATATGAGTTTCTCAATTAATTTGGTTTAAACATTTACTGTTTTCATCACAAATCTTTTTTCAAAGATTCAAAATTTATTCTAAACTAGTTATATACACGAGAACATAATGCTTCTGCCTCCTGAGATTTGATTTATATGGGTGCTGATTGGTTCTATTACTGGATCCTCAGTTGATGGTTCCAAAGATCTGTCATGGTTGCCATCAAGGAATTCTTTTCTTGGCTTTCTCCACTTATCAAGCAAAGGGATACATTTTCCTTAACAACATAGGCAGACTGTGGTCTGAGCAGAATTGAACTTTGTTAGGGGATGTAAGTCTTCGCCTCACACCCTAACTGGTTGCAAGGCATATAGTGTCTGTGATGCCTTTAAGACCCTACTGCAGGGGCATACAGATGCTGGGGCGTTTCCCTTATGTGCTCCATGGGCCAGTGTATTTAGGTCAGAGCAGGATTGCAGACTTCCAGCTACAATGCTCAACTTGCCTGAGCTTTAATGCTCACTTTCCTCTGCTGAGAGTCTGGATGAAGATTCCTACGTCTTCCAGAACCTGCTATGAGGATTGAATCTTTGCACTTATTCTGGTGATGGCTTTTGCCTGATATGCCATCTGTGCTTGCTGGACAGAGAAGGACTACTTGGGGTAAGCCTCCACCAGGAGGACAGAAGCAGTAGAACTCTTTGGCTTTGTCTGTAATTGCAGCTTGCATTTACCCTGCTGGACTAGACTGCTACTGAACTGTATGGACTTGTACATAGCTCAACTGAACTGTCTCAGTGAGGTCAACTGAGCAGCCCAACAGAATATATATGTTTTGTGTTTCAGTTGCTGCACTGTATATATTTGCACCTATTTACTTCCTGAGTAAACCTTCTTTGAGTTTTCTTCTGCACCAAGATCTGTCTGCCTGTTTTTCTCACAAGGGACCACCTTGCCAGGTGCAAACCTCTTGCTGGCCACTGCATAACACTCTGCTAACCGTTTACAAACTTCACTTCCCAAAATTTTGTTGTGAAGTGCCTCCCACTGCCTGCTAAGCAAGTGATAGGCAAACAAGAAGAAAATGTGGACTGTTGTAACATGATCTCATAGCCTTTCCTGTGAAACAAGACATTCCCTGCCTCTCTGCTCTCTGTGTAGAAAGAGGACAACTCCTCCCTGGTCTCTAGACTAATCAGCATGGAACAGTGATACTGAATGTTAAAGTACTAATCCGGTCTTGACTAGTCAGATGCAACAAAGACAAATGGATAAAAAAATAACCATTTATGATTCTCCATTTAAAAGAGCTCTTCTGCTTTCAGCACATGTGAAAATCAACATCTACAAAGGGAAGTGGTAACTATATTGGAGGATACTTGAAAGATGAAAAGGAACTTGTCAACAAAGAACTATTAACCATTTTGGAGTGATAGCCATAAGAAGTCTAATTTTCAGTTGTTACAACAGCAGGGGGAAAATGGCTTTCAAATCCAGTCAAAGGGCTTTTGTAATGTCTAACAGGAATAAAGAATTAACACCACTAGAAACAGAAGCACTATCTATTAAGCTTGCATCTCTTATATGGCAATCAGTCAGCACTTTAGCTCAGTGAGCAAGCCATTCCCAGGCCATATGGCAGATTGATGGACCTATGATTACCTGTTCCAAACTGCAGGTGTCTGGGGGTCCAGATAAAGGTTGTGGAAGATTGGTCTATATACAGGTTCTAGGAAAGCTCAGATGGCAGAATTAGTCTAAGAGGAAAGTTACAAATATTTTTTAAGGAAATGAAGAAGAAAGAAGAAAGTTATTTTTAAGGAAATAAAAGAAGGGGAAAGGAACAGAAATTAAAAGTTTTTGGACTTAGGCAAAGCAGGCCACAAAGTAAGCTATGTGTAAAAATCATACCAAAATGTTCTTGTTAGGAGTAGAGTATCCTTCCTAATAAAAAATAAGCAGAGCTTGGGGAAAATGAATAGAACATTCTATGCTGAAAAATCTTCATAAGATTGTAAAATGGGTGAAAGCAAAAATAATTAAACCCAGAAATGTCCTATTCTGGACAACAGAGAGAAAAGTTTCAACATATGCAAGGTATCAAGGAAGAAAATCCCAGTTATTTGAAAAACTGAATCAATTTTCTGCCTTTTCTTCTTATTCTAGAATCCAAGCTGAGAAATTCTGTACTCTTTGTTCCAACAAGCAGCTATACTAACCAGATGTTTCTTCCATTATATACATTTGTAGGTTTTGTCCTCAGTAGTACAGAAACCCTATGACAGAACACTTAGATTTACAGATGTGGGGTTTTTTTTGTAAGTTCTAGGCCAGGGGTCAGGAAATGTGGCTCTCCAGATGTTCTTGGGCTTCAATTCCCAGAAGCCCTGATTAGCATGTATACTGACTTGGGCTTCAGTAATTGAAGTCCAAGAACACCCGGAGAGCCACATTTCCTGACCCCTGTCCTAGACTCACAATGTCAGCATAGCCCCATGTATCCTAGAATCTGATTGTGCTACATTGTCAAACAATTATCTCCCTCACTCACTGCTTCCTCTTATAATTATGTGAAAGAATTATGTGCTTCACAGAGTACTCTCTGTCATGTGATGTTTGTATCAAGGGACAATGTCTGTGGAAAAGAGGTGGTGAGGCTGCATTTATAGTACACGCTTCCATCAGCTTTGTTGCCCATGCATTATGGCAGACACCTTGTGCAGATTTCTGTGTGTGATATTTTCCCCAAATCCAAGAACCTTGCAGAATCACTTTTTAGCAGAGGTACATGCACCCCCATCCTTGTCACCTGCGTTATTCCTTCATATGAATGAACATGGAAAGGAATCTGCCATTTTAATTATTTTCTTTCAAAACATTCCATTTTTTACACAAAGGCCAAAATCCTATATACAGGCAATTGTGCAGTGCGCCCCCCCCCCAGGCTGAACCTCCATCGTCCAACCATTCATGATTGTATGGCTAGACTTATAATGAATAGAAGACTGGGCACACAGGAAGGAACTTGTGAGAGAGGTGGAAATGCTTATACAGTAAAACCTCAAGTTACGAATAAAATCAGTTCCATGGCCTTGTTCATAACTCGAATTTGTTCGTAACTTGAGGCATCCCCATAAGGGTAAAGAAAAAGCCTCCACCTTCCAAAAATAAAAAAGCTCCCCCCGACCCTCCAAAAATCAATCAAATCACCCAAAAACAACAGCCGCATTGAAAGGAAAGTATGCATAAGCAAAAATGCTGTTCCTTGCCTTAAAGAAGCTTTGAAAATGGACAGAAAACTCAGAAAAATCCAGCAAGAAATAGCAACTGGCAACCATTTTGGCACTAAAACTCCAGACAAAGAACTCCTCTCTAAGCACTCTACTGCCACCTACAGGGCTCTGAAAGGCTGCATGTGTATAAAATAATAAACCCACAGAGGAAATGGCGTTTTTTTGCTTCACTCAAGGCAACGCAGAGGGAAAAGAATTAATTTGTAAATCGGGGCATGTTTGTAACTCGAGGCATGGATGTCAGTGCAGAACCAATTTGTAAGTCAAATTATTCATAAGTAGGGGCATTCATAAATCGGGGTTTTACTGTATGGTTGCCCTTTTACTTCATATTACCTCAACAAGCTTCTGGTCAAAATGGGCAGTTTTATGCAAAACTGGCAAAAAACTGTTACAAAACATCATTATTCCAAATGCAAGAACTACTGTATTTGCCGGTATATAGGATGCATCAGAGTATAAGATGCTCCCCATTATTACCAAAACAGCCCACTATAGGCCGCTATAGTACAGTAAAACCTCTACATACAATTTTTTCCATTTCCGATGTTATTTGTATATCAAAAAATGTGTATGTGAAAACCACATTGCATTACCAGAAAAGGCCACTAGATGTCATCATATATTTTTTTTTGTAATTTTTTTCCTATAAAAAATTTGTATGTCGATTTTTTGAAGCCTGGATTTCTATTTGTATGTCAAATCTTTTGTAAGTCAAACCCTTTGTATGTCAGGGATTCACTGTACAAGAGACACTCAATTTTTCCAGAGTATTTTAGGGGGGGGGGGGAGAGTGGGTCTTATACACCAGAAAATAGGGTATGTTAAAGACCTCATGAAATTGCTTGCCATCCTCTCCAGCGAGAAGGAGTAAAATGCTTGTCATACAAGAGTTGTGTCCAGAAATTTATTTTCAGTACAGTGAACAATGATAACCATGCCCTTTAACATGTGATTATTATTTTTATAAATAATTGTTTCTTGTTGCTAAATCACTACTCTTCTTTACCAAAGTGAATACCAAGGATTTCTCCAGAGATTTCACCAGATCTTCTCACAGATTTATCTAGAGAAATCCTAGGTGTTCTGAAAGAGGGGACTGTTGTTTTGTTGTTTTAGTTTTAGTATGGAGAGCACTGGCGATATACTAATTTGCTATAACTAGATAATGATCTGGAATGTTGCAGGAGAAATGATCTGCAGTGCAGATGTGGCCTAAAACTTGCTGGCAATAGTTGAACAACTCAGCCTTCCTGAGGCTTTCTTGTGCTCCTGGGATTAAAATGCTGGATTTCTTCATTAGCTAAAATGAAAGCTTAGCCTGCTATCTGAGCTGAGGGGAAAGCAATTACATTTTAGGTTTCAGCCTTGAATACAATATAGATCTTCCATTATGAGGCCCACAGTTCTACCTCATTAGATGTAATAATTTGTTTTTAATCATGCATATGTTGGCATGAGGATGCATTTTTCAGCAGCAAAATTACTGCTTAAAAATATAAAACCCAGTAAAGGAATAATTACTAGAGACGTATATAGAATGTAAATCTAATATTGAAAACGCAAAATCTAAAAAGCCCACACTAACATTTTGAAATGTTACCAAGAATGTCTTAGAACACTGGCTAAGCATATGAGTTTGGCATGTGTCGAGTGCTTGCTATAAAGCCTTGATACTTCAGTGTAGGGAATTTGTGTAGGACCCATGCATCTCCAGGTTACACTGCTGGTTGCTTATTCCCATAGATAGCTCATTTTGCATCAGAATCCTATTTTCTACTTATAGCCACTGCTTTGGATTTCAATGAATTTGAAGTGGAATCTTGACTTTTGGGGTAGAATCTAGAGCAGTGTTTCTTGACCTTTGTTTCTTGGACTTCAGTTCCCAGAAGCCTAAGTCAACACATTGGTTGATCAGTGCTTTTGGGAATTGATTTAGGCTTCTGGGAATTGAAGTCTAAGAACCAAAGGCTGGGACACACAGATCTAGAGGTTCTACTAAGACTCCTAGTTATAAGATGCTTTACTTGTTATGTTTTCTTCTTCGTATTAGTACTGCAAATGTTGATATGCTTCTCTGATTCTCCAGAGAGGGAGACAGAGTAAGCAATACTGAAGAAGAAAGGTTTGTGTCATTTGGTGCAAGACAGTGAATACAATGGCAGCATCACAAATCAGAAGTTGTTTTGCTGCACAAGCTGTATCCTAGAAGAAAAAAGAGTTTCCTTATGGGCTGAAAATAAACCTTCCTGGAGTAAGTCCTCAAAAAACCATGTATCATATATAGCAGGAATGGCGCCAGCTGTTGCAACTACTAGGCACAGTTTTACATCTGTCTTCCCACTCCAAAATAGTTATTCCCTCCCCTGGGCTGCAATATTAATTAGTAAGTTCAATTTTACTAAGATAGTTGTCTTGGTCAAAGGTAGGACATTTAAGTACAGTCCTCAGAGCACTCTAAGATCTGCAACACTTCTTTGAATAGTTGAATCTGTGGGGGTCTGTCATAACTGATGTTTATCTCTTAAGAGTTAATTTTAGTGTGAGACATTAGTAACCATGTCAAAGTTCAGCTGGGTAAGGTAAAGGTAGTCCTTGCTCGAAAGCCAGTCATATCCGACACTAGGGTTCAGTGCTCATCTCTGCGTTTGCAGAAGTTTCTGTGGACATGTGGCAGGCATGATTAGACAATTGTTTCATTGCTTCACATGTCTTCTCTCTTCAGAAGATGAAAATAAATCACTGTTTTACTCATGGTGAAGTAAGTCTTTCTAAACATCCACAACATCAGCGTACTTCTCACAGATTATATGGGGAAGTAGCTACTTCAGGATACATCAAACAACAGGATTTCAGCCAGTGAAGAAACAAGCATGCGGCTGGGAACTTTCAAGAATTAGAAAGCTGCTTTTATATTGTTGCCCTTCTGTTCTGCGTTTAGGCAATAAAACAGCCTAATTGCTTAGCATAGATTAGCAAGAGTTGTGCTGTTAATTTTATTTACAGAATGCCCATTTGCTTCCCCTGGTTCTCTTGTTCGATTAAGAAATATTTAATAAATGGTTTATGGATGTGACCAAGAGAAGGACCTGAAAAGATTTCAGTCAATGCAGGTTTATATGGTCAGATACTGTATAGTCTTTCAGATAATCTACAATCATGGTGTGTAGTTACAAGGAAGCAAAAAAAAAGTGGGTGGGGTAAATAGGCTGTGAATTTACCACATGTCATCTAAGAAGGGATTTTGTTCCTGTATTTCCAAATAAAGATGACATGTATCTGGGGAAGCACACTCACATCACTGTTGACAGAATCACCCATTTCTTAGCATCACTTGATATGTACTCTTGTGAGCTGAATGCTGGGGTTTATTATGTGGCATTTATTTGCACATGACTCCATAATAAGGAAAATGCTATACCAATGTGCAGTCTTTTATTATGTTACACTTAGAAGGAATTGCTAATTTATATACTGGCAATCTGTATGGTGAGTAGCAAGCAAACCTGGGCTATAGTGATGCCTCTGGTAGCTGTTAATGTAAACATACAGCATACAACAGATGTTTCCTAAGCATAGTTAGAATGTATGCTGAGATAGATTTTATTAGCATATAAATGTTGTTAAATCTTAATAGGACCATTAACTTAATGAAAACAATAAAAGAATGGCTAGCCCTATAGCTTCCTAATGAACCAATTCTTCTTGCTTGTTAAAAAGAATCACAAAAGTAAAAAATACAAAAGAAGACAAAATAACATTAATTATCTGGTTTAGATTACTAATGAAGAAATCCAACATTTTAAAACTGTAGATTATAGAGAGTCTCTTGTTATTAATGCCCTTAGAAATGTTGAGCAACTTAGAATATCAGTATAATACCCTGCTTTCCCGAAAATAGGACCTCGTATAGTAAGGCACCCACCCCCCTGTTTTTCCCCACCTCGGAAATAAAAGGCCCCCCCTGAAAATAAGGCACTCATCTAAATCTTGCCCTGTCAATCCACTGTATCGGCAATAAATGTGTACTGTATTCTTCATCATGGAAAAATAAGACATCCCCTGAAAATAAGACCTCATGCATATTTTGGCGTTTTTTAAAATATAAGACAGTGTCTTATTTTCGGGGAAACACGGTATATCACTGTGTTATTTATTATTCACTCTGCATGTTCCATAAAAAGAAAAACATTTTGGAAAAAAGTAATATAAACGAAAAAGATGAAATCTAGTTCTCTACTGAGATCAATAAGAGTATGGACAAAAATGTTGAGACATGGCTAGTTTATGGTAAATACAAGTCAATACTGGACATTAGCAGATAAGTGAAAACAGAATTAGCATTTTAAAAGTTTCTTCTTTTTGTATAAGTTTTTCCTATACAGTGGTACCTCACTTAAAGAGCATAATGTGTTCCACGAGATTGCTGTTTAAGCAAATTGCTCTTTAAGTGAAACACTTGGAAAAAGTGCTGCTACCACCATGGTAAATGACTGATCATGACTTCTAGCCGGGGGGGGGGGGGGGATTGTGAACTCCGATTTAGTTGTTGAGTTTTTAGTTGTTCTACAAGGCTACCATTTGGAGAAAATTCTGCTCTTTAAGCAAGTTAGTCTCTAAGTGAGGTGTTATTTATGCAAGATTTTACTGTATAGCACATTTCTAAAATATCAGTAACTGTATACATACTTTTTCGTATTTAATAGTGAGTGTTTTTCTGGCATATTGTCTCCAAATAATGCTATAAAAATATAAAAACTATATGGAAGAGACTCAGCAAATTAAATACATATTCATCTGAATATAAATTTTTAGTACATTGTACTAAATTTGTACTAATTTCTGAATTTTAGTACAATGTGCTGAAGCTGAAGAATAATACTGGAATGGAAACAATTTTTAAATGCCAGCTAATCTAATTTGTGATATTAAGCAATTTCTGCTGTATTTTTAAAGTTTTAGCTAGAGATGTAGCTATGACAAATGACAAAATACACTGGAGAGCTGGTTAAATCAGGTCACACAATCCTCACCTAATCAGTGGTGCTCTATTGGAAATTTTGTTGCTGTTCAGTTGCACAGTTGATTCCGACCCTTCACGACCCAGTGGACCACCACATGCCAGGCATCCCTATCCTCCACCATCCTCCTCAGTCCACCCAACTTTGTGCCCATTGAGCCAACAATGCCATCTAACCATCTCATTTTCTGCTGCCCCCATCTTCTTTTGCCATCCACCTTTCCAGGCATCAAGGCTTTCTCAAGTGAATCCTTTCTTTTCATTTGATGTCCAAAGTACTTTAACTTAATCTTCAATATTTGACCTTAATGGGATATAATAGGGATTTGAAAAAAACATCGGCCTGCCATATTGGGCTCAGAAACAGGAGAAAGGTTAACAAACAAAGAAAACAAATCAAAGAGGAAAAGAGGGGAGGGAAATCCCAGAGAAAGGGGAAAAACTGTACCAAAAAATTATTGGGAAAGAAGAATTTATTTAGTTCCCAGTGCCTTCCCCACTGACAGTGCCTCCCCCCCCCCCCAAGTGTTAGAAAACAAGCAAGACATGGGGACTGCTGGTGGATAGCAACATGCTGTGTGAATGTGAAGAGGTACCGAATCCAGTTCATTTGCTGGTCTGTCAGTTACTACCAGAAACATGTAGATTTAATTATGGCCAAAAATAAAGCCAAGAAAGTGGCATCATATTGACAGCCCAAAGTCGGATCTGGACAAGAAAGAAGAAGAATCTTTCTGCCCAAAAAGTCTCAGGAAATGGACATTCTTTGGCCAGATGGTGTTTCCCAACAGAAATTTGGTTGGCTGCAAGATGTGGTCTTTCTGTTGTCCTTCTTATTCACCATGTAATTTGAGCAATTATCCTCTAACTCAGTGGAGCTCCTTTGGTCTATGCATTTCTGTCTGAGGCAATTGTGGGCTTCTTGAAAGCTACATTCCTTGCTGTTCAGAATAGATATAAAGGCAACAAACTTTACACCTTGTGCTGTGAAAAGGAAGCCCAACTTTTGTTTATCATCTAAGCAGTGGTGGGCAGCAAAGATTTTCACTACCACACCATGGACGGAGCCAATGTCATAGGCGGAGCCTATGTCATGGGCGATCTAGTCATGCCTGCCGTATGGTCATGTATACATCTGCAAACACAGGCAGCACTGCCTCTGTGGCTGTAAATGGAGATGAGCACTGCACCCTAGAGTCAGATATGACTGGCTTTTGAGCAAGGCAGACCTTGAACCACTTGCAGGGACAAAACCTGATCGGTCAGGGCAGGGAGGTGGCCGTGGCCACCCAATTTTGCTAAACTCACTGCCTGAAGGCCACCCAATTTTGCCACCCCCCTGCCCAGAGGCCACTAAATGTTGGTACCCCCCTCCTGGGGTGTGTGAACCTGTTGCTGCCCACCACTGCATCTAACTTAAATTGGGACAGGCTTATGACCATGGAAATGTCTGCAGAAGCTCTTCAGCTTTGAAACAGAGATGAGCACTGAACCCTAGAGTTGGATATGACTGGCTTTCGAGCAAGGAAAATCTTTACTATTAAATTTAGTTAGCAAAGTAGCTATATGTTTTTCACGGGTTTTCTTAGAATTAAGCCTTATTCTCACATGGGCCGTACAGGCCCATTTTGCTTCTGCTTCCAGTAACTATGAGGGCCGTGGGCCGGATGAATTAGCATCAGGGGCTGCATCTGGCCCCCGGGCCTTATTTTGGCCACCCCTGATCTAGATCTAACCACTTCCTGACCAGGACGTTTATCTACATCTAGCAGTCAGGGAGTGGTTAACATTCAAAGGGATACTCACATTCTGTTAGTGCTCATCAGCTCTATAAATCACAGCATCAGATGGTCTCAAATATGCAGAGAGAGGGGGGGGAACTGCTTGTGTTTCCAACCACATAAAGAGAATTATGTAACTCCTTTCTGTGAACGCAGTGCTAGGCTATTTCACTGCTACAGGAGTAAAAGTGAATTGCAAATACCATTTAGCTGGGAGTGTATCAAACAATTCTGATGCATACATAAAATAATCTTCCTGCTCTTTCCCAAATAGGTTGTTGTCATACTATGTCTGTCACTGAATAGTAGTATGAGAACAAAAAAAACCATCTTATGTAATAAAGTGTTGGTGGAAGCTTTCCTGCAAAGCTCTGCTTTCTCTTCTCTGAGCAAAATATGAATAGTGCTCAAACTACATCTTGGGAGAGAGAAACTACAAAGTGCATACTACAAAATGCAGTGATACATAGCCATGCCTCTTCCATGTTATCATGCTGAGTTAACTGAAGCTCTAAATATAGTGAGGAAATGCATTAATGAGTGCTTAGACCATAAAAAGCAGCATATCCCTTAGCCATGACAATATACCCAGGTTTGAAGACAAAGATTTAATTGTTGCCTTAAGCAGTGTGACATGAATGTCATTTTTTCATCCCATCAGGTGCAACAAAGTAGAATGTATTAAATGATTTGTTTAATAGGTAGCTGTTTAAATAGCTCTCTAATTCTAGCCTTATAGATTTTTCTTGTCAACTCCTTTTATTTGTGAGCAGATAATATAATACTTCATGTTGTTTCCAGCTGCCCTACTGTGGCTTAGTTTTTCTTTTGAAAGCTGCCTGCAATTCTAACACAATTGTTTCACTGTGGTATTCTGGGGAAAAAAACTTTACCAATTCAGAAAACACTTCAAAGATATGTGCATATTTTATAAGCAAGACAGACCTCCTCCTCCTCTGAAATTTCCAAATACCTGTACAAGTACAGCACAAAATACAGAACTACATTTAAGGGATTTTAAGTAGCTCATTTCTTATGAGGTGGAAGGAAAAAGCAAAGGAAGCATTGTGTTTCAGGTTTTTTTTTTTTAAAAAAATACATTATTCTTAACAGTGTTTTGCATTTTATTGTGACTGATTTAAAAGGCAATTTTTTTTACACCACCTAAGCAAAAATGGCTTGGAAGTTGTTGATGTTGAAGAACAAAGTTTGATTACTTTCCCTTTTATCTGTATCTATGCTATTCTTTTGCCTGATTTGTTATACTAAGATTTGAAGTACACTTGGCTTTTATCTCTGTGTTTATTTGGGTAGCAAATATCTCATCCATAGCAGGCAGCTCAATGAAAATCTAGTAATTATTTAATCTTAGGTTTCTTTTCAGCAATCTGTAAAGCAATATTGTTATTGTAAAAAAATCCAATATTTTACACTGCTGCATTCATTTTCCAGTCTTTCATTTTATAATAAACCCTTTTGTAATGAATTTCCTAACTGATCTAGATCCAGAAATGCTGAAGCTGATGGTCTTCTTGTTCTAGTGGATCTGTTAACTAGTGAACAATGGCAGAATAAACAACCCAGATTAGTCTGATTACTCAGAGTAATTACTGTGTTTGAAATCAATTTCAGTACTGCCTGTTCTGCAGTACTGTATCATTCTTTTTATGTGAGAATTTTATAAACAGAATTTAAGAGGGAGAAAAAGTAGCTTGTTAAAATAATTTGCATCTATATGTAAAAATAACTGCAATAAAATATTGGTATGTATCAAATACAATGGCTACATTTGTTAATCAAGGATAATCAGTAATATGCTTTATGAATCTGCTTATTGTGAATAATATATATGAAAGTTTTAGATGGTTGAATGTACCATAGTGGGGGAAAATAATATTAAATGATTTTAATGTATTTATCCTAATGTCAATTCATTGTCCCTCTTTGTTTTCTTTGTATAGCCCTGAAGAAGGCCACAAATTGTTTGGGTCAAAATATGATGAGCAGGTTTTAAAGTTTAAATTATTCTACTTTTTCATACATCAGTGATGGCTAACCTTGGCACTCCAGCTGTTTTTTTTACTTCAATTGCCAGAAGCCTTGATCAGCAGGTGTGCTGAATTGGGCTTCTGGTAATTGAAGTCCAAGAACAGCTAGAGTGCCAAGGTTAGCTACCAGGGTCTTAGGTGAACAGTGGTCATTCTCAAAAGTTTAGCTGTGTGAGATATTTGTCAAAGTAGATACCAATGATGTGCTTCCATGGGTTGTTCTGTTAGGATCTTTTTCATCATCTCATCAAATCACTATGTCCACCTGACATGGCATCTGACCTGTCCTGAGGGCAGAATGGGCAAAGAGAGTTGTTTCTCTAGGTGGAGCTATTGAGTGAGGAGTATGATTTGCAAACAAAAAGGAAGGTGATCACTTTCTATATGGGGCTGACATTAAAATATTCTGTTATTAGAAATAGTTTCCTAGAGATGAAAAAATAATCCACTGTACTCTTTGGAACCTAAAAATAAGGTACATTTACCTGGATGGTCTGTAGGAAGGGTACTGTTTAGTACCATGGAGATGAAGTTATACTACCATTTTTGCTAAAAAGAATCCTGTGTAATTTGCCTTCTGGTCTTTAGAAATATGGTTAAGATGTGGTTATTTGGAGTCTAGATTAGACAGGGGTAGATTCTTTTTGTATATTTATTGATTGATTACATTTTTATACTGCCCATCTGGGATATATATCAGATACAGTGGTGGGCATCAGCAGGTTTGCACCAGTTTGCCAGAACCGGTAGCAGAAATTCTGGCTGCCCCTGCCCAGCCAAGATTTGAAATAAAGTAGTCCTAATTTGGATGCAATGCAGGGCTGTCCCCCTGGCCATGCCCACCATAGCAAGCCCACAGTGTGTTAGTAAAAAATTTTTTTTGAGCCCACCACTGATCAGATACAGTACCTTCAAAACATGAGAAAAAATTCTGCTGCTATCTACCAAATAGCAGTCTTGCATAACAAGGAAAAGTAGGCAAGAGTCATAAATAAGATGAAAGAAAACAATGTAAAACACAACAGGAGAAGAAGCTTGTTTGGAGGCCAAATAAAATGTGAGCAGTCGTTCTTTGTGCAATATGTAACCCATTGTGTTCTGCAGCACATTGTTTTATCCTTGTCTAATATAATAAGTGTCAGGAAACGACATCTTTTTCCTAATGTTCTCAAAGCTTGGTGAGGTAGTAGTTTCAAATAGGCCTCAGAAAAATCCTTTTTCTTCTCTGAGCCTCAAGGCTGTGTGTCACAGACAGCCTGTTTTCCAGTAATTATTATCTTTCTAAGCTAGCTGAGATCCAATGTTTTGTCTAAATGCCAGAACACTCTCTGTGCATGTATGTAAACAATGTGTTGTTTTGAGAAAGTTTTCTCTGTTACCTGATTGGCTAAAGCTAAACCACCTGACTGCAAATTCTCCATTTTGGAGAGAACTGGGGAGTTTGTTTCTGCCTCTTCATGGATTAAGACCTGTTTTGATTTGAGAGTTTTTGTTTCTGGATCTCTATGGGCTAACATTCTTTTGCCTAGGAGCTATGCATTTTTGCTCCATAAAAATGGTCACCTAGATTACCTGTGGACTGTATTGGACTGACTTATGCTACTGACTTTTATGCTTTATGAACCTGATCAATAAATCTTCATCATTTTCCTGAACAATGTGTCTTCATTGGACTAAAAGGGTAAGAGAAGCATTGCATTTCACACACAAACCTTTGAACACGCTACCAAATTAAACCCCCTTGTGGATGATAGGCAGTTAAGAGCTGTAATTCTGTTTTTCCGGCCAGCCTGCCCTTTGGAAGCTTTGGTTAAGGGGTTTTTTTCCAGAGCGAGGGCCAGCTGGTACGTGACATGGTTGTATCCTAACAGTAAGAAAACCAGATAGGCATACAGATTTTTCAATACAAAACTGCAAATTAATCTCCAGATTCTGTTGTAATGTTTTGTTCTCAGTAGTTGTACATGACACATGTTTCGCATTCACCAATTGCAGAAATGACTTTGAATAAAGTCTCACAATAGAGGCTCAATGCAGCAAAAGAAGCAATGCATTTTTAAAAATGTGTCTAAAACTACGTGTATCCTGTCTTTTCTCCCAACAACAGGCCTATAAAACAGTTTACAATGAACAAATAACCATACAATACTTTTGTTTCTCAAAAAGCAGTGGTGACTGCCATATGAGAATAAATGAGAATTTATTCTCAATGAGAATAAAAATATATGCCCTATGGACTGGATTACCAACCTGTGAAATGGTTTGCATCTTGAAGAGATAGGCTGGGAAATAACTTAAGAACTTAAATTAGATACTTTCAGTGGCTCCAGGCTCAGCAGCGGGAAAATTTGCAATGATCACATTATATGCCACAAGACAAAAGGACAGTTTAGTCTTTGGATATAAAGAAAGGTGCAAAGCACTTTTCCTCCAATCTTGCCAACTACCAATACAAAACTGAAGTTTAGGGGTGAAGGTAAAGCCATTCGGAAGACAAGAAAATTATGGGCATCAGTGGAGCAAAAAGAAATTGCTTCTTGGGAGATGAGAACTGACACTATTCACACCCAAGTGCTTTTCACTTCACTTTTTCTTATGTACAACATATGCACACACCAGCCTTCTTCTTCCGCTTCTAGGCCAGATGTGCAACTGCCAAAATGAAGCCACCTTCTGGTGAGTTCATTCTGTACTTCCTTTCACCTGACCGAGTGTGAGAAAGGTGGCTGTTGTACACCCAGGGTGTGCCCAATTGTAGTTTTAAAAAGTGGTAAGTAGAGTCTAAGGACACTATCATCAGGGATTTAGTGTGTGAACTCAATGTATTGAATTATGCTCATTAGTTCATTTATTTCTTTTATTTCATTAATTAGTTAAGGGTGATGTTTCAATTTTTTTGTTCATAAAATTAAGGTTTTCACAAAATGTTCATAAAATCTAAGGTTTTCTGAGCTAAGGTAAAGGTCATCCTTGATCGAAAGCCAGTCATATCCAACTCTAGGTTTCAGTGCTCATCTCTGTTTATAGCCAAAAAGCCAGTGCTGTCTGTGTCTGCAGACATTTCCATGGACATGTGGCAGGCATGGAACGCTGTTTACCTTCCCACTAAAGTGGTCCCTATTTATCTTCTTGCAATTTCTTGCTTTTGAACTTCTACGATGTGTTAATTCAAAACCAGAAATCCCAATTTCATTTGTGTTTTTTTTAATATTTTATTTTTATTTATTTATTTATTTATTTATTTATTTATTTATTTACTCACATTTGCCATCCCGCCCCAATCGGGTATACCCGACTCTGGGCGGCTTACAAGATAAAATGCGATCATAAGCTAAACCAATGGAGTACTAATAATTAAAAACTTTAAAAGTTCATAAAAAACAGGAAATAAAACAGCTCCACAGGATAAAACCGAACAGAAAGGGAGGCTGTCCCTTAAATTAGCCACCCTGTGTGGGATCCTACATTCCTTGGTCCCCACACTTGTCCCGCCAGCCAGGTTTTTAAGCCCCTCTGGAAGGGTAGGAGCTCTGTCTGTAGGCGCAGTTCAGTTGGGAGGAGGTTCAATAAAAATGCTTTTAACCATTATTTTCCATTCTCCCCGACTCTACCCACTATGCACACATGTCCATAAGCAGCCAGCTGTACACACAACAATTCACCACAGGTGAATAACTGCAAAGGATCAATTTTTAATAAATATTTCAATAGTCAAACCACAAAGTAAAAGAGTTTTTCCTTCACAATTCCTTGAAAGCAGTTCTTCAATAAAAGGGAAAGCCAAAAGGAAAAGTGGTTATGACTTCAAAGGAGAAACTTGCTACAGTGTATCCATTCTCACAACAATGTATCTATACTGGTGTGGAGATATACTTTTTTTGAAGGAAATAAGGTCAGAAAGAAAGGTTTTTTTTGTTTTAAACCTTCATAGAAAATGTTTCTGAAGTCCAATACAAATTGTCACAAGAAAGGTTATTATGTCCTCTATCAATCACAGTTTGGATCACTTCGATTGGTTGATCGGTTTGGTCGCAGGCTCACCGCCAACTGTTACACACACCCTAAAAAAATGTCATTTTTATGAGTTATGTTTTTCCTTAATATCTTTGTTGTTGATTCCTGCTTTTGCATCATTCTTCTTCACATGTTGTATTCGAACTATATCCACCTCTGGAAGTTGGCATTTTTTTGTTTCTAGCACATTTTCCCCTTCTATTTTTGCATTTTTGTGACCTCATTTGAGTGGTTTTTTTGTAAAACATGTCATAGGTTTTTCCCTGAAGTCCAATTTCAAATGTAATAGTGTCACCACAAAGGTTATTCTTTCCTTTTTCAAATGCCCTTTGGATCACCTGATTCGGTTGTGTTGTTTGGTCGCTGGGCTGCTGGAAACCAACCCCCCCTCCCGAAGATTGTATTTTTTCAAGGCAAATTTTGGAAGCAATGACATCATCACTTTGTATTTTTGGCCAATGGCTCTTTACATTTCTGAAAGTCGCCAAGATGAGCTTTCAGTCGATGTAACCATTATTTCCGTGGATGCTTTTGTTTTGTGGTGGTAGCTCGTCAAAATTACATGATTTTCGTTATATCGCAAAAGCTCCCAGACCACCCAACCGACACATAAGACGTTCATCGAATTCACATCAAAAATACCGTGATCTTGGAGGAAGCTCTTAATGTGTACCCCTACACACACCAGTGATTTCACTTCTTCATTTTATTTTATTTTTCCCTACCTTTTCCCACCAGGATTCTCCTGGATCAATTTTCTTGCACATTCTCCAGAGTTTTTTTGGAATCTGTTCCTTGGAATAGGTAGCTATATGTCTTTGCTGAACAGGTGGAACATAGAGAGCTTCAACTAGAGGGTTGGTGGAAGATTAGGGGCCAACATAGTGTTTTATAACTGTGGCTAATTTTTTTACAACTATTTTTTTCTGATACCTTAGTCCAGATTGTTCTGATTTATACTTTTCATTTCACCATTATGTTGTACTGTGTTAGAAGTTAATTGATTTTCCTCTGACTTCTTCTATACGGTGCCTTCATTTCATGCAGCTTATTTCCTGCTTACCTGCTGTGATTTAAACAAACCTTCAAATTAATTTCAACTGTGAATAGCCTCCTGCCTGCTGGGGAAGGTAAAGGACTTAAATTTCATTATGTACCAGCTGGATCTAGCACCACCCTATTTCCCTAGGAAAGGCTTGGAGCTGTCACAGCTGATTCAAAGAGGGATAGAAACACAGAGTTGAAAAACACAAGTAAATCTACAGTTCCAGACTTCTGCATCCCCACTTAAGATGGATTTGCCTGATATTATTTGCCATTCTTGTTTCCTGTCAAATTTCATAACTTTGTTACTGCAAAATGGCAGACATTTTGTTGATGATTTTTATTTTATTTATTTAAATTTGTTTATCGCCCTCCTCCCAAAAGGGACCCAGGGTGATTTACAACAATTATAAAACCATTTAAAATAATTAAAAAACTTTAAAAACTTTAAAAACCGTGAAATAGATATGATTTAGCTACTACAGTAATACCGCATATAACATTAGTATCGAATAACACTAAAATCGCATAACATTAAGGAATCTGGGGGGAAGAATTGCATCAGATAACATTAAGATCCTATGGGATGCTTCAGATAACAACCGCTAAAGCCTGTGTGGTTACAATGTATCTCTATGGATCCCATAGGATTTTAACATGCATCAGATAACACTAAAAATCATATAACACCAAGACTTGTGGAACCAGGTTTTACTGCTATATGAGGTTTTACTGTATATTGCTAGTTGGGACATAACAAATAAATAGTCTACCTCCCCCCCCCAAAAAAAAAGGGAAAGTACCAACACATTAAGGTAAAAGTAAAGCTCATCCTTGCTCGAAAGCCAGTCATATCTGACTCTAGGGTTCAGTGCTCATCTCTGTTTCATAGCCAAAGAGCCAGTGCTGTCTGCTTCTGCAGACATTGCTGTGATCATGTGGCAGGCATGACTAGACACCGGAGCACATGGAACACTGAAGTGGTCCCTATTTATCTACTTGCAATTTCTTGCTTTCGAACTGCTAGGTTGGCAGGAGCTGGGACAAAGACGGGAGCTTATTCTGCCCTGCCATATTCGGGTATCGAACTGCTGACCTGCCATTTTCCAGTCAGTGTCTTAGCCACTTGAGCCACTGCAGTCCCAACACATTAAAGCATACCACCAAATTAATGGTCAACTGATGTGATAATATTATTATTTTGCCTCTGGATGAGAGTAGCATCAGCAGCATTAGTAAACAAAAACTGTTTTTATGTAAACTATTTTGGATTGTAAAAACATTTGCATCAAAAATATGTATTTTACAGAAGAAAATATTTTTGTAAGACTATAACTCTGGTTTAAATGATGAATGGAAAGTCAATAATATTTTCATATGATATAGTAAACTAACTACTCATGAAATGTGATTGTTTTGGCATTCTAACCAAAATATGAATTGGTTAGAATTCTCCCTCCCCTTTATGTGAAATATGTGGCATTTTGCTTTTCATAATCTGTTTTACCTGAAACAACAATTCTGATCTCAGCATATTACTGCATACCATGTAATGATTGAGCACAGTGTAGGGAGTGGAATCCAGATTTTTTAGAGATATAATATAATCTGCCAGTATGTATTAAAATGAATTAATGACATGGTATTATGATGTTTGTACCACGGAGGTGGGTGGTGGGTGGCAGAGACTGGAAGTATCCACACTATGTAATTGATCCTCACAACAAAATACTCTATATTATTATTATTATTATTATTATTATTATTATTATTATTATTATTATTATTATTATTATTATTATTATTATTATTATTATTATTATTATTATTATTAGACACATGGCACAACTGCTACGAAAGCATGGTCTTTGTAATAAGTGAACCATTGCCAATTTTCATTGTCACTAACTTTAAATTTCTGCATGATTTGGACCAAAGAGCAAGAATTTAAAGCTAGGTATATTAAATGTTATCTAGATTATTTTATTTCAAAGTGAATTATTCAAGCTTTGTTTGTTTTTTGACTATAGGGATGACCTGTCAAGCCAGAACATCCTATACAGAAGATGAAGTTCTGTGGGGTCATCGTTTCTACCCTGTTATTTCCTTAGAAGAAGGATTCTTCAAAGTAGACTATTCCCAATTTCATGCAACATTTGAAGTCCCTACTCCAACCTACAGTGTGAAAGAACAAGAGGAAATGCTACTTATGTCCTCCCCTTTAATAGCACCAGCTGTAAGTAACAGTAAAGAAAGGAATAACTCTGTGGAATGTCTAGATGGCTTAGATGACATTGGTACAAAGTTACCCTCAAAACTGCAGAAAATGACTGGAAGGGACGATTTCCCTAAAAAACTATTGAGGATGAGTTCTACCACTTCAGAAAAGGCCTACAGCATGGGAGACCTTCCTATGAAGCTTCAGCGAATAAGTTCTGTCCCTGGCAACTCAGAAGATAAACTGATATCTAAAACCACAAAGATGTTATCAGATCCTATGAGCCAGTCTATGGCAGACTTGCCACCCAAACTTCAGAGGTTATCAGGAGGTGGAGGTAGTAGAATGGAGGGGAACCTCCCCCCCAAACTGAGGAAAATGAATTCTGATCGATTTACATAACATGAACACTTAAATATTATTTCAAGTATGACTGCTATTCAGTTCAATTTTGGCAGGAAAGCAAAAAGATTGGAAATCATATTTGTTGACAAAAAAATCCTTCGAACTACATGCATCCTGGAACAACATTTTCCCCCAGCACTGAAGACTCTGATGAATTATATGGTAAAATTGAAATTCAGGTTTGGGCCATATGAAATTTAAGAAGCTAATACTAATCGGCATGTAGTATCACCACAAGCATGCAATAATAGTGTGCAAATTTTGCATATAGTTTTATGGCATGGTTCTTACTATATTTATACTGTATATTCTTGGGAAATTGTAAATAGGGTATTATTCTCCTATATTTCTTAAGCAGTAAGTATTAGGTAAAACATACAAGTGCATTATTAACAGGGCAAATTATATATTTCTTTAAAATGGACACAGTCTTGCCAATGTTAAAACATTTTAAGTGTGATCCATTGGCCCTTGGAATCCTCTCCACTGGGAAAGCTTTCAGCTACAAAATACCCCTCTCACTCAGTGGAATTTTAAAGTGTTTCTCATTGGCTCAACCATGTCCATATTTTCCTTAATGTGAACTTCAAAAAGTTACTGTGCATGTTTTCTTGGTTAAATAAGGCTATAGGTTTTAAGATACTGAACATCAACACTTTTAGCCTTAAACTTCTTAATTCTTTTTTTTTTTTTTTTTTGCTTTGGCATTCTGCTCACTCTACTCTTTTCTTTTGTTCTGTAGACCCTGTATATTTCCTTTATTGGAAAACACCACTACACTATGTTTTGGAGTGAGCAAAATGATAGGGTTTTAGATGCAAGGTGTAAAATCCAAGTATAATGATTGGTTTTGTATTGATTAAGTACAAAGTAAAGTTTCCTTGATTTACTATGCTAATAATCTTTGTTATATTAAGTGGATTGATCTTTCCAGATCTAGCACTTCATAAAACTTGCAAAAACTAATTACTTGCACAAATCCTGTTTTTAAATTATGCCTGCATAAGTGTAATGATGTCACCAAAATAGAAGATTTTTTTGTTGGTTAAAGAGTTCCTACTTCTGTTTATTTGGCTCATCTGGCTCATGTCAGAAAGAAGAACTCTTTTAACTATGGAAAAATCCTTCCTGCCAGGAAAAAACATAACCTTTATGCAGATATAAATCGTGGAACAGAATTTGGGCCATTCCTAGGAGAAGTCGCCACGGCGAGTGGGCAGCGATATAAATCTAAATAAATAAATAATAAATAAGTAAGTAACTTTTCCAGCTGCTGGTCCTTCAGACTCTCACAGATGTTCAAACAAATTTGGACTGAGACACCTGAACTTTGGACTAAAGTAGCTATACAGGTTTTGCAGTTCTTTGGGATGTTTCTGTATAACTCGTGCCTAATATTTTCACAATTTATACTTCAGTTTCTAGTGCCACAGAGAGAATTTCAGAGGCTGCTGCAAAGCTTCTAGTCACCTGAATATACCTTGACTTTCTTTTTCTTAAGGACTAGATTTCTGTAATGGTTTGCAGCTTTGTTACTTATAATACTTCCTCTCCCTGCCAATGTCTTTTTGAGGCAATAATTGTCAGTGTGGGTGTGCCCCCAGGTCCTTGTCAGGCACATGAAGGCAAAAGAAGATTAAAGAGTGGATAAGTGTATGCTTCATTATGCTGAATCAACTGGAAACACCACCACTTCAGTGCTTTTTCTAGAACGATTATGCGTGTACAGAAGCTGACACAGAGAAAGAATTTTTAAATAAACACCTTTGTGGCTCAGCACTGTCCTCACATGATCTGCCAGCAAAGTAGGTTCCATTATAAATAGTCAGGATACCTAATTGGCCAAAAGGGCTACAACTCATGCCTAGAACAGCTACTGTCATTGCTTCACCAGCATGTGGAACTTCTGCTTGCTTCTGTCTACCCATGGAGTAATCAGGAGGATGCGGAAGGAACAAGAAAAGGAATTGGTATCCGCAGCTTTACACGCAAATATTATTATGCTAAACACTCAAATGAGTTCTTGATGAGGCTAAGCCTACATAGCAAACCTCATTTTCAGGAGTTACGGTTGCTATGTAATTCTACTTATTACAAAATTTAGTGCTAGCTATATGGTTTCATGATGGGGGAAACTGCCTATAGAAGCACCCAGCAACCACTACAGATGAATCAGGGAGGAACTGTACAGGCTTTTCTATAGCTAGATGCACTTTCTAGCATTTCCATATAAATTCAGCAGAGGGAGGAGTGCAAAGATGTAGAGAAGCTGATTTCACCATTTCCTAATTAAGAGCAAATTGATCAACCCAAGTCTCTTAAAGTGGGAGGGTTGTTCTTTCTCTCTCTCTCTCTGGAAATCTTAGCAACAACATAGTATTCATACTGAACTCTTACATGATCACTTTTATCAATTTCCTGTCATTTTAAGTTAGTAATATTTTTAAAATCAAAAAATCCAATCTTATCTCCTAGCACGGAGAGAAGAACTACGTTCCAGATAAGACAGTTACTAATTATGTAAGACCAGACCCACAGGCACATAGACTATAATAGTTCCATTTACAGCATGCTGTACACAGAAGATGTGAGGAATCAAGGTGCATCACATCAGAGATACTTGTAGGAGAAGAAAAATGTTTAGCATACAATCTAGCCGGTTTAGTTATGACCATTGTACAGTGTGATCAAGAAAATACAGTTTAATGGGTATATATGCCCATTTAAATGTGTTTTCCCCATGTAACTTCTGTCACCACATGCAGGTAGAAGACATTTCCAATAGAAAGGTAATTACACCTGTGCATGTAGCACAATGTCTTCTGTAAAAGACCACATCAAAAATGTTAATATTAACATGAAACCTTTAATCAGCCCCCCAGAAGGTACTTAACGACTTCTTTGTCCTCTGAAATGCTTTTTAACATCCCATACCACCCTGTCCACTTAGCAGCAGTTCCCTGGTCCATAACCAGAGACTTTTCTTGATATTTACTTTAGCGTATAATAATGCTATGGTGATGGGGAGAGGAGAGGTTCCATACTCCCTTGAAAGAGAGTTCTATGTGATGCTTTGGAACTAGGTCCTAATTGTGTTGTCATGGAACAGAGACAAAAGAAAACAGCACGAATTCAAAATCCAGCCAAGTGTCTCAATGTATATACAGTAATACCCCGGATAACGATTGTACTGTATAGCACTAAAACCGCATAACGTTACAAGATTTTTGGAAATATCTTGTATCGAATAACACGATTTTTAGCGTTATCTGGAACAATCATGGGGGGAGGGGTTGGATTGGGTAGAACATCTACCCAATCCAACCCCCCCCCCCAATGCCTGCCTGCACGATGTTTGGAAAGGGTACGGGGAAGAGCCCCCATACCTTTTCCAAACACCGTGCAGGCAGTGGCAGCTTTGGCGAAGAGCGGAGGAGGTGAAGGAGCTGGAGAGAAAGAGAGGAGAAGGAAGGAAGGAAGGAAGAGGGGGGCACAACTGCCGCTGACTCGCCAGTTGATCCTATCGTTTCTTAAACTGCCTTTTTTCTTTCTTCGTCGTCTCCCCACCACCACCCGAAACGAACCTTAGGACTAGTCGCAAGTGGTGGTGGTGGGGAGACAACGAAGCCATGGCCGCTGCTGGGCTGAAGTCACCTTTCTTTGGGATCACCAAATAAAGGAAGCAATGAGGCAGTTTAAAAAATGATAGGATCAACTGGCAAGCCAGCGGCGGGGGTGCCCCCCTCTTCCTTCCTTCCTCCCCCTCTTTCTTTCTCTCCAGCTCTTTCACCTCCTCCGCACTTCGCCAAAGCTCCCAAAGCTGTCGCTGACTCGCCAGTTGATCCTATTGTTTCTTAAACTGCCTCTTTGCTTCCTTTCTCTGGCGATCCCAAAGAAAGGTGACTTCAGCCCAGCGGGGCTCCTCCTGGGCGGGTGTCGGGGTGGCTGAGGAGTGAAGTTGTCGGAGGTGGCTGACGACCGACACTGGCTGTCAGTTCCGCCCATGCCCGCCGGGCTTCGTGCTCATGTTGGCGCCTCCTCCCCTAAGGCTCGTGTGCACCGCACTGGCTCCTTACCGCTTGGTGAGGGGGGGTGACGACAACGACTGCGGGGCTTTTCCTTCTGGCCAGATACCTGGTGGTGGGAGGGAGAGGAGGAAGGGGGAGGCATCAACATGAGCACAAAGCCCGGCGGGCACAGACGAAACTGACAGCCAGTGTTGGTCGTCAGCCACTTCTGACAACTTCTCTCCTCAGCCACCCCGACATCTGACCAGGGGGAGCCCCTCGAACAAGGGGACCTGCAGGTTCTCCTTTCACCACATGCCAACCCCCCACCCCCAAGAAGGCAGTAGCAGCAGCAGCAGCAGCCTCTTCTCGGCCCCCTTCCCCCGCCTCTGCCTCCTGCAGGGTCTCCTTGGCCTCCCACAGAGCTCGCTCGTGGTCCTTGTGGATCCTGGCCAGGTTCTCGGCTGCTTCGCCCGCCGCGTTTTTCTTTGGCGGCAGGGACTCATTCCTGGCATGCCCGGGTCGTAAAGGAGGCAAAAGGGCCCCCATCCCTCCTCGCCCGCCAAAACTGGGGGGAGGGCTGTCAAGTTAAAAGCCTTCTCCTGTCCCAGCTAGCAATCGCTATCCTAGGGTTTGACTTCAGGTACAAACCGCGCCCTGACGTCAGGGCTTTTTTGTTAGCATTGTTCGATGTATACCCCGGACAACGCTAAAAACCGTATAACGTCATGACTTGTGGAACCAAGTCATAACGTTATCCAGGGTATTAGTGTATTTGGAAACATATTTGAACTGCAAAGGTTTGGGTTTGATTTTTAATGTGACCTTGAAGAATGCATAAATTATGAGGCAAGTGATGGCAAATCCAAGGTGCCGATTTCAATATGCTTTGTTGGTAGCGTTTTGTTATTACTGGAAATCTAGCAACAGCACATCTCTAGAAAGAAGGAATAACTGGAAATAAGTAGCACAAGCGATGCATGGTTACATTGAGATGTTCACTTCACTTGTGCTACTTATTTCCAGATATTGCTGTCATCCCACAGTCAACATGCAGATTTCAACTTAATAACAAGAAATTATTTGCAGAAATACTATTTTTTGATGCATATGTTTTAATTCTTTTTCTATTCTTTCAGTAAAAAACTTTGTACGGTATATAGCTCTGGTACATTGAAACATACAAGTCAAGGGTAAATAATCACAAGGGTAAAATATCACAATTTATATCAAATTATTGCAAGGTTATGTTGCTGGGGGTTGGTTGAGGAAAAAACGCAGAAGACATTTAATCACAGTGCAGTGTTAAGTATGTTTACTTGGATATAAATGCTACAAATTTCAATTGAAGCTGTTCCTGAGTCAGTATATATAAGGTGTTACTTTTTCAGTCCCTTTATTCTAATACATGCATTTATTTAAATATACAGTAGTTTCAAAAATCCATTAACTTATAAAAGGGCTCTGAGCCAAATTACAAGTGGCTACTCATACTATCAGAATAAATCCACAATAAGAGTAATGGTAGATTTACCAATACTTGTGGATACTGAACCATTTTAGACCTATGGGGAAACTCCTATTCATGTTGACTTAATGTAAAGTTATGCAGGTATAAATGTGCCAGACATTAACCCTACCAACAAAGAGTTTTGCTACTGAATTGCACAATCAGTTGCATGTCCTCAGTGTGACCAGTTGTCTAATGCATGAGCAGAGAGTACTTCCATCTCAGTGCTAGTACAATTAGCATGGTGCAACCTCAAGTTGCACATAGGTAGTTGTACAACAGGGTATTGACAGTTAATCAATCAAAATTATACTACTCTGCATTGCTTGAGGAATAAAGCAAATTCCATATACTAATGAGAACTTTTATGATGATCACAATGTATTTGTATGAATTTGCATTTTTATATTTAGAAGTTGAAAATCTGTCCGTTAAAATAGAACAGATAAAAAAATCTACAAAAGAAATGCAGGACATAAAGTGGTGGCTAAAGTTCTACTATAGAGAGAGTCCATGTGCTATAGAGTTTAAACTTCTGTATTGTAGCCAAAACTGCTGACATTGTAAGTTCGATTCCAACTGGGATCAAGGTTGACTCAGCCTTCCATCCTTCTGAGGTCAGTAAAATGAGTACCCAGTATTAGGGGACAAAATGCCAATTAACTTGTGAACTGCCTAGAGAGTGCACTAAGTGCTATGGGGCAGTATGTAAGTGTAATTGCTATTGCTATATTAACAGTCAAATGCAAATAACTTACCTTTCTTTACACTCAGGTGTTAAAGGTCACTTTAAGAATGTGTTTATGCTAAAAACCTACCATGTAATTTCTGTTTGAGAATACTGTACTGTCTTTCTATTAAATATGGAGGCTGCACTTTTTAAAATTTGTCTCATTAGTTTTAAATGTTAAATTTATCCACATTTCCTTTGCATATTCAGCTGTGTACTCGTGTGTTAGATTTTGCAATGGAATAAGAACAGACATTGCAAAATACAAGGTAATATATGTGTTATGCAAAATGGTGCATAATATCACATGGTACAATAAAAATGAATTTCAATTTGTTCAAAGGACCTGAAATATTAAATTAATCCTCATGCACTTCAGCAGGAGTGCTGACTTGGGCTTCTGGTAATTGAAGTTCAAGAACACCTGGAGTGCTAAGGTTAACCTTCACTGCCCTAGGGTCATTGCACAGAATGATTACCAGCAGAGCTGTAAACAACATCTTCAAATTTCAGCTGCTTTCCAAGTACAGGTTTTATTTTTCTATAAAGAAAAATAGCTGGGACAAAGACAAAATGACCAGATAAATCTATTGATTCCCCACCCCCAAGTGGAGTACTGTTCTCTCCCAGCCAACACCATGTAATAAGCAAAGAAGAAAAGTCCAATTTTTTGTCATTCTACGAAGCAGACCATCATCTGTAAAGAGGAATTAACATCCAGTTTTTCCTATTTCATGGGAATCAAAAAATGTTCAATTAAGTGGGATTTATTGGAAGCAGGAGATATTTCATAATAGTGTCTACTTACTTACTTACTTACTTACTATACAGCACTGCCTTTTGGTCAGGGCCAATATTTCAGGTCCTTTGTTCTGTTTGATTTGAAAGAATGTTACTTTACCTTTATACGACCTTGTATTTTCTGGTTCTAATGACTGATACTGGTGCTGCACATTCAAAAACATCTTTGGACACCTTACATTTTAAATTCCCATGCTACCCTGTAATTCTCATTTGGGCAAGACATTATTCCACAAGTCAAACAATGTGTTTTTATCCTAGTAAATGAGGATTAAAAGAAGTTTTCCTTTTTCAGATTGTTCAGCCATTCCTATAGTAGACTTTCATATGGTATCTGTTTAATTTAAAGCCTATTCACTTTTCTTTCACCAAAACATAAAGAGAAGTTCAAAATAAATTTGGCATATTTTATATTTTAGCAATTCTTTTGTTTCTCATTTACTCTTTGTCTACTAGCTTTATTTCATTATCTATATTTTTGCTCACCCTTAGTGCTTATTATGCTACTGAGAAAAATTATGTTTGACTGCACAGCAGGTCTGTGTTTTTGACTGCTGGATTTATCCATGAATTATATTGTAAATTGTATATATTCAAATTAGAAACAGCTAATTGCATTTCCTGGCATGAAATCTAGAACTGTATAAATGTACAAGTATATTTGGATAATATAAAACAAACTCTTATTAATACCGCAAGCTCAGTTTTATCTAAAGCTATATTAAACTTTAAAAAAAAATGATTCATATGTCCGTGTTTGTCTAATTTATCTAATTATCTATCAAGAGCTTATTTGAGTATATACTCAAAAATCTTTTTGTACTATACATTCCAACTGAAGCCTTGTGCTCAAATCCATTTGACAGACATTGCCAATACTTCCATATTGTTTGGGGGTTTCTTTACCTGCTTAAATGACCATTCGTTTGTGCAAAAAGAGTTAACAGTGATTTCTTCTTAAAAGAAAGAATACTTTTACAAACTGAGCTTTTGCTTTTATTTAGTTAATAAACAAAATTGCTGAGAGAAATATCAACAACTTGAGATACGCAGATGACAGTACCCTAATGGCAGAAAGTAAGGAAGACCTAAAGAAGCTCCTAATCAGGTTGAAAGAAGAGAGTGCAAAAGCTGGCTTGAGACTGAATATTAAGAAAACCAAGATAATGGCAACAGGCCCTATCAGTCCCTGGATAATAGATGGGGAAGAAGTAGAAGCAGTAACAGACTTTACTTTATTAGGATCAAAGATAACTGCAGATGGTGATTGCAGCCATGAAATAAAAAGGTGACTGATTCTTGGGAGGCAAACTATGAGAAACCTGGGGAACATAGTGAAAAGTAGAGACATCACATTGCAAACAAAAATTCGCATAGTCAAAGCAATGGTATTCCCGGTGGTAATGTATGGTTGTGAGAGCTGGACCATTAGGAAAGCTGAGCGCAGAAGAATAGATGCCTTTGAGATGTGGTGTTGGAAGAGAGTTTTGAGAGTCCCCTAGACATCGAGGAGAACAAATAGGTTGATCTTAGAAGAAATCAACCCTGACTGCTCCTTAGCAGGTCAAATAGTAAAGATGAAGCTGAAGTACTTTGGACATCAAATGAGAAGAGAGGATTCACTTAAGAAGACCTTGATGCTGGGAAAGGTTGAAGGTAAAAGAAGAAGGGGGCGGCCAGAAACGAGGTGGCTAGATGGTATTGTGGATGCAGTGGGCACAGAGCTGCGCAGGCTGAGGATTATGGTGGACAGAGGTGCTTAGAGGACAATGGTCCATGGGGTCACAAAGGGTCAGAATCGACTGTGCGATTAAACAACAACAAACAATATTCATCTCAAACACTGTACAATTTAAACTTATGGATATATATGAAATTTAAGGAAATTTTTAAACAAATTAAAATTTTAAAATAATTAGACCTTTTTTAAATCAAACGTGGGCTTCTTCAATAGTGTTACATCAACCATTTAATAGATCTCCTTTTGCTCACTTTGAAGGGCATACATTGCATTCAGATTAATATTGCATTGATTGGATTTCTCCAAATTCTCAAAAAAATTGTCCTGTATCCAAGTAGCCTCATTTTACTTGTTTATTCCTTGATATTCCTACTTCACTTTAATGTCTATTAAGTGACTTCCAGATGATCAGCCAAAATCTTGTCTTCGTGGGAGACACTCTTCAGCATTCATCCTTTTGGCAAGATGTTTTGGTTTTGCTCTCCATGAGTTTAGCCTAGTCTCCTTTGACTGAAAATTTAAATCCTGAGAGGCATGCAGACATTTTTTTCCCTTTATTTTAATGGCTGTCTGGGGAGTTGGGCTCCATAAGGTAAGTGGATTTGGTGTATTGCCTTGTTTCATTCAAATTGGAGGTGGGGGTGGAGTAAACATTTATTTTTACAAGTCCTTTGTATCTTTATAGCCAACAACAGAAAACACTCAAACTTATTCATTAGCAGCAAATGAAATTCATTTCAATGCCAAGGATCGGTATGGACTGAATATGAATAAGTGTTCCCTAGGCCAGGAAGCACAACAATAAAAGTCTGTTTATTTATGTTATATTAATTATTTGCCAGAAGCTTTGAATTAATTAAATTGAACAGATAGGTGCCATATAGGTATCTTGTCCAACCAGACAGCCATAATTTCAGTTCTAGATCTAGCCAACCTTTTAACAAGTCATGACTATTGACCTTTACTAAGCAGCTATGACTAAGCAAAGAGCTTAGCCAATGAGATAAAGCTGTTGGCAGTCATAGAATGGAGGGGGTGGGGAAGATTTCCTACTTTTCCTTGCTGAGGGTTGACATTTAAGAGCATTGCAGCTGACACAGTGCAAGTTGAAAGTTGCTTAAAGGATAGTCAACCCTAAAGTTAACTCAAAGTTTTTAAAAATGTCATTGTGCTCTATTTGCTTCTCTACTAAATTTGACTGCTTACCTTTAAAAACTTAAGTGGTTCAGGGCCTAAAGATCTGAAGAGTTGCCTCTATTGAAACAATATCTGGCTTTTTCAGTGCCTTTCTTATCAAAGGTTTGCTGTTCAATGATAAAGGAATGAGTTTTCTTGGGAATGGCATCCCTAAACAGTCTCACCTGTAGAAAGCCATTTTTACAACTATATCCAATTTGTGATCAGTAAGATTATTAATGGAAATGATCTTATTTGACAAATCATTTCCTTTTTTAGATATTGTTCAAATGTGTAAAAAAAAAAACATTATTTGAAAATGTTTACAAACACATTTGTACCCAATATGAAAAATCACAAGATGCTCATCTGTCATACATGTATAAATTTCTGTGCAAGAAAGTTTGAAAAGTCATACAACATCCTTCCCCACCAACACCACTACACACACCAAAAAAATCTTGAGTGGAACAGGAATGCTACAGGTGAGAATCTGAGAAATGCAACAAAAAAGAAACTGACTGATTTTCACATCTCTACACATAGACTGCCATCTTCTGTGAGCCAGGTAAATATGATTCTGTTTATCCAGGTATCTCAACATCTTTTGATTGTACTTGCTTTAATGATGTCATGTTGGTTTATTACTGTTAGTCCTATCTCACTGTAAAATTCTAACCAGGGTCAAGGGAAGTATATAAGGAGTTTAAATGAGTAAACAATTTGTAGTTGGAATGATCATTATCATTTACCTCAAGCAAAAGCGCATACTTTGTATGCATTAATGCTGAGCAATGACAAAATACATAAAAGGAATTTAAAAATTGCAAGATTTAAATAAAAAACATATCTGAACTTTCATTATTTGGGATAGCAGAATGGATTATAGTGTTGATTTCCAAAGAAATGAAAACTGAAGCACAGCAGGGCAAAACAGCAATTTTAAAGGGAACACAAGATGTTTGGCAGAAATTGCACTGAATTTAATTGCATCCATTTTCTGAACAGCCTGGCTTCAAAGTTTGACGTTCTTATGGTTTCATTGATATGATAAAGGGACAAACAGTAGAATTTTATCTCATTGATTTATTGTTATAAATAATTGAATAATGATTGACTGACCCCCCCCCCCCCCGCCCATCAATTGCAGTGATAATGACAGTAATGTGTCACAGATTCCCATAGCTAACACTGACTGGCTTCTAAAAGAATGACAGCTATAGACATGTGGACCTTTTGTTTTCAAATTATGAGGCAGAAAATAATACTTGCATGAAATTGATAAAATATGTAACATTGTGGTGTCCATTATCCTTTGGCTAAAATTCTGTTAATGCAACTCTGGCCATAGAGAGCTGATGGTGTCATCCACAAACAATATTGCATACTTTTGTTTCATGCTTTCCACAACTCCTAGGTATATACAGTAATACATCAGATAACGTTTACCTCGGATAATGCTAAAATCACATAACGTTAAGTAATCTGGTGAGGAGAATTGGATCAAATAATGTTAAGGTCCTATGGGATGTATCAGATAACAACCGCTAAAGCCTGTGCGGTTACAATGTATCTCTATGGAGATTTAACGTTATCCGATACATCCCATAGGATTTTAACATGCATCGGATGACACTCAAAATCGGATAACACCAAGACTTGTGGAACCAAGTCTTAGCGTTATCTGAGGTATTACTGTATTTCCTTTCAAAGGTATGGAAGTTGTGGGACCTGTGGAATGTGAGAAGGGAGTCTTTAATTATTGAAAAATTATGGTATGAATATCCCTGTAGGGGTGAAATTTGATAATTAAAGACTTCCTCTTTCTATCCCACACCTACCTCGGATTCCATATGATGAAAGAGATTAAGCAGAAGCCATGGGAAATACAGGATAGGAGAATTCAACAGAGTTTCAGCCATTGTAGCAGTCCAAACAACTGTAGATGAAATATTTAATCTGCTTGGATCAGCTTTTGGATTTGACAACTTTACTTTTAAAGATTATTTTCCTTGTTAAACAGGCAGCAAATGGAGACAACCCCCTGGTTTTCAAAATTCTACCATTTCCACATTGGGCAAGAATATAGTTAGATACACTGGGCTGAGCTGAACTGGAAAAACTCTTGAAACTGGGAAGTGCCTGACTCAAAAGGAGGCTTAGGAGCCCAAGATCAATTATATGGAGCCAAGCACCAGAGAGACTGTTAAAGCTGCCCTTTTAAGGGAGAAGCTTATTTATTTATTTATTTATTTATTTATTTATTTATTTATTATTCATGCTTGTTTATCGCCCTCCTCCCCGAAGCAACTCAGGGTGATTTACAACTGTTTGTTCAGACAGCAGCAGTGCCTCTCACTAGATCTGGCCAATAGAAGAATGGGTAGTGAAAGGAATTTTAAAAAGGAAAGACAAATCTCCCATTTCCTACTTTCTTCCCCCTCTCAAAAGAGTTTGCTTTTAATTGTTAGTTAGTTCTAGTTGTATCTTATTCATTTTTTAAAAAATCCCCATAGTAATCACAATGTAAATATAACAATGAATGCAGCAAAGAAATGTTCTCTGCTTCAGCAATTAACTAATTCTAAATGGCCAGGTGAACATACAGGGGCTTAGGCTGATGTCAAAATGTTGATAAAAGTTTGGGTGAAGGGGTATTCTTTGTGGTCCCTGTGAATCCACACTAATGGGTTAACTTCATCCCTATGCAGTGATGTTCAGAATCTTTCAGAGCTTTTTGGAGTCATCAGACTCTGCCCCTCATGTCTTGCCCTAGTGGTTCCACTCCAAATCTCCCCTAGTTCTATTTTGCCACTACAGGGTTTGGTTGTCTTCTGAGAACTCCCTTCATGCCAAAATTAATGATTTTCTTGTTTACATTTTCTCTCTCTCTCTAATAGTTCGTAGTTGGCATCCCTCTATAAATAGTTAACATTTGATAGTTTAATATTTTAACAGTTGTTTATCAACAGTTGTAGTTAACAGTTGCATAGTGTTTATTCGCAGCAGTTAATAGTTAGTCTCTTGATAACTTGTATGTATATCCTTCTTCGTAATTCTTCATTGAGTATAAACATTAAACAAAGCTTCAGCTGCTTTGTTTAAATGGTACCAGTCTTGCAATAACAAAATTCCTTCTAAGGATGGTCAGTGTCTTTATTGCCTAGGCAAGGCTCACCAAACCCAGTCTTGCTCCATCTATACTAAATTTACCAGGGTTGCACATAAAAAGCAAAGCAATCACATTTATATGCCACCCCATAGCGCTTAGTGCACTCTCTGGGCAGTTCACAATTCAATTAGCATTCTGCCCCCAACATGCTGGGTACTCATTTTACTGACCTCAGAAGAATGGAATCAAAATAGAGAATTTCGGCTGAGATTTCATTTATTACAACAAGCTTTAAGTCTAACCCCACTTAGACATCAAGCTAAAAACCCAATGGAGCCTCAGCATTATACATCTACCAATAAGCAAAAGTATACTTCAGAACTGCAAAAACACAAATACATGCCCAGTCATCTAAGTCCCAAGAACTCATCTACAGAGACATCTGAAAAGGACAAGACAAAATCCAAAAACACCAAACCTTGATCACCTCAGAGGGCCACTCCCATGTCACCGAGGACTACAACGAGGGCAACCTACCCTTCCAACAACAATGGGCTATGCAAATATTCTGTGTGTATCTACAAAGAGTGGATCATTCCAAACTAAAGAGCATGAGCAAGTAGTATTTCTATCACTCATTCCACAGATAGATGCCTACCTCTTTCTTGAATTATTCAGATACAGCAGTTGCGCATCCTGTACATCAAACTTAGAGGGGAAGGGGATTATTCATCATTTTCACTTTCTCCCACATTTTTATGTATGTGCACTGCAGTTATGCTGTTTCCATTGGAAGGAACCTTGTTGGAACTGCTTGCAATGCAGCTGAACAGCCTGTCATAAAAAGTGGCAGCTTGAATCCACCATCTGAAAATAACTGAATATACACTGTGATTCAAGTTAGGTTTCCAAGACTCTGGAGAAGCAAATCTGTTAATACTGCTTTCTCTCAATGTTGCTCTTTTTTTTCCTAGGGGGAAGTCCTTATCTAAAGAAAGAACAAAATAAAGTTCTTACTTGTTTCTAATTTAGAGGGGAACTAGCTTGTGCTCTGCATTTGTGCATTTATATTTTGCTTCTTATACGTTGTATACCTCACCTGTGGAACCAGTATCAAACATCTACTTTTGTGCCACCATCTGGCTGAAAATTGCATCCTAAATAATATTTTGAGAGAGAGAGAGGAACTTAATTTACAATTTAATTGCTGATTTATCAACAAGCAAACACTCCTGGGACTCTGATAATAAGCATGGAAAACATTTGATTTATGTTGATAGAGTCGTCTCGATTATTATATTTTTCTCCAAGCAGACTGCAGTATTGCAGCTTGAATATTTTATCTAGGAGATTATGCACAGTTCTTTGGAGTGATATTTCAAGAGCTGTTTCATAGCAATCATCCTGTACTCAGCAGAGCTGTAAACAGATTAACAAAAACAGCATTGCACTCTTCTTAAATAGTACTTAGACTCAACATTCAAGTTATCAGAAGTGGATCAACAATTATATCATTTGAATTTTGTGCCACACAAAAATAATCTGAGATGTATGGCCAGTGTTCAAAAAACTGCAGAACAAATTCCTTGGGGCCAGTGGAAGTTTTGATTTGTGTTGCTTGAAGAGCAGCTCCTGTTCCACCTTCATGAGGTCAACAGCCTTTGTTAATGAGGCATCTAAAGCTGGGAGTTATACTGTGTTTGAGCTAGGTGGCTCAGTGAGTTGGAAGAAGGCTTTGGGAGTTTCATTCTCCTGACTGTGCGTCCTGGTAGAAGAGTCAGCGTGGGTGGCCTTGAGCAAGCTGCACAGTCTTAGAACATCCTAAGAGAAGAGAATGGCACCCTGGAACTAAGTGTGCAACTTACCCAGAACCGAACAGACTGATTCTTCCCAGAGATGCAGTGGGGAACTGAACTCCCAGCCTCTGGCTCTGAAGCCAGATACATGACTCACTGAGGTATCCAGCCAACACAGATGTTAATTTGACTAAAACCAATTTGCATATATTGGTATAAAGGGCAAGGAAAATATCCCATGATCTTTTGCATCAGTAGCTAATAACCATCATGATTCTTTGCTTGGCTGGGCTCTGACCTAAACCAGTGCACTTCAGCTATTTACTTCACCTGGAATTAATTTAGAAAGTGTTTGTTTAAGTGCATTTCATTATTAGACAATTTGGGAAGTTTTTATTATTTCAATTACCTGGTATTTTAATTTTCTTTTTTCTGTAGCCAAACATTTCCTTCACATCTAACTATATACAAAATATATAAAGTGTTTTAATTTATTTCAATTCGTTACTGATATTTGTTTTCCCATTCAGGTCATACCTTCTTCCTTTTTTTATAGAAATTACCTGTACATTCCATTTTAAAATCTCTCATAACTCAACTTCACACTTCAACACACCATCAAAACTGTGTATAGCATTCCTCGTGTTTTTCTTTTAATTTGCTACTTTTTTACACATTAAACTGCTTTCATAATCTTCAATAAGGTCACAATTTTTTTGCAAGTGCTACAATTTTCACCAAAGAACACATAAAATAAAATCACTTCATTAAAAAAACTCTATACATTGCTAAACAAATTTGTATATATAGGAAAAACAAATTCTAATTTGCATAACTGAAAAATATATTATTGGTTTAATTTATCTGTTCTTAATGTCTTTCACATATGTGCTGATTCTCAGAACAATACTGTACTGTGTAGAACCCTCCTTCTATGATACTTTGGGCACACATGGGCTGCAAACAGACTTTGGCTTATTGAGAAGGGATTCTCATGCAAGCAAGACCTGTATTTACATCACAAAACATCCTTTGCACCCCATATGCCTCCAGAATATGTTCCAGAGGATTCTGTAGCTCTGACTAGCACAAGGTTGTAGAAGGAAGGGCAAATCTTTTCTTCCAAAGGTGTTAGTCCCATTTTCAGCCAGACTGGACACCCTCCTAACCATCTGGACCCGGAGGAGCAACACCTGAGCATGGCGGGTGGCTATAAGATCCCAGCCTTCACCGCCGCTTTCACTGGACACCCTCCTAACCATCCGGCCCTGGAGGAATAATAACAACTCTGCCGCTCAGCTGGCCTCAAGCTTAGCCCTCCTGGGACTGGGCAAAAGCTGCGGTCTGTGCTGGGATACTGCCCAGCAATACCGCCGCTCAGCTGCCCTTGATGGGCCGAGTCTCTGGATACCAGGGAACCTCCTGGGTTCGGGGGAAAAGCACAGACTTTGCTCCACAGCAGAATGCTGCCGCTCAGCTGGCCTTGAACCCCACCCTCCCGGGGCCGGGGAAGGATCTCCCCTCAATGCCTGTTTCGAGGGAAGTTACCATAACTATCCGTTTGAAGGGAGGTGATTATAATGGTCTGCTTGGAGGGAAGTGACTGTTTTGTATCGTAAGTGTTTTATGATATATGTACTGATGATATTGATGCATTGCTGTTTGTAACTGTAACTGGCTGTTAGGAGGGAAGTGATTGTAATTGTCTGCTTGGAGGGAAGTGACTGTAATTGTTTTTTGTGATATACTGTACACTGAAAATGTTGATGTACCTGTCATTATTTTGCTGTTTCATTGCATTGTATTATATTGTATTTTCTATTGTATTTAATTTCAAACATATTGTGATATATTTGGATTGCATAACATATTGTTGATTATACTGTTGATGTTTATGAGATGTTATATGTGTGGGTTTTGTGAGCCACCCTGAGTCGGTTGCACCGAGTAGGGCAGCATATAAATTGAAACGACGACGACGCGGCGCCGACGACGATGACGACGACGACGACGACGACGATGACAATAATAATAATAATAATAATAATAATAATAATAATAATAATAATAATAATAATAATAATAATAATAATAATAATAATAATAATAATAATAATGGGATATGTGAAATCATGCCCCATGGTACATACAGCAAGAAATGATACAGTTCAGCCATTCTCATTACATACCTAGTGACATGATGATGGGAAGGAAGAATAGGTTACCAGTCACTTCTGTGTACCTTATACAGAAATAGCATTGTTCAACACCAAAATACCTCGGCACTTGGCAAGATGTATTCTTTTCACCAGCACTGCCCAAATCCTACCGTAACTCTAAAGTAAGTTTGAGGAACAACATCATCAGGAAATTGACAAACTATACATGGGAGGCTCAACCATCCACACTGTACATCAGCTTTGGTCCTGAGTGTCTCTGCAGCAGAGTATGCTGTTCCACTATGGAGTGCATCCATGCACACAAAACAAATCGGCATTACAGTTAATGAAACAATGTGTATAGTAACAGGATGTCTCAACACTATACCAATTGAAATAAATATAACCTCTTGTTGGTATTGCTTCAGCTAAGATAAGAAGAGAAGTAGCAGCAGATGCTGAGCAAACTAAGCAAGAGAATGACCCTCAACATCCTCTGAATGGATATGAGCCTGAAGTCTGCTGGCTCAGGAAGAGCTTTGAAGGCAAGAACAAACGTTCTTGAAGGTACAGAAGCAAAATCAAATTAGTAGAAGGAGAAGGAAACTGACAAAATGAGTAATAAAATTAAAGGAGGATATGGCTGTGGAACTTGACCTCCACAATGTCACTTGGAGGATCCTGAATAGGCTGAGGTTCAGTGTGCCTAGATGAAAGACCAAAATGCTCAAATAGGGGCTGGTGGTGGACAACAACACGCTGTGTGACTGTGTAGAGATACAGAATCCAGCTCACTTACTGATCTGTCAACTACTAAGATAAGGTACAGAAACATGTACTGTATATACTCGAGTATAAGATGACCTGAATATAAGCCGAGATACCAAATTTTGGCCTGAAAACCCAGGAAAATAGATTGACCCAAGTATAAGCCGAGGGTAGGAAATGCAGCTGCTGCTAGTGAGTTCAAAATACATGAAAATATGGTAAAATTAATTAAATTGTTGGGACATATCAATCTGGCATGGTTCTGGGCCCTTGTGGTCATTGACCTGGGTATAAGCTGAGTCCCCTTTTTGG
This sequence comes from Furcifer pardalis, assembly GCA_030440675.1. Classification (NCBI taxonomy): domain Eukaryota; kingdom Metazoa; phylum Chordata; class Lepidosauria; order Squamata; family Chamaeleonidae; genus Furcifer; species Furcifer pardalis. The sequence goes on from CP126894.1 coordinate 137,288,961, forward strand.
GGCTCATTTTTTGGGCTAAAAAACTCTACTTATATTCGAGTATATATGGTACCAATGATTTAATTTTGTCTGGTGACCAAGTCAACAGAGTAGCTTCATTTTGGCAGTTTAAAGTTTGGTCTGGACATGAAGGAAGAAGACGAATATAGAGAAAAGCCAGGAGGAATCAACTCAAAGACACATCATTATTAAGTAATGAGGCAGGATTCCACCAGACTATATATATTTTTAAGGACAACTGGTTAAATGGTCAACTCAAGGATCCTAAATTTAACTGAGATCCAAACTGCTTGATCAGAAAAGGATACTGAGTACAAGCAATTCCTAGCAGGAGAGAAATATATTCATTTTGTTGAGACATGATAAGACAGAATTTCAAAAGATTCCCTTCAGTTTCATGTTGTTGCAATGAGACTTCCTACTCAGGATCTGTGAGAATAATGAGCTGTTCTTCTTTGCCACCAGGGATGCAACGGGTATGGTTGAATTCACTATTTTGCTCAGTATGTGCCATAGGAATGATTTCACATATTCCATTATAGCTCAGCACTAGACTTGATACCTGACAGCTGGAATATTGTGTTCCCATTTTTGTTTGACCATTTTTCTCAATCTCTGTTTGGTGTACTTTAGCTCAGCTCAAGATGTCATCTCTCTTTTTCAAAAAGCACATCAAGATTATCCTGCAGAAATATTATTACCTTTCCTCTATTTGATGAGATATGTCTAAATCATGTAAATGACAAATACTGAGAAATGGGCACACGGTGCAAACCCTTGGATGCATTTTTCATTACTGTATCTCTGATTGTTAAGTGATGGATTGCTTCCATTTGAGCAGTAATGAAAGCAAAGATTATTAAAGCTGTATAAGTCCTTTCATTAACTTTCTTAAATCTTCAGGATGTGTTTTTTAAAAGACAATGCTGTTGTATAACTCAGTTTTATGGAGATTCAGATATACATGTAGCAGCAGTCTTATTGAAAACCCACAGTCATAATATGATGTGTTGAGAAAGAAAATCTGTATTTCTTTTATTTTCCACTTTCCGTGGATATTTCTTTCATTCTCATGATTTTTGTCCACCAGTCCTTCCTTTTACCATGAAAGGAAAGGTTCTTTCAAGTTTCCCATTTGTGTTTCCCCATTCATATTTTTTTTTAAAAAAAATCCATAAAAAACCCTTTAAGAAACCGTATTTTAAAAAACAGAGGCAAGGTAACAGAGAATCAGTGTATTCCCAAAGCAGACTCCTACTCAGAGAAAGACTTTAACAATGGCCATCTTCCGAGTGCCCCCTACCCTCCCAGAGGCCACACCAAAAAGCTTCTCCAGTCAAGCTGCCCCAGTAGAACCAGTCCTAGACAAAGAGCAAAATATACCTCCCTCACCAACCAACCAATTTACATGGAGTAAAGCACCTAAAGGAGAGAAAAAAGACACAGTATGAGCTTAGTGCCATTCCCAAAACAACAGACACTCTGGGCACGAGCAGCAAGGTCCACACTCCAGTCTACACACCCCTCTCATACACAGAAGCAAAGAAAAACAATCCCTTCCCCCAAACAAACACCTTTCGTTGAATCAATATACATGTATCAGCATCTTGGGATTCTCTACAAGTCTCATGATGAACATCCTGATTTGGAAATGTACATGACTGTGTATACAACTCTACCACAGAAGTAGGCATTTTGGCTAATCAGGAGTCTGACCCTACAGTGAAGACCTACAGGCATACATACTACTACCTTCAGATCACACCAGTCCCATGCGGAGAGGGAGGTTGGTCAGAACATGCTGGTATCTTGCAACAGGGTGTCCCATGGGTTCTAAAAAGGCCTCTTGTGTTGGAAGTATCCAAAAATACTGAACAGCTGAAACAGTAAACAACTATTCTGACAAAGTAACAAAATAGCCAAGAGGATCACATAAAACCTTCCCTTTACTCAATTACACATAAATCCTGATTCTCTGCGGGGGAGGGTGTTCTAAGGTTATATTTTGTCTGCTAAGATTATGCAGTTGTTACTACAATTTCTCCTTGGGGAATCTGACTTCCATTAATCAAATTAGAAACTTCCTCCTTGATGCCTCTGTGCCTTTTCATTCTAACTCCCTGCCAGTGAATTATAGAGCTTTGTGCCACTGCAATTTTAAACTCCAACTCTGATGACCTCGGGAGAGACACAATCCATTAATTAAACACAATACCATTTCCTTTGAATGAAAGAATTGTTCACACTGCACTAAAAAAAATCAGCTAATTTCTATGAGTTTGATTGTTGGAGATACAGACCAGTATTGTATTACTAGTGCCAACTATGATCAGACCCTTTGAATCAATTGCCTGAGAGGCCAGTCAACATTTATGTAAATTCAATTGAATTGGAGGGTCTATTCTATACAGCACTAGCATTAGGATACTGGACACTAAGCCTAGAGTTGTGATAATTTCCCCCTGGTAATGATATAAGCAGTTTTAACGGCCTGCTTTTTGAGTACCACCGGCCAACCATTGGTGACACTGGTAGCCATAGGATCCCCAGGCAATAACTCCATTGGCTCCAGGTTGCTACTATGACCAATACTCAGGTTTTACTGGGGAGAGCTTTGGTTTAACAACAGCAGTCAAATCTTCAATCCCATCTGTGGAGTCTCCTTTCTAAAACAATTTTCAGTTGTAACAAGGATTATATTTAGGGCTGCTGGATGGAAGAAACAAAGACTGATCTCCCAGCTTTGTCTTCATCCTTGGTTGAAGCACTCAACACTTTGATAGGCTGAAAATAGAAGCAAGAACAGAAACTAAGTGGTTGTTAACATTAGATGTTTAGAGTAAAAAAGTCAATAGAAACCAAACTAAGTAGCTTTCAGGGACTTCATGACTACAATCAGGTCTGTGTTGGTATATTGGGCAATCAAGCTTTGTCCCACCCCGCCCTCACCTCTGGTGTCCTTGGGTGCCAATAGCAATGTATGGGATTCCCCCCATCCCAACCAGGTGTCCCACCACTCCTTGTCCAGTGGCTTCCCATGGTGCCCTGCACACTCCTGACTAGAACTGAAGTACAGTCAAACAGTGCATAAAAAACGCCTCGCTTAAAGAGTAGCTCACTTAAAGAGCAGAATTTTCTCTGAATGTTTGCTTCGCTTAACAAATAAAACCAACCAAAAACTCGCTTAACTAATAAATCAGGGTTCACAATCCCCACCACCACCACCACCAGAAGTCACAGTTGGTTACTTACAATGGTGTTTCGCTTAAAGAGCAAACTCACTTAAAGAGCAATCCTGTGGAACACATTATGCTCTTTAAGTGAGGTACAACTGTACAGTATGAGTATCATGATTTCAGTTGTAAGTAGTTGTGGGAGGAGCAACCTGTTAAATAATGATTAATCTGCAGTGATGGGGGGAAGCACATGTTCATTAATTAAATTTATATGCCTTGCTTTTCCTCTAGAGAATCCAAGGCAGCTGATAATAAGGACAAAATCAGAAGCTACTCTCTCATCCCCCGCCTGAGGAGTTGCAATCCAAAAAGGAAAATTTCCAGCCTGTGGTTACAATCATAGTAAACAATTTAAAATAACCTTTATAATATAGAAACAATGCACTGAATTTTAAATAGCAGTAGACAGTAATAGATGTAGCTTTAAAAGTGTCTTAAAATGGGAGCGAGTTAACAATGAAATCTAGTTTAAAATGCTTGTAAATAGCTTATGTGTGAAAGATGTCAGTGACTTCAAAACAATGCCTATACTTATAGTTCTGTGCACTTTATGCACTGAGTGTAAATAAACATGAATTTTTCAACTGCTTAACTAGGAATCTTGAACTTGTTAATCCACATGTTACACCTCCTTCCCTGGAAGTATGTCCTGCTAAACTAAGTGGGAGTTCCTTTTAAGTGGACAGCTACAGGACCTAAAGAAGCTCCTGATTAGGTTGAAAGAAGAAAGTGAAAAAGCTGGCTTGAGACTCAATATCAAAAAAACCAAGATAATGGCAACAGGCCCTATCAGTCCCTGGAAAATAGATGGGGAAGAAGTAGAAGCAGTGACAGATTTTACTTTCTTGGGATCAAAACTCACTGCAGATGGGGATTGCAGCCATGAAATAAAAAGGCGATTGATTCTTGGGAGGCAAGCAATGAGAAACCTGGGGAGCATAATGAAAAGTAGAGACATCATATTGAAAACAAAAATTTGCATTGTCAAAGCAATGGTATTCCCTGTGGCAATGTATGGTTGTGAGAGCTGGACCATTAGGAAAGCTGAGCGCAGAAGAATAGATGCCTTAGAGATGTGGTGTTGGAGGAGAGTTTTGAGAGTCCCCTGGACAGCAAGGAGAACAAATAGGTCAATCTTAGAAGAAATCAACCCAGAATGCTCCTTAAAAAGTCAAATTGTAAAGATGAAGCTAAGGTACTTTGGACATCAAATGAGAAGAGAGGATTCGCTTGAAAAAGCCTTGATGCTGGGAAAGGTGGAGGGCAAAAGAAAAAGGGGGCGGCCAAAAATGAGATGGTTAGTTGGTATTTTGGAGACAATGGGCACAGAGCTCATCGAGTTGAGGGGGATGGTGGAGAACAGGAGTGCCTGGCGGGCAATGGTCCATGGGGTCGCAGAGGGTCGGAATCGACTGTGCGACTGAACAACAAACAAGCTTGCACCATTAATCATTCTTCTTTGTTACACTCTTGCACATAACTAAGATACACCTGAGCCTAGAAGCCACAGAGCCTGCAAAATACATTTGAAAACTCCTGACTAAAAATGTGTCAGAGGACACCTGAGACTGTTCCTGGAAACCTTGAGTAATGGCCAAAATACACTTTCTTTTTTTAAAAAAATGAGTGCTTGCCTTGTCTTCTGAAGTGCCTCTGAGGAAGATGTGACACCTGCAACATCTAGTATAACACTTTCCAAGCTCACCTGGATGGTGACATTCGAGATATGTGTCTTGACTTTGACACCCAGGGTCCAACCCTGAGACCATAGAGCAGATTTTTTTCCAATAAGAAACTGATTGACTAACCTAAACATGTTTGCTTCTTGGCCTGTGCCACACATTCTCTGTCAATAAACAAAACAACCGTTGCTCCCAGGTGGTGCTTTTTTGTGAGAACTGTATGAGTTTCATGTCTATTTTGACATCTGAGAAACTCATTTTGTGGCAATAAAATAGAAGCCATTTCTACAGAAAGTTCTTCTTTTATTTCTTGGTTAATTTCCTGTGGGAAGAGTAAACCAGCTGGCCTCAGTGAAACAGCAAGCAAGACTCTGAATGTTACATGATCAGTTCTTTGAAATAACACTGTTTTTTCTGTCAACAGTGTTGAATTTTTTCCTCTACCATATGCAGAAAATATTGCATTGGAAGTGATGGCTAAATGGCTTTCACTCGTTCCTTCGGAATGTTGCCTGCTGACATGTTGTTCTCAACTCCACATCTAAAATTGGGCTGGATTCTATTTCCATTTGATCAACTCAACAGCAAAAAATATGACGGTTAATTTTAAATAAATTACTGAAACCAAAACAGTAAACTTGTAGAAAGCACAATCAAATACCAAATGGCATCTGAAGAAGGAGTGATGGCTAAAAAAAGTAGACTTAGTCCTTGAAAAAAATCACCTTGCTGTAATTTTACCCTTTACGCAGGCCTTTATAACTCTCTCAAAAAAGGCAGCCCTCAAATGCTGAACTCAGCACCACTCAGTTTGAGAATAACTAATAAGCTTTTATTGAAATAACAGTGTAAAAAGGATGTTGCTTATTCCTAGGTTTTAAATTCATTCAGCAAAATTCTCCTCTCTTTAACTCTTTCTCCTGTCTTACACACATATTTTTCCTCTCCTTATTTAGTTTTTCTCCCAGCCAATCAGACCCATTTTACCCACATTCTATGTTCCTTGCTGACTCCTTCCCATCACATACTTACCAAACCAATGCATTTTGAATAACTCATTTACTATCCCAATATATGCGAATATAACTAGGCATCACAATAACCCATCTTGTCTTTGGATTGTACATAAGAACCATATGGCTTACTTCTTTAGAACTACATGAGTACCCAGCATGTTGGAGCTGAATAGCATTGGGGAGGGGCAGAGAACTATGAGGGACCATGTAATGTAAAGGCTGAGAGATCAAGCAGAAATTCTCCACTGCTCTCTTTTAGCAATGTCCATCCAGTATGACAAAATCTATTCAGTGCTATACTGGCCCCATTAAACTAGAGTGCCTTTCTATAAAGATGTTGCGGTCAATTGTTCTGAAAGTTGATGAGAGATCAATCAGCTCTGAACTTTTCTCTTTGATACTCTCTTAACAAAGATCATGCCATAGGGCAAGGAACATTTCTGAGATCCAATTAATGATGATCCCACAGAGTCACTAGGCCTGAGGATCCACAAATACAAAAAAAACCACAACAGATCAATTTGCAAGTGATTTGCAATCAAGTGGCACTTTGCCTAGTTCTCCTGAACCAAAACAGATGTGATATGGCCTATGAAAGTAGGACGTTCCAGTCCACAATATCCAAGCAATGGCTAGCTAGTTGCTCTTAACTTGAACGTTTCTCGATACAAAGTGATATAGACAGGCATGTTCTAAAATCATACCCAATGTTTCAAATTGTACTTTTCTTTGCTGTGTGAAAGAGTCTAAGAATAAATTACATACATTAGTAAGTGGTACCTGTACTTTCTGTTGCTAAGAAAAATGGAATCACAATCTTTATTGTTTAAAATGTCTTTCAAGAACATCAAGAATTCCATCTTCCAATTACGTGTCTTTGTCTCTTACTCATGAGATGTACCACTTAATGTAAAAATCAAAAAGATCTGAAATGTAAAAACACTACCTACAGTTCTATAAAATAAAGTCATCACAATTAACTGTGAAAAAGTAAGGTTCCAGTTATCGAGATTATAAAAGGAACCCACCATCTGCATTTTAAATTGGCAATGAAAATGTTTACATTTTGGCCTCTAGAGAGCTTAGGCCAGTGATGGCGAACCTTGCCACTTCAGGTCAGAAGCGTAGCTTACCTTGGCAGGGCCCTGTATAAAAATTGTTTGGGGGCCCTTTATATGCGGGGCGGAGCTAACGTCATGACATCATGACGTCATGGGGGGAGCCAACGTCATGACATCATGACGTCGTGGGCGGGGCCAAAAATAAAAATAAAATAAATAAATGAATAAAATAGAATAAAATTAAAATAAACAAACACACACACACCTCAACCCACCCACCCACCCAAACAACCACAACACAAACCCGTAAATAACTTAAATAATTAAAATAAATAAAGAAATAAAATAAAAATTTAATAAAAATCCACCCACCCACCCAACACACACATAAACCACCCACCCACCCGAAACACAAAACCCTCACTTACCCTCCTGGGGCCGCATGGCAAGGCGCGCTGCCCCCAACTGCAGCCTCCTCCTCCTCTTCCGGAGCCGCTTGCGGCTTGCCGCTGCTGCTGTCGCCGCCACCACCGCCGGACCCGGGTGGTGGAGCAAGGTGAGGGGAAGGGAAAGGAGCCAAGGCTTTGCTGCCCATTTTGGAAAGCACCGCCGCTGGGGGCAACCGGCCCCCCTCACCTTGCTCCACCACCCGGGTCCGGCGGTGTTGGCGGCGACAGCAGCAGCGGCAAGCCGCAAGCGGCTCCGGAAGAGGAGGAGGAGGCTGCAGTTGGGGGCAGCGCGCCTTGCCATGCAGCCCCAGTTCTGACTTCTTTTCAGACCATGAGAAGTCTTTACAAAGGACTAGGTTGCCCTTGCTTGAAAGCCAGTCGTATCTGACTGTAGGGTTAATAAGCATTAGGGGAATCCCCTCGTGAAGCGCTCTTGGCGTCCACTTGGGACTGGGAGCTCGAAACTCCCTCCTCAGCCCTTGTCATTTTCCCCCTTCCTTCCTGCTCCCTCGTCTTGAGGTCGTCCCTCTTCCTCCCTCGGGTGCTCCCCCCATGTCTGGTGGCCCAGGCTCGTCTCCTCCTGAGCCCTGCCCTGAAGAAACCCATGCCAGCCCCTTTCCCTCCCGGGGCTCCTTCCTCTCCCTCGCAGAGAGCAAATAAAAAAACCCGGCTCTGGCGAACCGACCAGCCTCAGCCACCCCCGCGTGCGCCTCCTTTTCCGGATCAGTCCTCTCAGGGCGCGCTTTAGCGCCTCGTTTTGGGGTCCCCCCCTTTCCCTCGTGTGGTTTTTATAGCACCCCTCCCCCAGAAGCGTAGCTTACCTTGGCGGGGCCACCATCGGAGCCGCTCCGAAAAGCTGCGGCTCCAACTCTGAATTTTTATTTTTTAAAATTGGAGCCAAAAATGGCTCCAATAAAGTGTGCATGCGCAGAAACTCAATCTGACGCATGTGCAATGCGTCAGATTGAGTTTCTGCGCATGCGCAGTAAATTTTTGCTCCAATTTTTATTTTTATTTTTATTTTTTGCCGTTGGGGGCCCCCGTAGCCCGGGGCCCCCGTATAATTGATACGGCTGATACAGCGGTAGCTACGCCTCTGCTCCAGGTATTCTTGGACTTCAATTCCCAGAAGCCCCGATCAGCAGGAGTGCTGACTTGGGCTTCTGGTAATCGCAGTCCAAGAACAGCTGGAGTGGCAAGGTTTGCCATCACAGGCTTAGGTAAAGACTTCTTTTCCTTTGACAAATGAGAGGAAGAATTCCCAGAGGTCCTTTGGATTATTGCAACTGAAGGTCTGCAATAAACAAATGTTTAGTGTTCTTCAAATAGCAGCAAAGGAGGGAGAGACCTTCTGACTGACTGTTTACTTCAGATACTAAAAACATATAAGATCTGTTGGGGAGTAATTCTTGAAAAGTAGTGTCACATTTTACAATTCAATTTTCTAACAACTACCATAGATAATTCCATTGTGTGATGCTTGCCTTTGAAGTACCTTGCCAGAGTTGCATTTTGCAATGATATGATCTTTTTGAGTGGGTTATCAGCATATTCCAAATGCCTTCTCAAATTCTGATAAATGGGTCTGAGAAAGAGAGTGTGTGAATGGAGTGCACTAGGAAATGTGGGAGGATCAAGAGTGAGAAGGAACAGCAAGATCAATCTTGTAACAAAGCAAAAGGTAAACATTCTAGAGAATAAAAAAATCATTTTCTGTTTTCTTTTTTTATAATTTTTGTATTTTCATTTTCAAAATACAGTCATACCTCGCATAATGAATTTAATGTGTTCTGCGAGGCTGCTCGCTATGCAAGTCTGACTCGCATAACACATTTTTCTCTATGCGAGTCGGACTTTTCCCTATGGAAAAACTCGCATAATGAGTGTTTCTATGGGGAAAACTTGCATAGTGAAAATTATGCTCGTTATGCGAGTTTTTCCATAGGAAAAAGTCCGACTCACATAGGAAAAATTCGTTATGCGAGTCAGACCGCTTAGCAAAAAACTTGCTCGTTATGTGAGTTTTTCGCTAAGCGAAACACTCGTTATATGAGGTTTGACTGTACATAAAAATACATGCATAAAATATAAAAAGCAAAATCATAGAAGAAGCGCAACAATATATGGCTTATTACAAGATTCACATTAATTAGTCATCCTTGTTTATATTACATAAAAGCAAATATAAATTTAACAATTGACAAGTGCACCCTCCACCATTAGAACCTTTTCTTCTATTTCACATATCTTAAGTCTCTGCTTTAATTTTTATACCTTTCCTTATTTCCAAAAACGAATACTTTCTTGACCTGGCTTATATCTTTTAGATATTTTTAACACATACTCAATGAAGCCTCCTCTTTTCTGAGATACCTCCCTTGACAGTGCATTCACAAGAGTGTCTCTTTAGATACCTGAGCAGACTTCTCCTGGAATTATTCACTTAATGTCTATCTTTTCAAGTACGAATACTACCTCCTGCTTGTCTATACTGCCAGTCAATTTCTAATGATCTCACCATGTAATATTCTGTGGGTAAACATTTTTAAACTCTTGAATCAAGGTATGATGAAATATTGAACAGCAGCACAGCTTCTAATGAGCTCTGAGAATACTTTTCCTGCAGCTCTAAAGGGCTTTTTGTTTCCTTGTCAATCTCTGTGATATTTTTTATGAGTTGTCTGCTAGCAACAGGGCCTGAAGTGAAGGTGGGTAAGGCATAGAAGAAACATACTCATAATCCAATGATAAATTCTCCTGTCTAAGTCCCCGTGAAATTCACATTTCCACAAACCTAATGTGGAATATGTTTCTCTACCTGCATTTGATAAGTGATGGATGAGAGTCTCAAAAGCATTCAGCCCTGGGCACAGTACATCCTCTTGAAGTTAATTTATTTCCAGAACACTAATGGGACAATTTAAAATCAACTCCTTGAAACTCTTCATCCTGGAGTGGAAGAGCAGCCATAGGGATGGCAAATTAATTTAACAACAGAAGTGTAGAAGAGCCACATTTGTTAGTTCTTACACCCACCCACCACCACATAAACACACCCCAGAGTAGTTTTTAGAAGAGCTTCTAAGCACTTAGTTGCAACCAACTAGTCAATGTGTAATGAATCTTTTAAAAAATGGCAAATGCACAACAGAGTTAATTTATAATTGAAACTGCACTCCTTTTGCAACATATAGTGATACCTTGGATAACATTTGCATCGGACAAGACTAAAATAGGATAACATTGGGGAATTTGAGGCAAACATTTGCATCACACAATGTTAATGTTATCCGATGCAAATGTTTGCCTCGAATTCCCTGAAACGTGATTGGGACTCACCATTTTGCCTTGGGAGAAAAGGGGGGGCTGCCTGCTCTCTTTCACCCAAGGTGGCACAATCACAATCAGGATCACAGCATCTGATTCTTAGTAGCATGCCTCCTTGGGAGAAAGGGGGGCTGCCTGCTCTCTTTCTCCCAAGGAGGCACAGTGAGGATCAGATGCTGTAATCCTCAGCGTGCCTCTTTGGGGGAGAGAGAGAAGGTGCCCCCTTTCCCCCCAGATCCGGCCCCCAATGCCAAATCATCCGGCCCACACCATCCTCGTTGCTCCCAGAAGTCAGGTGAGTTTTACTTCCACTTTTGGGAGCAAAGAGGGTGGAGGGGGCTGGATGAATTGGTGTCATGGGCTGGATCTGGCCCACGGGCCGTAGTTTGGGCACCCATGAACCATGTGACTGGCCCATGGCCTGAAAAGTTTGGGCATCTATGCTGTTAGCTTTTAAAATTGATTCCTGTGCACATAGCTCCATATGGCCACTCTGCATGATAGTAAATGTTGTCATCCATTTTGGGTCTGCTTCTATCCCACTTAGCTTTTAAAACGGAGTCAGGACATATTGAATGAGTTTTCCCCCCATGTCTTGGTGATCTTGGAAGGTCAGTGCACTACAGCACAGTACACAAACCAAAATTTGTTTTCTTCTGCTCACCTAGTTTTTCTGGTGTGCCATGGCATCATTGGAAAAAAAAAATCTGTCAGCAAAAAGAAGGAACAGATCTTTTAAAACAGCACTTTATAAAATTTTCAAAAATTTAAAAATGCTGTATGGTTTTGTTCTCCTAAAGTCAGGGTGGTTTGTCATGTTTTTGCAATGTAGAGTTGTGTTTTTACCTTTAAAAAAGCACTTTATAAAGTTTTAAAATGTTTAAAAATGCTGTATGTTTTTGTTCCCCTAAAGTCAGGGTGGGTTGGCATGTTTTTGTTATGTATTTACCCTTTAGACAATTATTTCTTAAAGTTCTTTAAGGTTCCAGCATGTTTCCTTGACTTTCCCTTGAAGTCTGTGTTATTTACAATGTATCTGTATGGAGTTGACGTTATCTGATCCATCTGAATAGGATTTTAACGTTATCTGGTGCATGCATCGGATAAGGCTAAAAATCGGATAACGTTAAGACTTGTGGACCCAAGTCTTAACGTTATCCAAGGTATTACTGTACTGCTAACTGTTTAGTTATCCTTAAAAATATGGGGGTATTTAACAGTGAAGGAGGAACACCACATCTGATAGGCCTATCACACTACTCAGATGTATGTTAGAAATCAAGAAGGGAACTTCAAAAGAATATTTATGCTTTTTATGAATCACTGAGAGATATTCAATAGGAAAAAGGAACTGCTTGAAGGAAAAGGGCAGTGTTTCTCAGTAATGCTCCGCAAAATGACTCTTGCATCAACACAACATAATTAGCTCTAAACTCACAGTTGTGTGACATGATTTAGGGTTGCTGTCTGACTCTGATGGCAACTTAAAACTCTGGCCCCAAATGCATATCACCTAATTGACTGCTGCTGCCAACGGAGGCTCCTGGAGTCAGCTCAACTCACCAAGGAGGAGCAGGAACACCTGGCGGCTGGGGGGGGGGGCTTTTAACCTCAACTAGAGAAAGGCTGGCTGGCTCCTCTCCCGTTTCGGCAAGTAGACCAGGGAAACAGCCTTTCAGTAATTGCGGAGGGATGCCTTTTGCAAGAGAACCGCTTCCCCACCGAGATACGCTTCTCCGTGTGAAAGCACTTCTCTGGGGAAGGACACCCCTCTGCAATTGCCAAAAGGCTGTCTCCCTGTTCCACTTGCCGAAACGGGAGAGGAGCCAGCCAGCCAGCCTTTCTCTAGTTGAGGACGGGTGCCTTTCGCCAGAGACGTGCATCCCCACAGAAAAGCACTTCTATGATGAAAGAAACCCTTCTGCAATTGCCGAAAGGCTGGCTGGCTGGACCCTCTCCTGTTTCTGTAAGTGGACCAGGGAGACAGACTTTCAGCAATTGTGGAGGGGTACCTTTCACACTTTCTTCCATGGTACCCTGTGAAACAGGAGTGCCCAAACTATGGCCCTCGGGCTCGATGCGCCCCCCCATACCAATTCATCCAGCCTGTGAAGCCCTTGTCGCTCCTGGAAGTGGGAGTAAAACACGCTTGTATGGGCGCTTTTTATTTCCACTTCCAGGAGTGACAAGGGCTTCACAGGCTGGATGAATTGGTGTCGGGGGCTGCATCTAGCCCTAGTGACCAGCTCCCTGAACTATGTGATCAGCCTGCGGCCCAAAAAGGTTGGGCACTCCGGCTGTAAAATAATCCTTTTTTTTTTACTTTATTCTTGATGTGTGATGTTTTAAAAGTTGAAGTTTAATAGATTCAAGTTAGCTTGGGTGGGTATGCATGCAATGCCACTATTTTAAGAAATGTATTCTATTTTAAAATAAGGTCAATTCAATTAATTTGCACTTTAACTTTTGCAGTTCATAAATAAAACAGATGTACTTAGATTTTTAGTCCTGACATTTTATGAAAAGCCAATAACTTTTCACATGTTATAAAAATGGATTTATATTTTACACAATTTTTCTATTTTCCCCCTTCATTCATGCTCCTGCATTTTGGATTGAATTCTAACTTGCCTGCAATTTAAGTTTAATCTTCATATATTCTCAAGTCCTGGAGCATACTGTTTTTCAAGGTTTTAAGATTGTGGATGTCTTCACAATTGTGAGGCTTATTTTTGCTGATGGAATGCAGAAGGAATGTAAATAAATAAAGCTCATAGCAACAGACAAGCGATGTTGCCTGTGATTATCGCAACACTTAAAAGACTTTTATCTTGGTGCCCAGATCAATTTTGATATGATTGGAAATGACTATATGATTTCATTCTGGGATTTAACACTTTATTGGGATAGATGCCAACTGTGATGGACAAAGGCATCTGACTTTCCCCTGGGAGTCTAGAGGATTCTGTAGGACTCCCGAGGGTAATGATCACACCCAATTTTAGAAGACTGACATAACTACTATAGGTTCACAAGTAGTCAACAATTGAAAGAATGCCATTGCATTAAAGAAGGGGTGGGCAACTTGTGGTATTCTAGATGTTGTACGGCTTCAGCACTCAAGCCCTAGCCACCATAGCCAGTGGTGCAATCCAATAACAAACACTGCCAAAAGCTTTAGAAAAGCATGATACTAGTGGTCTTTGGAAGAGGCAGGATAAAGGAAATTCCACCGTGTCCTCCACACAAAACCTTTTGTATGTATAGGAGAGGTTAATGTCTCCAGATTGTCAGATGTTACTGCAAACCAACATATCAATCCATCTTGAAGTAAGGTGCTCTGTGAGAGTTGCTATGAGAAAAGAAGGGAACTAGCTGGCTCAGCCTCATATTTTGATGGATGGTAGGATACCAAATTGGGAAGCCCACAGAAACTACATTAAGGTAAAGGTCACATTGCTCAAAAGCCAGTCTAGTGGGTGGGCTCATCTCTGTTTACAGCTAAAGAGCCAGCACTGTCTGTGTCTGCAGGTGTTTCCATGATCATGTGGCAGCCATGACTAGACACTGGAGCACACAAAATGCTATTACCTTCTCATTGAAGCTGTACCTATTTATTGACTTGCAATTTCTTATTTTCCAATTGCTAGGTTGGCAGGAGTTGGGGCAGAGATGGGAACTAACCCTTTCATTCAGCACTTGGATCTCGAACTGGTGACTTGCCATCTTTCTAGTCATCAAGCTCAGCATCTTAACCACTAAGCCTCCACTGTCTCCACCCATAGAAACTACATCCACAGTTTAAAACCAGGTTGCTTACAAAAACTGTAATGTGGCTTTGAAAGTAAGTGAGACATTTTAGGATTATTTTCTGTGTCAACAAGAAAGTGTGGCAATTGCAAAACGTAAACATTTGATGCCAAACTGAGTATAACATCTTGGAAGCTTTCCTACAACAATAACACCTCATGTTATTTGGATGAGAACAGTGGTGGACATCAGCAGGTTCACACCAGTTCGCCAGAACCGGCAGCAGAAATTCTGGCTTGCCCCACCCATCCAAGTTTTGAAATAAAGTCAGAGACGTAGCTACCGCCATATCTGCCGTATCAATTATACGGGGCCCCCGGGCCACGGGGCCCCCCAACGTGCGTAAGCAAAATAAATCTTTACCCTTCCTAAGGGCCCCCAAACAAATTTTTAAACGGGGCCCCGCCAAGGCACGCTACTCTTCTGCATAAAGTAGTCCTAATTCTGGTGCAATGCTGGGTCCCCCCTGGCCACACCCACCATACCATGGCAACAATGCGGTAGTAAAAACTTTTTGAGCCCACCACTCGATGAGAATGTAAATAGGACAAGGATTAATAGATCCCTGAAGATTTTTTTACCAAGTTATTCTGACTTCAGGTAGACTACATCCATTTTAACTGTTTTCTTAGCTTTTATTTTGTGCTGAGTGATGCTTCTCCTTGGGGAATACCAGCCAATGGGCCAAGCTGATGCTAGAGATGGATGTGAGAAGCAGATGATATCTCCTTCTTACCTATTTCTCACAACACAGTCATTAATTTAATTACCTTTAAGGAAAATAGCTACTTCTTTAAAAATCAGCAACTACTTCCGGCATACATAGAATAGAATATTCTGGAAGAAGACATGGATGGTTGGCCAGCTGGCTGGCTGGTTTTGTGCTTGGCTGAACCGTTAACAAAAGCATGCTACTCTATAAAATTCTAATTAGCCAAGTAATTATTGCCTCATCTGGCCTTGATTTTTGCTTTTTGGAAATATGTAGAAGAAGCCAATCAGAAGAATGATATCTGGGGCCTTCTCACTCATATAATTATAAACTAAGTTAATCAGAAATGTTCAGCTTCCTAAGAAATCACATAATAGTTTCCTAGAACACAGGATATTACTCATGGATTTTAAATCTTAATTACTCTTTTTAAAAAATGTATTGTGCTTGTGGGACTGAATTTCGATTTGCATCATCATTTTCTTTCAATGACTAACAGAGAGAATTTCATGGATATTTAGCTTAGAATCTTCATATTGCAAATCTCTTTTAATAGCAGTTGGGCTGATCAATCTAATAAAGTCTAGGGAGAGAAATGATCCAGTAAAGTAGGCCCCAGTTCAAAATCACATTTCAAGCAATGCAGAAGCTCCTGATGGTGGTAAATCTCAAAAATGGTTGATGTATGACTGGGGCAAACACTCCCCACACCATGAAATCTTTGGTGAGGGGTTCTGTTGTGTTGAAGCCATTTTCAAAGGTGCATCTGAAGTTGAGGGGAGTTATCAGATATTAAACTGAATGATTATAAAATGTTATATCCTGCAAAGAGTTGAAGAAAGTCTCTTTCAGAAATAGTGTGAAGTCAGGACCTCTTATTTATTCTACAGAGAAGAAACGGACGACTTTAGCAGGCCCTGAGGCAAATCCCAGAAAACACTATCTCTTTGCTTTAAAGGGGGTTCCCAGTCACTGCTTTATTGCTTTGGTTTGTTCAGAGATGGGGAAATACTTGGTTTTGGAACTAGAACACCCTAATACCCTAAGCAGGGCCATAGCCAATATTCTAGATGTGAGTGGGTGAATTTTTCCCCGCCAGGATGGGCAACAAGGCCTCTTTTCAATGCGTTCATATGGGAAACTGCACTTTGCCAGGGTGGGCAAACTACTGACTCAGGGTGGCCCAAGCCCGCCCTGGCCCTCCCCCTGGCTATGACCCTGGCCCTAAGCTAGACTATCCAGTGACTGTGCAAGTTAGTGCACTCTGGGAGATATAGCCAAAAACAGAACAGAACAAACCCCAAACCCTTTACATCTCTGAATGTGGTGTAGGAGTTTCCTAGAGCCTAGATGAAGTTTTTCTCTCAGAATTTGGTTGCCTTGAATGGCAGTGCATCCAATCATTTCTTCCCAACTTGAATTATTTTACAGCTTTTACCAAAGTTTTTCTTTCCTCCTTCTTTTTACCATTCCCATTACTTTCACTGTCTCCCTCAGGCACTTGGCAGCTTTTACTCAGGATGTCTAAAGACCCATTTCCCCCTCCCTCCTTCCTTCTCTCATATACCACCCACTCCACATTAATTCAAAGTACTCCAGCACAATGGAGCTTCACAAGCACTTGTTGTTTCTCTGGAGGGTTTTTTTGAAAAATAAGTTTATGTCTCATTGTTGTTTGGCACACTGTGAACGACAAGAGATAAAGTATAAGACTTCCTGGCATATCATTGAGAAATCACAGCAAACTGCTGCAGAAATAATGAGAGTCCTAATGCTCCAGGAGGGGGGGGAAACCCAACTAAGTTGGACCACAACCTTTTTGCTGCAGAAGGTAGCAGGCTGTTTCATAATATCAAAATAGTACCTATGCTAGGGTGGCTCAGTGGTTAAGAAGCTCACTTTGTTAGCTGGAAGGCTGGCAAGTTGGCAGTTCGAGACCTGGGTATGACGTGACGGATTGAGCTGGTCCAGAATGCAGCTGCTTGAGTTGTGATGGGGTGCAGACGTTACGCGCATACCTCACCACTTCTCCAGGAGCTGCACTGGTTCCCAGTGTGCCTCTGGGTGCAATTCAAGGTGCTGGTTGTTACCTTTAAAGCCCTACATGGAAATGGGCCAGGATATTTAAGAGACCGCATCACCCTGAGAACATCTCTCCATCCCACTAGAGCAGACTGGAGAGGCTCTCTGGTTGTACCTTCAGTTAGAGAGGCTCATCTCCCTAGCACAAGAAGGAGGGTCTTCTCAGTGTCTGCTCCAGCCCTATGGAACCTCCTGCCAATGGAGTTGCATCTCCAGATGGAGTTGCTGCCCTTTAGGAAAGGAGTGAAGACCTGGCTGGTGAGGCATGTGTGGAGAGTGGGCCAGACGGCCAACTCTGTCACCTGGCTCTTTTAAATATTCCACCTCTCTCCTCGGTGTTTTTAAACTGAATTTTAATTTTTATGTATGTGTTTTAATTGTTTTTAGTTGTTAGGCTGCCCTGAGTCTTCAGAAGAGGGTGGGGTACAAATGAAAATAAATAAATAAATAAATAAAATTGAGCGCCTGTCTCTGTCCCAGCTCTTGGGGACATGAAAGGAGCCTCATTTGAGTGTTCCCTGAATGGAGTTTCTTCTGCAAAATCCTTTCAACCCAGAATAATTTCTGACATGAAATTATTAGTACCTATCCTTTTTAAAAAATCAATCTTGCATTACTTTTTACACCACATATTCCTTTTAGTTGAGATACTTATGTTCAAACCTGTTTTGCAATGTAGGTTGTGCACTTTCAATAGTCCACATATTTTCTCTCTCTGTGTGTTTTTCTTTTTTTCCCTCTCAAACACTTAGCAAAAATTAAATATCTACCTTTCATGAAGTAGCTCAAGGTCATCATATAATCTAGCCTACTGTTGTCAGGCAAAGCTTCCTCCCCCCTGGAAAGCATGCCAGCTTGTTATTATTCAAGTAATGGTTTGCAACAGTCAGGATGCAAGGCGGATGTCCTGCCAAGGGCACCCGCAGAGCTAAGAATACTTTTAGTAAAGCATAGGGCATGTGGTGGAACAAAAGCCTTAATAACATGCCACAAGGGAGGCTCATCTAGAGGGACTGAGACAAATTTTGTTTTCCTTCCAAAAACAAACAATGAGAGTTCCGTGGTCCTTACAGAATACAAATGCAGGAGCAAGGGGATACCTTTATGGCTCACAATAAAATAAAATCAAAATAAAATTTTAAATGCTGTGTTAGTTTTCATGATTGAAAATCACTTCTTTGGGCATGTACCATTTTTTTTAACAGTGTAGTGCATATTTCATGGTTTCTTTAGTTTGAGATGCTGGAGGAAGATATCAAGCTACAGGTACTTGTGGTCCAGTTTGAAAACCACACCTCCAATGCAGCCTGCCCACCTGACTCACCTCTAAGAAATAGGGCCTGCCACTATCCACAAAGATTGGTATATGGCTGAAGGCGTGATCTTAAATCATGAAAGCTCTCACGATGTTTGTTTGTCTTTTAACTGATCCAATAAAGCCATTATCTTGCTCCTGCATATATGTTTTTGTTTTGGCTTTCCTTATTCTGCAATATTTATGATTTAAGATGAGATTCTCCACTCCCTTGGCATCTTCTGTGTGATAGAAAGACTTAGAGGAGGATTATATAATTTTTTTTGACATACAAGCGAGGAGAAGCAGAAAAGTGGAGTAGAAAAAATCAGCAGTTTCATCCTACTGAGGAAAGAATGCCTCCTCACACACCTTTCTGATTGTCCTGAGACCAGCCAGATTTTTCCACTTGGTCAGCAAACTCCCCACTCCTTATGACTGGCATGAAATTACACCACTTCCGGGAGCGATGAGGGCAGCCTGGGCCGGATCCCGGATGAATCTTAGTAAACCTATTTGTGTGGATTCACAGGGTGCTTGGGCTTCTGGGAATTGAAGTCCAAGAACATCTGGAGTGCTAAGGAGGTGCTTCCATTCTCCTGATCAGAGGGAGATCTTTTGCCACAAGGGAAGGAGAAATCTCTCCATTCTGCTTTCTCCACTAATTGGATTCAGAAAACAAGAACCCCAGGTTGCTTCCATCTTAGAGATAAAGTCCTCTGTTAATGCTGGTTAAATTCTTCACATACCAAATAAAATAAAATACTGTACTCTCTTTGCTCTGCCCCATTCCCAGCATGACTGATGTTCCCATCATGAAAAGGATAATGTTGTAGAAATGTAAATCTTCCACAATTTTCATTCTCACAGGAGTGAATAAGAAATGTCCTAAATTTTTATTGTTGGACAAGATTATGAAAGTTTTTTGTGCTGTTTCTGGATTTAAAGGGCATTTCTACTTTTTTGTTTTAAAAAATGCAATTTCTCCCCCCATTAAACACACAAAAAACTTGTTATCTGCGATAACTACATGTTTCAAAAGGGCAATATGTGTATTTGAAGGGGGCCTTCTGAGCATGGGAAAAGGAAATGCTTGCATCCTTTGCAACACTATGTTGTTGGATCAGCTGTCATACAGAGCCACAAATATGGCTGAGTATACAGATATTCAAGGACTGCAGTGGCTTACTGGTTGGTTGGCAGGTGAGCAGTACGAAACCCGAGTGCTGCATGATGGAGTGAGCTCCTGTCTCTGTCCCAGCTCCTGCCAACATAACAGTTCAAAAGCAAGAAATTGCAAGTAGATAAACAGATACCACTTTGGTGGAAAGTTAAACAGCATTCTGTGCACTCCGGTATCTAGTCATGCCTACCGCTTGACTACGAAAATGTCTGCAAATGCAGATAGCGCTGGCTGTTTGGCTATAAACGGAGATGAGCACTAAACCCTAGAGTTGGATACAACTGGTTTTTGAGCAAGGGCATCCTTTAGGGGGTCATTCAAATACCTCTTGACCATTTTAGGGGGTGAGGGGGTTGACTAAAAGTCATGGAGGGAGGGGGTTCGGTGTGAAGCCATATGACTCCAAAATTATTATTGCTTTTCGCATCCAGCTGGCCATAGAGCTATCTTCAAACCACGTGATGGGGTGGGGGTCATTCAAAGGTCATGGAAAGTCACAGGGGGGGGTGTCAAAAAGTGACCTATTTTAGGTCACATGGTACTTGAAAGAGCCCTTACCTTTATACAGATATTTAAGGCCTCGACAAATCTGCTTGTTTTGAGTTCTCCTGCATCTGAATTATTCCATTTTAAGTACAAAAATATAAACATTTTAGTCATTTGGTTTTTAAGTGTTACTTATAACATAATCCTCACCTGTCTTTATTTGTCCCTGGTGAACTGCCAAGAGGTTCAATAAAGCCTTGATGATCTTAGATGTCTCCAGGCAGTTCCACAGGTAGAAAGATTCTTCTTCATCTCAACAGCAAGCATTTTTTCAGGCAGTTTTCATGCTATTTATTGGGTGTTTATCTTCAAAGTCACGCATCCTTCTAAAATTAACAGAGCAGTAAACAATATTTTTAATAAAACAATTGAGCCTATTGCTGTGATGGAGCATTTTTGTTTCAGTTCTAAAGATGTGGAAATCATTACAGTCTGCATACTTGGATATCCAATTCTTTGCTCAGTTCCATCCTTTGTTGTGCTTGGTTATGAAGTGACTGTGATCTGATTATTGGCTTATTATTTTTCAATGTGTGACTATTGATTAGTTGATTCATTGAATTAATGAATGAATTTATATACTGCTCAGCTAGGATTTTATCCTACTCTGGGAGCTTTTCATCTTTAAAACAAGGACAACTAAAGAGCAAAAACATCATGATCCTGGCAGCAAAATCATCATGCAGCCACATAAACAGAAAGAGGACCATATAAATTGAGAAAAACAGGATAGTCAAAATAAACATACAAATTTAAATTTTAACAAATAAAACAAAGCATTGTCTTAATTGGCTGAGAGGAGAACGTTCTTGAAGACCTCCTAAAAAGCATTGTTTTAAGATTATTCTTAAATACATCCAGGGATGGGTGCAGCTCCGCTAGTGAGCTATTCCACAGTGTGGATGCCATCACACTCATCAGTGTCTTCCTAGCCATTCTCAGTGTTGGCACCTAGAGCTGAATTGCTTGAGAGGATTGAGTGATAGCGGGTAGACATGACACACAGGATAATGCTTGAATGCATAATGTTAGGAAATGTGTTAGGAAATGCTTTCTTTTTCAAAATGTTTTGTTGGGGGTATGTACAGTGAAACCCTGGTTTACGGAATTAATTCATTCCATGGGGTTTTCCTTATAGTGAACATTTCTTAAAGTGAAGCATGGTTTCCCATAGGAATGCATTGAAAACCAAAAAAATCCTTTCCAAAGCCAATCCATGGTTTTCACTGGTTTTCAATGCATATTCGGTACATTTCTGACAATGCCATCTATGGAACTCCCTTCTGGCAGAATTTCACCAGATCACTTCTTTGCTGACATTCAGAAAACAACTAAAAACACTTCTGTTCAGGGAGGCATTTGAGTAGGGGCACTCACTGGACTAGTGTTAGGCTTTTATTCAGTCTCTGGGTTTTCATTAGGTTTGATATTTGTATTTTATTAGATGACTTATTATGTGATTTTATGTGTTTGTAATGTGTTGTTGTTAGCCACCCAGAGTGGAGGTAACCCCAGATGGGAGGGTTATAAATGGAAGGCGTCGGTGGCATCAGCGGCGTCGGCATCGTCAGCGTCATCATCATCTAGTGGCCACCTCTGGTAATTGCAGGAAAAATACCACTGATCAGCTGTTGAGAAGACGGGGAATATCCAGAACTTCCTTGTTGCAGGGAGTGCTTCTGGTGAGACCAAAACATGATGAAAAATTACAAAATTTAGTAGACATGCTCCAAACATGCTCCCACCACCGTGGGAAGTGTAGGAAGACCCAAAAATTTTTTTTCATATTGCAGAAAAAACTCCATAAGCTAAGATGTCATTTTCTTGGGATTTCCTTCTGTTACGTGAGTTTTCTGTTACGCAAGGCATCCATAAAGTGGGGTTCCACTGTATTCACACCTGTCTTTTGCCTTGAATATTCCATACCTGAGAATGCACCCATCTCTTATACATCCTGGGAAATTCAGACTAAGAGAATCACAATGAACCTTTGATGAAGATTGGAACTGGATTCATGACAGATACAGTAATACTCCGGATAACGTTATGACTTGGTTCCACAAGTCTTAACGTTATCCGGTTTTTAGCATTGTCTGATGCATGCATCGAACAATGCTAAAAAAAAAAAAAAGCCCTGACTTTAGAGACAAACCGCTTTAAAGGCAGGCAGGGAAAGAACTTTTCCTCCCTGCCTTTAAAGCCACCCCCCACCTTCTGCAGTCTTCCCTCACTGCTTCCCTTCCCTTCTCCCCTTCTCCGACTGAGCCAGGGTTGACCAGCTGATCACTCCGAGGCTTGTGTTTTTAAAACTTATGGGAAGGGGAAAAGAGAGAAATGTGATTGGTTCTCTAGAGAACCAATCACCTTTCTCTCTTTCCCCCGCCCTGTTTTTTTTTCAATACAGGAAGTGAAAGCAAAATCTCAAGCCTTGTGCACCGGCTATACTGGCTCAGTCGGAGCGTGCAGCTCAAGATTAGGTAAGCAGGGCTGGGCTGGATTCTCTGTGGCTGAGCAGGCGGTGGGGGTGAGGAGTTCCCAAACTGCTGGAGGTGGGGGTGGAGAAGGAGGAAAGTGGCAGGGAGAGGAGCTTTGCCTCCTTTACTTCTTTATGCCGATGGATCGGATAACGCTCAGTGATGGGATGTAACAGGTTCTCACCAGTTCGCCAGAACTGGTAGTAACTTTTCCCAGTGTCCTGGAGAACTGGTAGCAGCTTTTGGGGGGAACCACCTTCGGGGCTTACCTTTTCACTGGTTCCCCCACTGTGCATGCATGCCTACAGTGCTTGACGCATATGCACGGCCTCCTTGCTGTCCTCCCAAGCGGGGAGGAGGAAGAGAAGCTGCTAGCCTGAAGCTCCCTATAGCCTGCTCCCCAGGGTAAGTGATTCACCTTTGGATGTGGTGTGTCTGTGTATATTTTAATGTGTATTTAATACCTTTACCTATATTGACATACTACCACAGTACCATAAATACAGATTTATGTTTGGGGAGGGTGGGTGGGTGTATTTTAATGTAATTTTTATTTTATTTATTTAATTTATTTACAGGTTTGTGTTGTGGGTGGGTGGGTTGATTGAGGGGTGTGTGTGTGCTTATTTTTATTTTATTTTATTATTTTTTTAAAAAAATATTTGGCCCTGCTCACATCATGACATCATGACGTCAGCTCCGCCCACACTGTGATGACGTCACGGTGGGGTAGTAAATTTTTTGACATCCCACCACTGATAACGCTAAAATGAACGTTATCTGGTGCAAATCCCCCCCCCATTTGTCGTCGTTATGCGGTTTTAGCGTTATCCGGTGCAATTGTTATCCGGGGTATTACTGTACTCAGTTCTTTTCCAATGGAAATAGTGAGTCAATCTTAAATAACTCCATGACAAAGAAGCCAAGGTGATTCCCTGAAAAATAATAATTGTTTTGTGTGTTTTTTTCTTGATTTGTCAGCTAGTTCTCATTCATCACCCCATACCACAGTGAACTGCAAGTGCTCATCTGATTTTGAATGCCGTATCCCCTAGAGACAGACGTTTAATTTATCCTGTCACAAGAAATCCACGGCTGACACTAAACTAAACACAAATCATCTCACCATTTGTTGAGAATATAAGTGTGAGTGAGCTCAGAATATTGATTCTGAACACCTGCGTCAAAGTAGATAAATAGTTTTGTCCATATCGTTTTCTTCACCACACTCTCTAGACATTCATTTGCCATTGTGGACCATAGAAGGATTATATTTAACAAAGACTCAGTTCTATGCCTGTGGGTGGCTGCACTTGTGAGCCACATTCTCTACTGTAGCCAGTCTAGGCAACTAACAAGGGGATAGCTGATGGATACGTTTATTCTGTCTTGACACATTTCTTTCACTACACATTGCTCTAACTGTCATAGAAACAATATTAAATAGTCCCTAAGACTCACTGTATAGTAAACAATTTTTTTTGGAAAGAGTCAAAAGTTGGATTTAGATAACCAATGGGTTATTTCCAATTCTATGAGTCACTCTACATACACTGGATTTCCATAACTTGTGACTCACCAAACACATGAGTCTCAGATAATTTAGGTAAAGGTAAAGGTCAGTCTTGCTTGAAAGCCAGTTCTATCTGACTCTAGGGTTCAGTGCTCATCTCTGTTTATAGCCAAAGAGCCAGTGCTGTCTGCATCTGCAGACATTTCTGTGGACATGTGCCAGGCATGACTAGACATAGGAATGCACGGAACGCTGTTTACCTTCCCACCAAAGTGATACCTATTTATCTACTTGCAATTTCTTGCTTTCAAACTGCTAGGTTGGCAAGAGCTGGGACAGAGATGGAAGCTCACTCAGTCATGCAGCACTCGGGTCTCAAACTGCCAACCTGCCAACCTTCTGGTCGTGAAGTTCAGCATCTTAACAATTAGCCACCATAGTCCTTATATAATTTAGGATTGCACAACAAATTCTCATTCTACTTTTACAGACTGTGAAGGTTCTCCCCCTTCTTTTTTTCAAATGTTGGAATTCAGGGAAAGGCTGCAAAATATACTGGTCTCAAATTTACCTAAGGAACATTATTGGTTGTTTCTCTCCTTCTTCTAATTTCATCTGTTGCTTTCTATTCAGTAGGCCTTTCCTCCCTGGCCCTGCCAAGAAGGAGCTGAGCATTCAGTATGACAAATGTTCACCCAGCGATCTCCGTAACCAGCCAAACGCTTGACAACAAACCTCCCCCTAGACACAGCCCCAAGCTGCCAGAACAGATGGTTCATGGGCCTTCTGGCCAGTTGCCATACACGACCAGTAAGCTAGTTCCAAATCACAAACAGTGTATGCCTGTTCTAGACAGATGGACAGCCAATTGTTCGAGAATACAAATTAAACCTCATTCGTGACTTTGATATTGATAGGTTTTATTTTGGTTAGGTGATGTTGATATGACAACTGGATTTTAAAACGTGCTACTCATCAAAATGTATCCAGATGAATCAACCTCTAATAAATCAGAGGCAGAGCCTTATCAGATCTGGCATTTTGCTTGAGAATAATCTGGTGAACTCTAGGTAGGCAAAACCTGCAGGCTGTTGAGTTATTGACCCTTAATGCTGGTTTCACATCTCAGACTAATATAATTCCAGAAGACTGGCAATGTTGGTTAGTGTTTTACATAACTGTTCCCAGTTTTCCCACAAAGTAGAATTAAGGTGGGGGATACATGGATGACCACCAGCAGCTGCTGCAGATATCTGAACTGGAAGCTTTTTTTGTTGTTGTCTGTGTTTGTGCAGTATGATGCATTGTTGCACCTTGCAGCTTCAGCAAAGGAGGTTTCCTATCTTCAGTAGGGGTGAGATGTTACAATTTTTGGACTACAATTCCTAGAATTCATCCAGAATTTCTCCAGGCAGAATTCTGATAGATGTAGCCAAGAACAGAACTTTATAGAGCAGCCTTCATTATCTATGTGTCCCTTCATCACCTTTGCTTGCCTATGAAGATAAAGGAAGCTAGCCCAGTTGTTAGTTTCATGACAATTCATGTGGCAGGTTGTCCTTTGAGAACTAATAGGCAGCAAGAACACCCATCCTACAAGCCTAGGGAAATTCTGGAAGCTGCAGTCCAAAATATCTGAAAATGTCCCATTGATAATTCTCTGGCCCTCTAGTTAGTGGCTGGATCTCCATAACTTCTGAAACTATAGGAAGCCAGATATAGGCTGAATATCAGGAAAGAAAATCCTCTTAACTGTTAAAGCCGTACAAAATTGAAAAAAAAACCTACCTTGAGAGGTGGTGAGCACTTCAACACTGAAAGCATTCAAAAGAGAGAGTTGGACAGCCATCTAGCAGATCCGCTTTGATTTGAATTCCTGCATTGAGCAGGGGGTTGGACTTGATGACCTAAAAGATCTCTTCCAACACAGTTATTCTATTCCAGTTACGATCTACTTAAGCAAAAAATGTCCTGGTATATGCCTTTGGCCTGATTTGGTCTTCAATCCTGACTTCAAGCATGCTCCTGGATCACACCTCTTTCTGCCTTTTCTTCTAGCTTACATTGGTTTTCTGTTGTGTGGTTTGGCCCTGATTAGAAGTAGGCATTACGCAAAGTAACAGTGGACATTTTAAGCTAAGATACACATTGGCCAGGGACAAACTAAATGGTGGATAGAAGCACAGCCAACTGTAGGTGAAGACTTTCCTTCATTCGGATTGGCCAGAAGCAGCCTTATCATTTGGCCATGGTATCAGATAACATATCCAATAGGCAGCCTGCTTCTGCAAGCCCCTGACCAGTCAGAATGGGGAGAAATGAAGATGGCAGTACTCTTAGAGTAAGTTGTGAACACTAAAAATCTTCGCCACAAGCATATCCGTGAGTGGAATTCTTGCCTACTTCTCTTTTTAACATGGTTCTGAGAATCCTCTGTTCCTGACATCTGCTCTGCTTGATTGATTCTGCCTCCCAATATATTGCCTGGTTCTGACATGTTCTTCGGGCCTGCCTCTTGGCTTGTCCTGAAGCTTCATCATCCAGTGTTCTGGCTCATTGCAAACTGTTGTCTGCTGTGGCACCAGCCTTGCCAGTGCCTGGGCAGCTAGACAAACCCTGGGGAATGTTTTAATAAGAACTCCCCATTTGTGCAGTTCTTTCTGTCTCCATGGCTACCAGATAGAACAAACGAGAACACACTGAGCTCTCATCAACTTCTTTGCTTTCAGCAAGGTTTTCATTATCATCACTAGAAGTGGAGCTGTTTATTTCTCAAGTATCATAAACTGAGAGCTACTAATGAGAGCTCTACTAGATGTGGCATGCGTAGGATCCCAGAGTGAATCTGCATGGGGGAGAACCATGGCTGTTTCATTACATTAGCAGTAATTATAGTTTTGTGATACACAACATGAGGGAGGGGTGTTTTTTTTTTTTAAAAAAAAATACTGAACATTACTTTTATCAGCCTGCTTCAAGGGGTTTTGCGATCCATGGTGAAATAAATTATCTGAAAAAGAAACCAGAAGGATATTAAAGACGACTACATGTTAGGAACAGAGAGGGAGAGAAGTACATATAATGGCACTGAACATTCACTCCTGCTTTACAGCAGTGCTGTGATGAACCATAAAACCTGGCCATGAAACCAGACACTGATGAAGTTTAATTCTGGACTGCGCTTCTCAGAATCCATCTGGGCTAACACAGCCATAAGACTTGCTTGTGGAGAAAGTCAAAGAGATGTAGTCTAAACCAGGAACTTTCCCTAGCTCTGTTGTTAATGCTGTTTTATTTTTTTGCCAAAGGCAAATCGTCCTGCGACCCAGAATAGCTCAAGTAACCCTCCCCAGCATACCATGTGGTTTGGAGAGATATTTTCCTGGATCTCATAGGCATGCAACTGGTGAGGCCCATGTGTGCACTTGAGCTATTCTGGATTGTAGCAGAAAGTTTTAGGCATTTGGTGGTTCTGTGTGGGTGGCACATAGACCAAATGAAAGCTACATGTCAAAAAGTAGCAGATTTGCAGAATGGATGGTTTGATGTGTTCATTGATGTAGCCTTCCATGTCTATTTCGGTCAGGGGTGGCCAACCTTTTTCTGTCATGGGCTTGACCATACCCCTGGACCATGTCACAGGCCAAACCATGTTCCTCAGAACCAGAAGCGTGTGCATTTACAGCTGATGTAAATGTGCCCACTTCTGCATTTACGCCAGCCACAAGTGTGTTTGTGCACACGTGGGTGAGTTTTACTGATAAGGTAAATATACCTGCTTCCACTTCCGGGTGTGGCAGAGGCAGCAACAAGATGGATGGGTTGGTGTTGGGGGCCAGTTCTGGCCCACATGCGGTAGGTTGGGAACCACTGGTTTAGGTGCCTGTACTCAGATGCTGTAATTTCAGCTTTAATGCCAGGGAATAAAAAGTTGACAAGGGGACATCTGGGGATGTTTTCAATAAAACTTGAACTGAACTTAATCCAAGACAGAAAAAGTAAGTATTTTCTTTCTTTCTTTCTTTCTTTCTTTCTTTCTTTCTTTCTTTCTTTCTTTCTTTCTTTCTTTCTTTCTTTCTTTCTTTCTTTCTTTCTTTCTTTCTGTCACGGCAACTTTGTAGTGTGCCTATTCATTTCTGAAAAAATAGAGGAAGGGCAGGGAGAAGACACTGGTAACAAATGAAGAGGGGAGCAAAGTTCTCTTAAGGGTCTTTGTGAACAAAAATGCCTAATATGCTTAATATTGCTTAATCAGGGACAGACTGATAAAGTTTTTGCACTGCAAAGATGAAGCTGATGGTTTGTAATCGTTTTCAGAGAGCAAAAGTTCATTATGTCTACCCTGATGAAAGAATTCTAAATTTCCCATGATGCCCATTTTTGTTAATAATTGGATACATTTGAGAACTTTGTTTTTCTGCATATATTTCCATATACAATTATAAACTTGTCAGCAAGATAAGAGACCCAATTTTGAATTATTTATAATTTTATCATTTTGTATCTAACACCACTGTTGCAACTTTCAGTTGAATAAACTTAATTTGATAATTACCAAAATGTGTTCATGTGTTATGCACCATCAAATCAAAATGGGCTTATGGCAACCCTAATAGGGCTGAGATCAGATAGCATTTAATCTCACAGTTTGGTACAGTGAGAATAGACTAGTTTGTCCATTTTCCAGTGATCAAACAAAATGTAGGCAATTATGAACCAGTGTAACTATTTTCCATGCTTACCCAGACCTTCTTGAGTCCCTGATTTGGAGACTACTGTCTTTTTAAAATACAACTGTTGTTCAGTCAAACAGTCAAGACAGACCCTTTGTGATCCCATGAAACATAGCACACCAGGCTCCTCTGTCATCTGCCATCCTCTGTAGTCTGATCACATGCATGCACACTGTGTCTAGCCATCTCATCCTCTGCCTTCCTCTTCTCTTCTTGCCTTCAATCTTTCCTAGCATGACTGCCTTCTCCAGTGTGTCCTCTCTTCTCATTTGGTGGCCAAAGTACTTGAGCTACAGCTTCAGTATTAGTCCTTCCAAGGAGCAGTCAGGTTTGTTTTACTTTAGGATTGACTTATTTGATCTCCTTGCACTCCAGAGAACTCTCAAAAGTCTTCTCCAATACCACAGTTCAAAGGCATCTATTCTTCTGTGCTCAGCCTTCCTTATGGTTCAGCTCTCACAACCATACATTGCTACTGGGAAGACTATTGCTTTAACTTTGCAGACGTCTGTTGGCAGTGTGATGTCTCCACTTTTTATTACGTTGCCTAGGTTTGAAATAGCTTGCCTCCCAAAAAGTAAGCATCTTTTTATTTCATGGCTGCAGTCGCCATCTGCCTTGATCTTAGATCCCAAGAAGGTAAAGTCTGTGACTGCTTCCATTTCTTTCCCTTCTATTTCCCAAGGAGTGACGGGGCCAGATGCCATGATTTGAGGATTTTTTTTAGCTGAGTTTCAAGCCAGGCTTTGCACTCTTCTCTTTCACCCTCATCAATAGGTACTTTAGGCCTTCTTCACTTTCTGCAATTAGGGTAGTGTGATCTGCATATCTTAGGTTGTTGATATCTCTCCCAGCAATCTTAGCTCTGGTTTATGCTTCACCCAGCCCTGCTCAGTTGTTCTGTATCTGGTCCTAGCTGTCGCTTCTTGACCCGCATATAGATTTCTCAGAAGACAGGTGAGGTGATCTGGTACTCCCATCTCTTTAAGGACCTGCCACAGTTTATTGTGATCCATACATTCAAAGGCTTTGGTGTAGTCAATGAAACAGAAGTCAACATTTTTCTGGTGCTTGCTTGCTTTCTCCTTGATCCAGTCAATGTTGGCAATTTGGTCTCTAGTCCCCCTGCCTCTTTGGAACCCAGCTTGTACTTCTGGATGTTCTCAATCTACATACTTCTGAAGAATGTAGGATCTTGAGCATGACCTTGCTAGCATGTGAAATGAGTGCAATTCTACAATAATTTGAAGATTCTTTGGCATTGCCCTTCTTTGGAACAGGAATAAAGACTGACCTTTTCCAAACCTGTGGCCACTTCTGCATTTTTCAAATCTGATGGCATATTAAGCACTACACTTTAACAGCACTATCTTTTAGAGCTTGAAATAGCTCTACTGGAATACCATCCCATCATCTCCACTAGCTTTGTTGTAAGTAATACTTTCTAGGGCCCACTTGACTTCACTAAACAGGATGTCTGCCTCGAGGTCAGTGATCACACCAGTGTGATTGTCAGGGACATTAAGGTCCTTTTTGTAGAGTTCTTCTGTGTATTCTTGCCATCTTTTCCTAATCTCTTCTGCATCAGTTAGATCCCTCCATTTTTGTCATGCCCATTTTTGCTTGATATGGTCTCTTAATTTCCCCAATGTTCCTGAAGAAATCTCTAGTCCTTCCCCTTCTGTTGTTTTCCTGTATTACTTTGTACTGTTCATTTAAGAAGGCCTCCTTATCTCTCCTTGCTGTTCTCCAGAATTCTGTATTCAGTTGGGTGAATCTTTCTCTTTCACCTTTGTTTTTCACCTTCCTTCTTTCTTAGAGCCTCATCAGACAATCACTTTGCTTTCTTGCATTTATTTTTCTTCTGGATGGTTCTAATTGCTGCCTCCAGTATGATGTTATGAACATCAGTCCAGAAGTCTTCAGGTACTCTGTCTGTCATGTCTAATCCCTAGATCATACTTGAGTGGCCTTTGTTTTCCTTACTTTCTTCATTCTAAGCCTGAATCAGTAGCTCATGATCTGAGCCACAGTCTGCTCATTTTGCTGACTGTATAGCTCTATGGCTGTAGAGTACATAATCAATCTGATTTTGGTGTTGGCCATCTGGTGATGTCCATGTGTAGAGTCACCTCTTAGATTGTTGGAAGAGGGAGTTTGTGCATTCTCTTGGCAAAATTCTATTAGCCTTTGCCCTGCTTAATTCAGTACTCCAAGGCCAAACTTGCCTGATATTCCAGTTACCTTTTGACTTCCTACTTCCTACAACTTTTTTGGTGTCATTTCTAGAAGGTGTTGTAGGTCTTCATAGAACTGGTCAATTTCAGCTAGCTTGCCTGGATTATTGTGATAATGAATGGTTTGCCTTTAATTTGGACTGATATCATTCTGACATTTTAAAGATTGTATCCCATTATTGCTTTCCTCACTTTTTTTATTGGCTATAAGGGCCACTCCATTTCTTCTAAGGGATTCTTGCCTACAGTAGTAGATGTAATGGTCCACTGAGTTAAATTTGCCCTTCCCTGTCCACTTTAGTTCACTGATTCCCAAGATATCAACACTCAGTGTTTCCAATTCATTTCTGACAATGTCCACCTTGCCTTGATTCATAGATTTTATATTCCAGGTTACATCATCCTATCACTGTCAGATCCATCCATAGCTGGGTGTCCTTTTGGCTTTGGTCCAACTGCTTCACTCTTTCTGTGTCTACTTGTACTTGTCCTCTGCTTGTCCCCAGTAGCATATTGGACACCTTCTGACCTGAGGGGATTGACTTCCAGTGTCATATTGGTTAGCCTTTTGATGCAGTCCATGGGGCTTTCTTGGCAAGGATGGTGGAGTGGGTTGGTAGGTCCTTCCCCAGTGGACTGTGTTTAGTCTGAGTTCTCCACTATGGCCTGTCTGTCTCTGGTGACCTATACGACATAGCCTATAGGCTCATCAAACCACACAAGCCCCCTTGCCACAGCAAGGCAACAATCCTTTTAGTTCAGTTCAAATGTATGTAATTCCTGATATCAAACCAGAGCAGATAACTTAGTTGTCACTTCACTTAAGCTCCATGCAGGTGGATGGATGGCACTTATTAAGAAATTTTAAGATTCCTCCCACTCCCTCAAGAAGAGGGAGACAGAAGAGGATGTGAATGTTGTTGTTTTTCCTCTTTTTCATAAGTCTTTTATAATCTGGTGCAAAATCTGTTTAATGGTAAGAAAAATTCAGTGCTATGAAACGTATAAATATGTTTAAAGACATCTTTCCAATGCTTCTTCCTGAAGGGAGAGATAGGATTTGTAAAAATATATATATTATTGGCTTTTTTCTCTTTAAAGCAGGGATCCTCAACCTACGGCCCATGGGCCAGATCCGGCCTGCAACCTCACTCCAGCTTCCACTGCCGCCGCCACCACCTCAATCCTTGTTCCCTTCACTTGGCTTGGCATACCCCTAACAGCACTCTGTAGCAGGGTGGATGTTGTAAGGCTTCTTGCAACATATCCCCTGCTATGGAGTGCCATTAGGGACATGCCAAGCCAAGTGGTGGCAACAAGGATTGAGGTGGCAGCGGCGGATGCTTGGGGTGGTCCTACCACTGGTGGTGGTGGTGGTAGTGTCGAGGGCTCAGGATCTTCCCACCAGCAGCGGTGGTGGTGCAGGAGTGTTGGGGGCTCAGAGTGGTGGAGTGTTGGGGCTGGACCACCAATCCACCCCTCAAAAAGTCTGAGGGGGCATGAATTGGCCCCCGGCTTTAAAAAGTTGAGTACCCCTGCTTTAAAGTGAGGATTGAACTAAATAGGGTTGATTGAAGTGCAGTATGGTTTCCTGCCGTAAAGCCACACAATCACATACTGAGCTTCAGAGCAACTTTGTTTAACCCAGTCCAGACCAGGACAATTGGTTTTCTAGTCACACCCAAAGTGATATATCTTAGAAGTGGTTTTACCTTTTCCAACCTCCCAAGCCCATGAATTTCCATCACTGTGCAGTGAATTAAAAAAAGTCTGAATCCTAGTCTGGCACTATATCTACTACAATATATTGGGTATTTATATACAATTGTTTAGACAAGAAACCATTAATGCACCTCAAAGTCTGCTCTCTTTTGATGTGAGCTTTTGTGGATCAAGTCCACTTCCTGAGATACAGTACTTGATCCCCTCAAAGACTCAGAGGCTAGATCTACAAAAGCTCTCTTTAAAATATCAGTCAGTCAATCTTTAAAGTGCTACAATGTTTTCTTCATCTTCTTCTTTGTTTCTTGCCTGATATGCTGGCACAAACTAACATGGCTATCACTTGAAAAAAAATTAAACTGCTTAGAAATGCAAATAATACAAGAAGTAAACTATTGCAATGATAACTATGAGGACAACATAACTGAGTGTTGTACAATGAACAAGAGCCTTTGTTAAGAGCCTTTTTTTAGCCTTCTTTCACTTTGAAAATGCAAACCCAATCCAAACAGACATATATAATCAGATTGGCAAAAAGGGCTGCTTAGCCAGTTGAGGAAAGGATTGTAAGAAGAATGCAATCAGAGAATACCAAGAAAATACACTCTTCAGATGTTCTGTTTTCACTTAAGGCTAAGTTGTTTGCCAGTCCTTAGATAAAAGGAAACCAGAGAAGATGCTACAAAGAATCTCTATCTTGAAAGGGCAATGCTAGGTGAAAGCCCAAGTGGCTTTCATTTCCATAGCTTTATACTGATAGATAGAAAGAAACCCTCTGCCTCTTCCTTTCTATTTAAAGTGTTACACCAGTGGATCCCAAGGTGGGCTTCAATTCCCAGAAGCTTAAGTGCTTTATAGTGACCATGTATTACCTTGGCTATCTAACCTGTGATCCAGAGCTGGTGGCTGAGAAAAGTAGGAGATTATGCTCTGACATTCTGGTGATGACCACTCATATGGAGCAGTCTTTCCCAACCTTTGGTTTTTGGACTTCAATTCCCAGAAGCCTAAGTCAATTCCCCATAGCACTGATCAGCCAATGTACTGATTTAGGCTTCTGGAAATTGAAGTCCCTCTGTGGGGCATGGGCCCCTCTTTGAGAAACCACTGATATAGAAGGAATCAGACACAAAATGTTTCAGATAGAGGCTGAGTTGTGAGAACTTCCACAAAACACCTTGAAGTTGAAGCATCCTAGAAGCCAGAAACATCAGGAAAAGGTGGAGGCTAAAAGGAGAGAGAGCTGTACAAGAATATGTTTCTAGCTATGATGGACTTTCTGGGGCAGAGCTTAGTGAAGTCTGGTTTGAAGCAGAAGCTGCCAAGAGTTTAGTTAGGCAGGGAAGATGCTCTTTACTAATAGGAACAATATCAAAATCTATTTTATCCATGGACATTTGATCAATCCTAATCTATTGCTTAAAATATATTCTCAAAATCCTTTAATAAATATCTTAGCATTGTTTGTCTCTAGTGATGGTGATGTACCACACATGCTAAGAACAAGACAGCTTAGTCCCAGAAGAGAGTGGGGTGGTTCTTTCTATTTCAAGTTGAGACACCACTTGAGCTTTATTTAAAATTTAAGGCAAGGGGCTCAACAGATTGATTTGTGCTACAAAGGGAATATTGGTGGATTGATACACATACTTTGACCACATCTAGTGACAGTGACAAGAAAGACTACATGGGTTTTCTGACAATCATTAATGATGTTACCTCTGTAGTGCAGCAAGGTATGAACAAGCCAGTGGCATAGCCTTTGATCATCTTTTGGGTTGAATCTCATCCTTCCCTCCAACAAGGCTTCTTGCCAACTTCTCATCTGCTCTTCTCCCTTTCTCTCTTTGACTTTGAAATGTTTCACCTCCTGTCAGTCTCCAAAGCTGTAGAATTCTTTCTTTGATCTTCTCCTTCTCCTTCCAAGCATTCTGCAAAATCTCCCTAAACTTCAAAACCTTCAGACTTTTGATCTAGTGTCTTTTCTTCCCTCTTCCCTTATCTTTGTAGTCTATGAATATTTACATTACTGTGGCTGCCTCTGCTTCTGACCTTCTACTTTCCAGAATCACATTTTAGGTTTGGCTACTAAAGGATTGTTAATGCTTTGTCCTCCACTCCTAATCCATTTCTAATCCAAACAGGGAGGTCTGTCTGTGTTTGTATTTTGCATTAAAGGAACTTCCAAGCAATGCAATGTTTTTATTTTCACTCATCTAATGCACTTTACAGGCCTCATGATCTCTTTCAGATCGATCCACTGGTGTGAGTGTTTGTCCATCCCTTTGGGATCCTGATCTGAATCCACCCCACCTTCATAGAACTTTCCTAATATAGTTGAAGGTTTAGGCGTAGTGATCCCCAACAAGGCTGCAAGAACCAGAGTGCAAAGTGTCAAAGCATACCTTCACCATCCCTTGCCAAGATCCTGACCTGAAATCTGATGCTTTTTTGTGTTCTAAGGATTAAGAGAGATATCTTCCTTTGTATCCAATTAAGATGAAGAAGGGTAGCTCCAGAAGTCAGACTCCTCAGAACTCTACTGGACCAGCTATTCCTCAACTTTTCTCTAGAGAACAGTTGGTCAAAATGCATCCTACAGACCACCTACACCACCTAGGTTGTTGATGGAGGGCCTACATATTGCTACCTAATTTACATTGCTTTTTCCTACCTGATCTGGCTGGTTTGTAAGCATAAACAGCCAGTGATTGAAACCTATCATAGATTTCTCTAGCCTGGAGCAGAACCACATGTATCATGAAGGTATTATGCAGGCTTCCTGAATGGGTCCAGGCCTTTGTCAAGTGGAACAAATCCTATGGTAGTGGGATAATAGACTTTGTTATCCTTACAGCACATAAATTCATCTTGGCTTTCTCTCACCTGAGTTGGACATAATTGTTAATCTCTTGTAGTGATCTTCTCAAACAGGAACATACCATAAGAAATATACATAGGAGGAAGGATGACAGTATGTGCCTGTTTCCCAAAGCCAGGTAATATGCTGAGGCACCTTCTCCTGTCCAAAGACTGCTCTTACCTCAGCACAAATTCAGCAAGACTCTTGAGTCATGTGCATACAAAGTTTTTGTGGGCAGTTTGCTCTTGAAAGGGGATTAAAAACCTTGCCTTTATAAAATCTCCTGGTGGAGATAAAAACTGCTAAACTCATTTGTTGATACAGACAAATCCAGCTGATTGTATTTGTAGAGTATCTTTTCCATGTGATTGGCTATGTAAACAGCTGGATTTCAAAATTTATTACTGGACCGCTGGTTCTGCTATGTGTGCATGTGTACACATACAAAAATATTTAATGATAAAAATCCACATTTATTCATAGAAATAATTCTAACTTGGCAATATTATAATTTCAACACTAAAAACCACAAGAAGTCTAAATCTGTTTGTTCTAAGAAGAAACTGTCCCTTTCCCTTTAAAATGTGCTTAGATCTTAAAACATATTTAAATAGCTTTAAAGGCACATTAATCAATCAATCCTGTGGACTTCCTGAACCCCTTGGAACTGCTTCTCCTATTTTAAATCAAGTTAAACTCCCTAAGAAAATTCCAGAATCAGTCAATCTACTCCAGGAACTTTTCAACTAGCACACATAGAGAGCTAGATATGGAATTCTGAGAAGTCTATATTCAAGTAATATACAGTATCCAAATTCTGTGAGAAATGCACCAAATTCAATTCAGTAATAGAACAATCATACCAGGAAAATTAAAGCTAGTGGAACCATGAAAAATAGGATCCCGAGGTAGAGATTAAAATACTGAACAAATGAAAAAAGCAAGATCCACCTTCAGAAAAATGTGACATTTGTTATGCAGTAGAGATCTAACTTTTACTAGATCACCCTTGCTCAAAAGCCAGTCGTATCTGACTCTGTAATGTCAGGCTTCAGTGCTCATCTCTGTTTATAGCCAAAGAGCCAGCACTGTCTGCGTCTGCAGATATTTTCATGGACATGTGGCAGGCATGACTAGAGTGCACAGAACACTGTTTACCTTCCCACTGGAGTGGTACCTATCTATCTACTTGCAAATTCTTGCTTTCAAACTGCTAGGTTGGCAAGAACTGGGACAAAGACAGGAGCTCATGCCATAGTGCACCACTCAGGTCTCAAACTCTCACTACAAAGATCCAAATATTGGATTCCTGGTGTTGTTATATGGAGTTGAAGCCTAGACATTGACTAAAACATCTGAAAAGAAAATCAAAGCATTTGAAATGTGGATCTACTGGTGGCTGCTAAGGATACCATGGGTTGATCATGTGACTAATGTAGAAGTTTTTGCACCAGATGGATAAAGAACAAAAACTGCGTAAGACCATTAAACAAAGAAAGCTTTCAATATCTTGGACATAGCATGAGGAACGACATGAAGTAAAGAATACTCCAACTTATTGTGCAACAGAAAATCCTTGGGAAGAGCGGCACTGGATATAGATGGAATTTGTGGCTAAAGAACCTGAGAGACTGGTGTGGAATGTCCTCAGAATGTTCTGAGGTGTGAAGAACAGGATAACTATCACCATGATGATAGCCAATACAGTAATACCTCAGATAACATTAAGACTTGGTTCCACAAGTCTTAACATTATCCGATGTTTAGCCTTATCCAATGCATGCACCAGATAATGTTAAAATCCTATTCAGGTGGATTAGATAACATTAACTCCATAGAGATAAGCAACAGAGGCTTCAAGGGAAAGTCAAGGAAACATGCTGAAAACTTAAAGAACTTTAAGAAATAATTGTCTAAAGGGTAAATACATTACAAAAACATGCCAGATCACCCTGACTTTAGGGGAACAAAGCCATACAGCATTTTTAAATTTTTGAAAATTTTATAAAGTGCTGTTTTAAAAGATCTGAACAGAAGCTAGGAAAATGTTTTCCTTTAGAATCAGCCCACCTACCATTGCTGTAATAAAGGAAGTTCCCTCAGGACTTTGCAGGGTGTGAAAAGCTTAATTGCTTTGTAGGTGAAAGGTTTCAGTCTGCTTGTTTTCCATTGACAATGCATGAGGCTTGCGGAGCTACAATCTTGGGTTCAGGCTGTTTAGAATTTAAAGGGGAAACTTCATAAAGGTAATTGGGTCAAATTGTCTCTTTGCAATTATTTTTCTGCAAAGTGTTCTGGGTTTCACTGGGGAAAGGGTCCTAAGCCTCTCTTAAGGAACCCCACCCCCCATCACTATGTTCCTTAGCAAGCCAGACAGAGGCTTTCTGAACAGAAGCTAGGAAAATGTTTTCATTTAGAATCAGACCACCTACCATTGCTGTAATAAAGGAAGTTCCCTCTGGGCTTTGCAGGGTGTGAAAAGCTTAATTGCTTTGTAGGTGAAACGTTTCAGTCTGCTTTGCTAAACTAGTCAGACTGGTTTTTGCAAGCCTTTGTTATTCAAATATGGCAAGCTTGAGAGCAGGCAGCCCCTCCCTTTCTCCCAAGAGAAACTGGTGAGTCACAGCCACACCTCAGGGAATTTGAGGCAAAGGTTATCTGATGGATCGGATAATGTTAACATAATGGTTAACATAATGGTTAACATAATGCTATCCGATCCAAATGTTTGCCTCAAATTCCCCAATGTTATGCGATTTTAGCGTTATCCGATCCAGTCTTTATCCGGTGTTTTACTGTATTTGGAACACTTAAATATTGGGAACACTTAAAGAAAAAGAAGTGGAACCATTCTATCCAGAGCCCTAGTGGTCTCCTGCCAGTATGGCAGAAAGAAAG
The DNA here is from genome assembly GCA_030440675.1 of Furcifer pardalis. Classification (NCBI taxonomy): domain Eukaryota; kingdom Metazoa; phylum Chordata; class Lepidosauria; order Squamata; family Chamaeleonidae; genus Furcifer; species Furcifer pardalis. Next base: position 137,327,799 of record CP126894.1, read on the forward strand.
GAATACCTGTAACAGTATTTTTCTTTCCTCTTCCTTTTTCATTAAAAATATTTTATGGTTTCTTCCCTTTATCATCTAGAAAAATGTAAAGGTCAGCTCTCTGACTGCTATATGTATCTTTCAGGCCCAAAGCATGCCCTATCCACTCTGCCATGAAACATCCCTCTTTGGTTTCTGGAGCTGTTGGAGAAGGGAGGGCAATTTGGGAAATAGTTGTGAAATATATTTTTCTCTCTTCCTATCCTCAGACAGGGAACTCCATAGGATTGCAGCCAAAGTGTTGTAGTGTTAAGGGATGTTTCCATCAATATTACCATCACACAGTTTGATGTGATGGCACATAACAACAGTTCTATCTTGCATGCATTAAAACAGTTTAGTACCTGTCAATGTTTCATCGCCCACCTTTTTTTAGTATGTTGACCAGATGGTGTCGCTGAAGCTGGCCTCAAAATATTTCTGATAAAGTAGTAAACAAAAAACAAATATTTTGTCCATGATTTATTTTAAAAATTATTATTATTATGCACCCGATGAAATGGAAACATACAGTTAACTGTAAAGCAGCTTAAAAAACCCCCAAATGCATTTAAATAGATTTGGGGGTAGGATATAGTTTCTCTGCTTTTTAAAACTTCAGTTAAGGTCAGGGGAGGACCACCAAAGGATGAGAATAAGCAGAGCACATTTTATTAATAAAGACAAAAAATTTCAAGAATGAATTTCAACATAAAATGACTTTACAGTTCATCATTATGCACAACCAATCAACATTCTATTTTAAACATTGTTGCTATTTATTAAGAAGTCTCACACTGTTTTGCAGAGTGCTGCATTTTTCTGGGGGTGGTTGTAATCTAAGATGACAGTAATTAGAGAAAAGGCTAGTTTTGCAGATTGATTGTGATGTGGGGGGTGGGGGAAAATGTGCCTCTCTATCCAGAACAGCAGGGCAATCTTTGTGGGCCTTTTCACATATGAAATCAGTCACTGATTAGCCCAAGGCCCATCTCTTACCAAGTAAAAATTTGATGGTACATCAGCTGGCAGGCTGAATTCATACTTGAGCAAATGTTTCTGTGCTTGTTACTTTGAATGGTTTCGGATGGCCCCTCAAGCACAGCCACCCCAATTCACGAGTTCTTTGTGCTTCATTGTGCTTTTCAGATAAAGATTTGAACAAGAATCTGCTCAGGTGGTATTTGTAGTTTTTAAATGCAGGTAAGCTTTACAAACTTCACTTTCACAAGTCCTCAAGCCTGACATTACAGTGGCAGAATAACAACCCAAGAGACTGTGTGGTGGTGGAAGCTGATGCTCTATGTGAGTGTGAGCACTAGGCAGGCCCAGCAGTAGCAGGAGCCAGGAGTGAAAGGAAATTTTTGAAGTGACAGTGGGCATTTATACATGGCAGGCAAGCATGGTCACTCTCACAACAGGCACTGACACATGTACATAAACAGAAATGCAGGGGTTCATCTACATCAGGGGTTCCTAACCTAAGGCCCGTGGGTGAGATCCGGCCCACAGTGCCATTTCATGTGGCTCCCCACCCCTCCAAGGGCATTCAAGAAACAAAATGGCCACCCCTTTGAAACTGTTGGGACTGAGAGAGCGTTACTGGGCCCCCAGCTTGAAAAGGTAGGGAACCCCTGATCTACATATTGCTAGACTCCATCCCATTCATTCACTCTACAATTCAACTGAGGAGCAGAGAAACACACCTTGACCTAAACTGGAAATGTTCCTACCAGCTGCTGCCCATTCCTTCTCCTCTAGGACCCTGACCCTTTGCCTAGGGCAGTGGTCTGCAAATGTGGCTCTCCAGATGTTCTTGGACTTGAATTACCAGGAGCCCAAGTCAGCACTCCTGCTGATTGGGGCTTCTGGGAATTGAAGTCCAAGAACATCTGGAGAGCCACATTTGCAGACCAAGGGCCTAGGGTAAAGAAGCAAAAGAAGAAGAAGCAAGGCTTGGGGTAGCCTGAGGTAAACTGACAATGTCACCATCAACTGGTGTCATTTAACCACAATCTGAAAAGTTCCCAAGGCCTATTTGTGGTATTCTTAATTTTTAATAAACTGAAGGTTCAATTTAGACATCTTTAGAAGCTTAGAGCAGTTCCATTGAGCTTTGTGCCTAAGGGATCAAACTTGACAACAGTCAGCCTGTGTTTATCTCTTGCTGACCAATCAAAAGATAAAGCAATCTAATTTGCATGAAGGGAAGGTGAGAAAACTCCTCCTAGGACATCCAGGCATCTTTTCTCACACCAGTAATTCCTACTTCTAACAACATCCTACCTACATTGGATTACACAGGTCTGCAATAAATAAATAAATAAATAAATAAATAAATAAAACAGTTGCATAGAATATTTTTGGTAAATTTATATTTTCTATTGTGCTGAATCAAAAAATGACTTTGATTTTCCCCCATCACGAACAATTTTTCTCACAAAATATGATGGTTTAGCATTAAAAAAGCATGAGTGATGAGAAAATCACTATTACAATGAACTAAATATATTATTTCTTATAACAATTTCTTCAAAATATATACTTAACATATATTCATATATGTTCACTCTTTTTGTCTGTGAAACCTTTTCTTCTTTTTTATGCTCCTCTGAACACGCTTTCACTTTTCATTTTCTGTTTTCTGTTTGAGCATCCAACAATAGACAGCTAGCATATTGACGTTCCGTCTTCCTTGGTAGTGTCTCTTGATATCACAGACACCCTCGTGAAATCTTTCACTCTGCTCTTCACTGTAGGCTCCCAAGTTTTCAGGAAAATAGTCGACATGAGATTGTAAGAAATACACTTTTAAGCTCATCTTGCATCCTAGAGCTTTATGTGCATTCAACATGCATTTTGTAGTGAGGGTCTTTAGTATTCCCTAAAAACTTGTGAACTACATCTTTGAAAGAGTCCCATGCTTCCTTTTCTTTTTATCCCATTGTTTCTAAAAAGAGGGGATCAGATAACAGTTTTTGTATATCAGTGCCAGTAAAAACTCCCTTTTTCAACTTGGCTTCAGACAGTTTTGGGAACTTGGAACACAGATATGTGAAACATTCCCCATCTTTTGGCAGTGATTTAACAAATTGCTTCATAAGTCCTAGTTTAATATTAAGAGGTGGCAATAAAACATTTTCTGTTGGAACCAAGGTTGTGTTAATTATGTTTTTTCCACTAGGGATTAAGACGTTTTGAAGTGGCCAGTCAGTTTTTGTCCAATGGAGGTCTGTGGCTCGACTGTCCCAAAACATAAGAAGCAGGGATATTTTGTATAACCTGCCTGCTGGCCTAACAACATGGTTAGTATTTTAAAGTCTCCACAGACTGTCCAGCAATGTGCTAGATATTTGATTTTGTCAAGAATCACAGTTACATCATTATAGTTTTCATCCAAATGCACCAAGTGTCCTATAGGAAGTGATGCAAATTTATTTCCATTATGCAGAAAGAAATACAGTAATACCTCATATAACATTAGTATCGAATAACACGAAAATCGCATAACATCAAGGAATCTGGGGGGAAGAATTGCATCAGATAACATTAAGATCCTATGGGATGCTTCAGATAACAACCGCGAAAGCCTGTGTGGTTACAATGTATCTCTATGGATCCCATAGAGGATCAGATAACACGAAAAATCATATAACACGAAGACTTGTGGAACCAGGTTTTAGTGTTATATGAGGTTTTACTGTATTCTATTTCTCAGTGCCTTCCCACAAAAATGATGTTCCAGGTGACAGCAGGTTTGTATTTGATAGTCTTGACCCCAGCAATTTTGGCTGAATCTTTGGAAAGGCCTAAATCTCTAACTATGTCATTGAGCTTGCTCTGAGAAAAAAAGTTGAGATACCTGAATCACTCAGGATATTATCCAAAGTGGAAGGTGGGTATGGAACTGGTATTTCAGAGCTATGAAGCACTGGACAAATAGCTGAATTAAGGTTTGAGTAAGATATCTTTTTTTTTATTTTTTGTATTAAAGCCTTTCACATCTACCAAACAGAAATAGCCATCAGTAGTGTGGTTTTGCTGTTCACGCCACATCATAGGAATGCCAAACCAGAATGAGGTTTTCCTACCTTTAAACCACAAATGAAGATCTTCTTTGCACCTTCTATACACCTTATGAGGAGCCCATGCTTTGTCTTGATCCACAAGTTTCAACTTGAAGTAAGCAAAATACACTTTCTTAACAAAATCACTTATGTTTCTTTGTTGACTTTTAATAGTGTATTTGCCACAAATAAAGCAAAAGATGTCCAGAGAAATAACACAACCTCTTGGAGCCATAATATAGAACTAAAAATGAGCACAGTTACATTTGAATACAGGATGTAAACTGAGTGCGGCTCATACAGCAACCAAGATCCTGAACTTATTTAGCACATTGAAACATGATCAAATCTGACAGTAGGCATGTTTATACTCATTTATAATACCCCAGAGAACATGTCGAAACATGGTCAACCCAGCCAGTAAGATTCCTGGATATGTTCACCTTTCACTACAAACAAAATAAACCTGTTGGGACATGATCATCTGAGCTTCCTCACGCCACTAAACCTACACTATGCCTAGTGGTGGGCTCATATTTTTTTACTACCTACTCTATGGGCGTGCTATGGTGGAAGTGGCCAGGGGGAATGCCCTCTGTTGCACCTGAATTATGACCACTTTATTTCAAAACTTGGATGGGTGTGGCCAGCCAGAATTTCTGCTACTGGTTATGGCAAACTGGTGCAAACCTGCTGATGCCCACCACTGACTCCTCCGCCATTCCTCTTATTTTCTCTTTGCTTTATTCTTGATTCTATCTCTAATAAATATTAAATGAAAGTAAGAAATAATTTTTGGATAGGGTTTTTAGAACCAGGAATAGGATATCAGATTTTGGGTTAAAGGCAAACCTCATGCTAAATTAAACTAAAAATATGAGTTTTGCACCAACTTGACAAGATGGATTTTTTTTAGTATTTTTCTCAGTTTCACTAAGTAAAAATCTATAAGAAACAGTAAAAAGTTGCAGACCTGTGCTATTTGACCATAAAGAAACCTAGATATATAATGGATAAATAGCTCCTAACTTTTCAGGATGAGTTTCAATAATTCCTCCACAGTTTTAGATCACCTCAGAATTGACTCATTTCCTCCATGTGTATCTTCTGCAGGGCTATGCCAGAGTCAGTGGGTATAACAGGAAGGGGGCAAAACCAATCCTAAGGTTTACTGTAGTTTTCTCAACAAGTGCTAGGAACAAGAGAAAACCATTGAAAACTTCTCTGTTAAGGACAGTAAAAGGCTAGCATGGTTACTGGAGTCGCTGCAATATTTTGGGTCACTTTATTGTTGAAAGAAGCACTTCAACGTGTGGATCTGGCATCTTATTACAGATATACACAGAACTGGAGTCTCCAGAATCTTGCAATCCCAACAGTTTTTCCAAACATGTATCTACTGTATATCTAAAGTGTGGCTGGTCATATCTTCACAGAACTATTTCATTCTATGGTAAAATAATAATTGATAGATGTAAAATAAGTTCTAAGAACAATTACAAATTACTCTGAACCCCAGTATAGAAGCCTTTTATGTTTCAACAAGTCAGGGATAACTGGAACTGCAATGAAGAGGTTTGTGATATAAAACTGCCAAATTAAAACAAGCTGCTGGTGTAAAACAGAAAGAAATCTAGGTGCGGGGCACAAATAGCAGAATTACATCATACAAAAGAGCTCTACTATAGGTCAAGTGAAATGAATATATAGACTGAGGTGAGAAGGAAAAGATAAATGCTGTTAATTTTTATTTGTGATTAGGAATTCAACTTGAATGGATAGCAGAAAAAAATTAAAGGGAGCTGTCACTCCAAAATTTTAGGCAACTAGAACAGCAGAGCAGAGGGGAACCTATATAGTTGCTGAGCAAAACATAAACCAAGTGCTTAGGTTGACTGGAAACATCTAGCTTCTGAATTAGGGTAATTACAAAATACAGAAATTAACACCCACATTTCCCTAGGAATATGGCAGGTTCTGACTGGCATTTGATGAGCTAATTGGTGATAGGCTCAGGAATTTCTCTTCCTAGCAAATATATAAATATGTTCTTGAGAAAGGTACATTGCTATCCATTTTAAGGACTTAAACCTATTAGAAAGCAGATGGAGGAGGCCAATTAGCAAGACATCACATAAAGCAGACGTCTATTATGAAGAAAAATTATGGGATTTTTTTTGAAAAAACATTATGAAAAAAAGTAAGGGGTGCAATGGCTTAGTGGTTAAGAAGCTGAGTTTGACAACTGGAAGCTCAGCAGGTTGAGACCTGAGTGCTGCATGATGGAGTGAGCTCCTGTCATCTGTCCCAGCTCTTGCCAACCTAGGATTTCAAAAGCAAGGAATTGCAAATAGATAAATAAGGACTGCCTCAGCAGGAAAGGTAACAGCCTGCCAAACATCTGCAAATGCAGACAGCACTGGTTCTTTGGCTCTAAACAGAGATGAGCACCACTCCCTAGAGCCAGATATGACTAGCTTTCAAGCAAGGGAGACCTTTACCTATGACAAAAAAAACAAGCAAACCACCAACTTGAGCTACACAAAATTTTAAATAATTTCTAGTTTATGGACATCAAACGAGAAGAGAGGATTCACTTGAGAAAGTCTTAATGCTAGGAATGGTGGAGGGCAAAAGAAGAAGGGGGCAGCCAAAAATGAGATGGCTAGATGGTATTGTAGATGCAATGGGCACAAAGCTGAGCGAGTTGAGGAGGATGGTGGAGGACAGAAGTGCCTGGCAGGCAGTGGTCCATGGGGTCGCAAAGGGTCGGAATTGACTGTGTGACTGAACAACAAAATAGCAACCTTAAAAATATAGTGCTAGAGCCTGATATGAGGATGTAATTGGTTTAGGCACATCTATTTTTCTTCAGTGCATTGCACAATTTAAAATTATGAACATATATGAGATATAGATAAATTTCAAACAAATTAAAATGTTAACATGATTAGACTATTTTTTATTAAAAGTATGTTACTTCAGTGGTGTTATCTCAGCCACTTATCAGATCATCTTCTGTACACGTAGTAAGACATGAATTGCATACAGTTAAATGCTGTGTGATATCTCACCCATTAGAAGGTGGCATTAAATTATTTAAACTGCAAAATGTAATGTGTGAAGCTTTGTTTGTAGTTTGTATGATAGCTATTGTAATACGGAGTTTAAAAATGCTTTCTTTCTTTATTCGTGTCAGAGACACCACCAGCATATAACAACATACAAAGCTAAAATTAACCTATCTAAAATAAAAAGGAATTAAAAGGGCTAGATGACATCCACCAAATATGAAGTAACATCAACAGCATTTCCTCTTGCCAACATAAGGCCCTCCTCAGTGCACATTGAGGGGCATCGTGTGCATTGTATCATATGGGTGATAGTTTGTTCTTTCCGCATTCACACAGGCTACCATTTTTATGCTGTTTAACTATACGGTTAAATTAAAAACTGGAGAAGGGTGGCTAGAAGGAAAAGAAGTTACTGCTGGGCAGTTGAGAAATCACTCTGCTTAAGCAGGTGGGGGACTAAGTAGCCAATCTTTTAAAACTGATTCTTAAGATAATAGTGCTCATTGCTCTTTTAAGTCTCTCACTTATTCTTTTCTTTTAGTCTGCCTTAGGAAGTTGGTGGAGACTTTTTCTTGTTGGCTAGACATAAAAGTAAAACACAGTACTGAGCTCCTCAAACTACAAGTAGTGCTCTCCTATATTGCTTACACCTAGGATAGGCAACCTATGGCCTGCAGGCCGGATACAGCCCAGGGTGCCAAATAATCCAGCCCCCACCCTCACTGTAGCCACAACCACCACTGCCACTACCACTGTCACCACCACCATTGCCACCGCCACCAGAATTTGCTGCGGACTCATTTACAGCTGCCATAAATGTTGTATACATGTCAGTGGCTGTCATAAATATATTTACAGCAGCAGTAAATTGTGGGGGGACCACCAATTTGGCCCCCTCAATTGTTTGGAGGGAGCATGATCTGGCCCCCAACTCAAAACGGTTGGCAATCCCTGGTCTACACCACCTTTCTGTGGCCTGGCCTTGTCATTTGCATTTCCTGTTTGCAGAAATGGGATTTCCATGGAGAACTGGAAACACACAAATAGCATCATGGAGTCAGACAAAGATTGGGTTGGAGTGTCACCAAAATGGCCCTTTATTCTGGCACATAATGGGTCAGGAGTTCCCTGCACAACCCTTCTGGAAAGCACATAAGGCAATCAATATATTAATGTTTTTAATGTAATCATGGGTCGGGTCCAGTGGAGTTGATGGTATCCAAGTTGAACTTTTCAAAGCCCTACAAGATGATGGAATCAAATTATTGCACTCTGTATGCCAGCAGATTTGGAAAACAAAACAATGGCCACAGGATTGGAAAAGATCTGTATACGTTCCACTCCCCAAAAAGGGTAATGCTAAAGAATGTTCAAATTATCGAACAATTGCGCTCATCCCTCACGCTAGCAAGGTGATGCTCAAGATAATACAGGATAGACTGCAACAGTATGTGGAGAGAGAATTACCAGAAGTGCAGGCGGGTTTCAGAAGAGGCAGGGGGACTAGAGATCACATCGCCAACATAAGATGGATCATGGAAAAAACAAAGGAATATCAGAAACAAGTCTACTTCTGTTTCATTGATTACACGAAGGCTTTTGATTGTGTGGACCACAACAAGATGTGGCAAGTAATTAAAGAGATGGGAATACCGGAACACCTTATAGGCCTCATGAGAAATCTGTACATGAATCAAGAGGCAACAGTTAGGACAGAAAATGGAATGACGGAGTGGTTTGGAATAGGAAAAGGAGTAAGACAAGGCTGCATTTTGTCACCATGCTTATTCAATTTATACACAGAACACATAATGCGCAATGCAGGGATGGAGGAATCACAATTTGGGATCAAAATTGCTGGAAGAAATATCAACAATTTGAGATATGCAGATGATACCACCCTAATGGCAGAAAGTGAGGAGGACCTAAAGAAGCTCCTGATTAGGTTGAAAGAAGAAAGTGAAAAAGCTGGCTTGAGACTCAATATCAAAAAAACCAAGATAATGGCAACAGGCCCTATCAGTCCCTGGAAAATAGATGGGGAAGAAGTAGAAGCAGTGACAGACTTTACTTTCTTAGGATCAAAGCTCACTGCAGATGGTGATTGCAGCCATGAAATAAAAAGGCGACTGATTCTTGGGAGGCAAGCAATGAGAAACCTGGGGAACATAGTGAAAAGTAGAGACATCACATTGAAAACAAAAATTCGCATATTCAAAGCAATGGTATTCCCTGTGGCAATGTATGGTTGTGAGAGCTGGACTATTAGGAAAGCTGAACGCAGAAGAATAGACGCCTTTGAGATGTGGTGTTGGAGGAGAGTTTTGAGAGTCCCATGGACAGCGAGGAGAACAAATAGGTCAATCTTAGAAGAAATCATCCCTGACTGCTCATTAGAAGGTCAAATAATAAAGATGAAGCTAAAGTACTTTGGACATCAAATGAGAAGAGAGAATTCACTTGAGAAAGCTTTGATGCTTGGAAGGGTCGAGGGCAAAAGAGGAAGGGGAAGGCCCAGGATGAGATGGCTAGATGGTGTTGTGGAGACGGTGGGCGCAGAGCTGAGCGAGTTGAGGGGGATGGTGGAGGACAGGAGTGCCTGGCGGGCGGTGGTCCATGGGGTCGCAGAGGGTTGGAATCGACTGTGCGACTGAACAACAACAACAAAAAATGTAATCATGGGGAGCTTAAGCCAGCTGAACACACTAGTACACTACAGTTGGTTTGTTCATCTTCATTATTCGGATGACAGCTTTTCACCTTTCCATCATCTGTGTTTTGTTGACATTTTTTAAACACTGCATGAGGGAGGAAGAAAATTGTGAAGTCATTATTGAATTATGGACATAGAAAAGTGGGGGAAACACAGATGTGAGAATGAATGACGGATGGCACAGAAAGTGATATAAATTGGAATAATTTTCTAATCAAAGCTGCTTCTGCACAGAAAAAATGCTTTGCAGTAATCTTGGCTGTGATGAATGGGGAGGTGTGTGTGTGTATTTATTTTGGACAGTGATGGCATGCGAAAAAATTTCTCTCTGTGTAGTTCTATTTAGGTGTTAGTGTATCTCATTCTAATCAATACACAAGCAAGGGATTGAGGAAGAAAGTGTTAATGTGGAAAGCAAGGTACAGTATCTAGAGAGGCAACATTCTTCATATTCACATTATGATTCTTCACATGAACAAGATCCCTGATTTCCCAGTATCCTTATTTGAGTAGAGAGTCACCATACAAACAGTAACTTCTCCCTTCAGATGCATCACTCACCACCTGAGAAGACAGATGAAGGGGTGGGTAATTAGCAACTATCTTGTGTTGATTATAAAGAGGACAGTAATGGTTTGTGGTGTAATGAGGATAAAGCCGTTACACACAACCTTGCTTCTCCAAGAATGTCTAATAATGTACCTGTTAAAATACAGATAGAATCCTCTTAAAGAGATGTCTGCAAGCTAACAGCTAAAATTTAATTTTTTAAAAACATGCCATATAAAGATGGAAACATCTATCCCTGGAGTGGCCAATCTTGGTGCCCCAGGTCTTCTTGGACTTCAATTCCCAGAAGCCTTGATCAACAGGTCTGCTTACTTGTGCTTTTGGTAATTGAAGTCCACAAACACCTGGAGCACCAAGGTTGGCCACCCCTTATCTATCCAAAATTGCCATATAAAACAGGAAGCTCAATTTCCAGTCTATTTATAAAATTCCTGTGTATAACTGGATCAGTGAAGTCTTATAGAATAGATGAAAATGAATTGATAGTGTTTGACTACATGAGTTGACATTCAAAACTTGCTGGTTCAGACTAGAGTGCACACCCACAAAGAATAAAAACAACAGTTTTGTCTCTGTGCTACTCCAGAGTGGACTACACTAGTTCCACATTGCATAAATCAGCACATGCCAAACAAGGAGATTTAGCTCTTAATGAATCATGCAAAATTATTACTGGCTGCCTGAAACCTACCTCCCATGGAAAAAGTCTAGTATTTGCTGGCAATGCTCCTCCAGAAGTGTGCTGAGAGCTACTAATAATCAAGGAAATAAGGTAATACCCACCCATGGACACTAACTGCCCCCCACTCCCAGCTAATGGCTAAAATTGAGAAAAAGTATTCTCTCCAACTCTTAAGCTGTAAATATTAAACCAAAAGAGACCAGAATAAGCCTATTGAAACCAAAACCAACACACCTTGCTGAATGGATGAATGACAAAAAGTATCTCCCACCAGGGCAGGATTCTAAATGGGCCATCTGGGCATCACTTAATAGACATCGAAGTGAAGAAGGAAGATTAAAAGATAATCAAGTAAAATGAGGCTACTTGGATCCAGGACAAATTTTCTGTGAATGCGGAGAAATTCAATCAATGCAACATTTATATGTGTGCAATTTATGTCCTGTTGCATGTATAAAAATGATCTAATAAACAGCTGAGATAATACTTTTGAAATAGCCTGCTTTTGTTAAAATAATAATAATCTAATTGCTCTGTTCTCTAATTCAGTATGAGCAAAGAAAGAAAGGAAAAGGTAACATAAATACTTCAGTCATTATTTGATTGATTGATTGATTGATTAACTGCCTTTCTTCCAGTGAAGGGTTCCAAGGTAGTTAATAAGTAATTAACAAATAATTAATTTATTAATAAATAATTTATCAATAAAGTGTTAATTATTAAGCTAAAACATGGTATGAAACTAAGATAAGGACATTTAACAAATATTGCTACTCCTGGGATATTGCTAGTTGTGAAGCTAATTGTATATGGCCTATGAAACTGTTCATCATTCCCCGCCCCACTATTGTAATGCTGACAGCTCTCTTAACGGGCAAGAGATGAAAAGGTTGAGCTGGTAAAAGTTGGCTTCTTCTGAAAATATATATGTAGACATTTCAATTTTCTTGAAAGGAAATGTGAAAAGTCATATTTTACACCCAAAATATAATGATGTTGCAGAAGAGCAGGACTAAAATCTATTTCTGCTCTGGAGCAGCTTTTTAGTCTGTTCTTTAAATAGTGCTTTCTTCCCTCAGCTTAAAATGCAAAGCATCAAAGATGTCATGAACCCTTTTGTCTTATGCTCACACAAACTAAAAGAGGAAGAGAAACTTGGAACATGCACAATCAGCACTCGTTGACTCTCAATTCAAAACAGGTCCTGTCTGTTTTGCTGATGGCACTCCAGCCATTTGGAGGACATCGACAATGTTTTATTTTCCAGTGCTACAGAGGTAATATAAGACATCTTGGGGATACATGGGAGAGGCCACACTGTGATGCCTCTCCTTGCTAGGCTTAACCTGGTTTCCCAGAGATCAGTGGAGAGGTAGACAAGGGCCACCACATGTAATGTCCTACTAATGGGCTACTCATTGCCTCTTATGTCTAATAGGCTGAACTCGTGTAATCAGAAGTCTTGAAAAATGGTTATAGGGCCTTTGTTACAAGACTAGATTCTATGGCCAAAATCATCCTACCTAGTGAAGACCTAGTTAATCAATGGGAACCTGGGGAGTCAATACTTCTGGGAATTGCATTGATCCAGTGGGTCTAGTCTGGTTTTGATTTGACAGTGGGATTGAGGCCCCTATGTATACAAGGTGATGAATGGAGGCTGTCTTAATTGGTGCAAAGAATTGGTGATAGTGAAGGATGAAGAAGCCTGGCATATATGAAAAAACCATCCTTCATCTGCAGAATCTTTTCTATGCAGATGCATACTGCTCTGTGTGATCAACGTAATAGACTCCAATCTTTTATCTTTAAGTGTGGATATGTCAACATAAACATTACTAAGGGTACATCACTCTTATTGGTCTTCTCCTGCTTTTTCCAGGATAAATGCAATTTAGGGGCATACTACCCACAGCTTTTGTTTTGCACACCATTCATTCTGTGTAGATTATGCTGGTAGCCTTGCAGACACAAACTGATTAATTTCCAGGAACACAATCAGAGCCTCACAGGCAGCATTTGCAGTAATTATAAAACCAGAGTAGACCAAAAACTGGCTCACTGATCAGCGTTAAGTATGTAGGAATCACTGAACTTTCTTTCTCTTCCACTGAGCAGGAAATTTGGCATCCTTCGTAGATATCTAACATTTAATAAAGCCACTTAGACACATGATTGTTGGTCTTCTGCTGGGGCTGATATCACAAGTGCTCATTTGTGGGAAATAACTAATCTTCTTTCATGTGAAAATGTGCTTCAGTTGCAAACTACAGAGTCCACTTTCCTTTCTGTCCATTGTTCATTAGAACTCTCTGCCTCACTTCCTATGGTGGCTGCAAAACTGCTATAAAATGAGGAATCTCCTTTCTTACTCCAACAGCCACTAATGTAAAAAAAAAAAAAAAGCACTCCCTCAAAAGAAAAAAACAAACAAACAACCCAAACCCCCCGCCCAACAACAACATACACATACACAGACAAAATACTCAGTGGTGGGATGTCAAAAATTTTACTACCCCACCGTGATGTCATCGGTGTGGGCAGAGCTAACATCATGATGTCATGGGCGGGGCCAAAGAAAAATAAAAAAAATAAAAAATAATAATATAATAAAATAAAAATAAGCACGCACACACACACCTCAGGCCTTTTTAGGAACTGCGGTAGTACGTCAATATAGGTAAAGGTATTAAATACACATTAAAAAAATACACAGACACACCACATCCAAAGGTGAGTCGCTTACCCTGGGGAGCAGACTATAGGGAGCTTCAGGCTAGCAGCTTCTCTTCCTCCTCCCCACTTGGGAGGACAGCAAGGAGGCTGTGCATACCGTTCCAAGCACTGTAGACATGCATGCACACCAAGTGCTTGGTGCGCATGTGCAGTGGGGGAACCAGTGAAAAGGTAAGCCCCGAAGGTGGTTCCCCCCAAAAGCTGCTACCGGTTCTCCGGGACACTGGGGAAAGTTACTACCGGTTCTGGTGACCTGGTGAGAACCTGTTACATCCCATCACTGAAAATACTTCTTTTCCAACCTAGTGCAAAAGCTTCAGTGTTGTCCCAAAATCTCACAATAGTTTTTAATTTTTGCTCTTGAAACACTTGAGACTTTCCCCTTTGTACTACTGTTGTATACAACACACAGTACATGTTTTCATTATGATATTATTGAAGAAAATAGGGTGGTCAGGCAAGCAATTCATCCCAAATATATCACTGTTTTCTGCTGTGGATGAACACACCTGAGGTAAACCTGCCCTCGCTGTTCTTTCTGCCTTCCTAGTAATGTACTACAACTTCATAACAATCAAAAGACATTAGCATGTGGAAGTGTTCATCCCTTTTACAGAGTAGGAATTCACTGAACAGCAAGCATTATTTATAGCTCAACAAGCCGAACTCTCATTAACCCCCACAACCTCAGAGGCAAACCTATCTAGTTAAGGTCAATAGATATAATAATTTTAAGCACGACAAGCTAGCAGACCATGCACAGGTTACACAAGAAAAGACAGGAGAAGAATACATCAGATTTGTCCTCCTAATCAAGATGACAAGGAACCTTTTCGAAAGGACACATGTTCATAGAGCTGCTCAAACCCACCCACCCACCCATAAATATTCACAACTAAAATTACACAATGAGAGCCAATGAGACAAATTGGATAGAACAGTGTTTCCCAATCTTGGCACCCAGGTGTTCTTGGACTACAGTTCCCAAAAATCTTTGGTAGCACAGTCAATGATGAAGGCTTCTGGGAGCTGTGCTCTAAGAATATCTGAGGACCCAAAGTTGGGAACCACTGGAATGATCTGCTCCATTTTGGGAGTAGCTGTACCTGTCAAATTCATCTAGTCCTGGTGACAGACGATTCCATTTACCGGTACGTCTTTCGAAAACTGAATGTGGAGAAAAACAAAGCTGACAGATTTGGCCAGGCCTAATCAATAGCATCAGCTGTCAAGCAATGAGAATGTTTTCAGAAAGTCTGCCCAATATTTCTTGGGCTCGCTGTGTCTCTCACCTTTACTATACATTATTCATCAAAGCGATTTAGAAAAGGCAGCAGGCCCGATCAGTTCTTTCTCAACAATGTCTTTTCATCCCTCACATGTTTTATGACATCACCTATATTGCACCTTTATCAAAGTGTGTCAATACAGTTCCAGTGTAAAATGTCAGGGAAAGTATATTTTACTCTTCATTTCTATTGTAATCCAGATATTATAACACTGTGCAGAAATCTGTGCATCTTTCTTTGTTATTTCATCATTTTACTTTCTCAATACCCATTGCATGTTGTTCTGACAGCTCATTATTATCAGTTAGATCACCTCGTCTCCATCTTATTGAATTTCCTTATCTTTCTTTGGCTTTATCTCGGATACTCGTATTTCTCTTGTATCCAAACCCAGACTTATTACAAAGATATGCAAGACCATGTTTGGGGAAATTTAACTATTCTATGGCATTTCAGAATCAACTAGATGAAGTAGCAGTCTATGGATAGTTTTTGGTTACAAGTCCCATGAGCCCTTGACAGGATAGTCACTGATGAAGAATCATGGGACATGTAGTCCAAAAACATTCAAAAGGCTAATGACTCTTTGTACACATTACTGTGCAATTGCTGTTATCACTGGTAAATGCTGATGCAATCTAGCTAGAAGATGAAAAAGCAGAAGAAACACAAATATGATATTTTTTGGAATAGTAGCCATGTTAGTCTGTGGTTCAGGCATATCAGAAAACAAAACAAAACAAAATAAACAAAATAAAATAAAATACACTGTAGCACTTTAAAGACTAACTGCAATAAAAATATTTTATTTTATTTTGTTTTGTTTTGTTTTGTTTTCTGATATGACAAATATGATAGTTAAACCTGGGCCCGGTGCAGGTTCCTTATTGTGAGAGTTGTATATATAAGATGCTCTGATTTATGTTTTTTTTAAATAATAATTTGTATTTTATTTTTAAAAGAAATTACAAGCATTCCCAAATTCACGAAACATAAGCAACATATGCATAACATTTTAATATCGAAATTGTTCCTCCACTGTGGAACTTATTAACAAATTGGTACACATTTCTCGTAGTACTAGACAGACCAGCATTGAGACAGGCTCTGTGTATCTCCTCATTCACACAGTGTGTTGTTATCTGGCAGCAGCCCCCACATGAGCATGTTGGTCTTATGTTCTGGCACATTAACTCTCACCCTATTCAGGTTCCTCAAAGTGACATAGGGGAGGTCATGTTCCTCAACCATATCTCCTTTTAATGTTATTCCTTCTTCAGTGAGCTTCTGTCTCCATTTTCTAATTTGAATTTGCTCTTGCGTACCCTCAATAATGATTTTCCTTGCTATAAAGCTCTTCTTGGATCTGAGCCAGTGGACTTGAGGCATATATCCATTCAGAGGATGTCAAAGGTCAATTTCTTGCTTAGTTCTCTTGGCAACTGCTGCTTCTCTCATCTTAGGTGCAGCAATGCCAACAAGGGGGTATATCTTCTCTACTGGTCCAGGTTTGAGGCATCCTGTCACTATACACATTGTTTCATTAACAGCAACAGCTAAATTACGATGCACCCATAAGATCTTTTTCCTCTTCTCCAACATCATGGATTGGGTGGGGTGATAGCTAAACAGTTCCTTGCAGAGCATTCTGAACATTGGATGGGTGGGAATGGGGTTTCTTTCTCCCTTTCTCACAATCCCCCTCTCTTATAGTGGGTTCACACTATTTACTCATAAAATGGGAAATATATGAACATGTTATCCTCCCCCCCCCCCCCAGTGACTTTCCTCCTGCTGCAGGGACAAGAGATCAGAAGCACACCAAGGCAACAGGAGACACTTAGCAGCACCTTTGAAAACTGTGAACTTCATTGATAGGGCATATTTGTGCTTTACAGATAAGAGGTGTCTGTCTGTACTTAATCTTCAAAATTAGATAGTGCTATTTATAAAGGATGTGGCTGACCTGATGGTTTGAACTTTCCTCAGTTGTCATAATAGCTGATTATAAAGTTTGGGTAAACAAGATATAATGCCTGCATGATTGAGAATCCAGACCTTCACGTCAATGACTGATCCAGCAAGTATTGTGCTCAATTTTATTTGAACTTTTTATTTCTGAGGGGAGGAAGCTTTCAATGGCTGCAAAAAGGCTGCAAGTCTGAATCCTATAATGTTTCTTATGTGAGCATACAGTCCAGTAGGAGTAGGCTATTGCATTGGCATTATTTTCTATAACATCTTATTCATGACATGAGGATACCACATGTCTCTGTGATCAATCAGATGTGTTTCTCTATGATTGTGTTCTTGAGGTCTCCTTATATCATTGATGTCTAGTGGAACCTTTGTCTTACTCTCCACCTGATGTGGAAAAAAGAAATAGGAAAACATCTTTTTTTTCCTTTTTATGCCTATGACATTTTTTGCATTATATTCCAGGAAAAGAATTCTCCTTATCCCTAGGGTTCAGCATGAAGAACAAGAAATTTTCTTTCTAGAAACAGTCTGGCCAACTCTGCTGCCTCTAGAAACAGGGGTCAGCTAAATCACCACACTCATTTTTCATTTTGCTCACAGACTGCAAACCTAGCCTTTCTTTTCCATCAGTTTTGGGAGAGGCAGAAGTATTCTCCCCATTTGTTGTGGTGACCTCAGATTGAAACTGGCATCAAAGTTAAGTGAGATATTTTACCAATTCCACTACCCCAGTGAGTTTCCATAGTTGAGTGAGGATTCAAACCCAGATATCTAGTGTCTTAGTCCATCACTCTATCCACTACACCACACTGGCTATTCATTCTCCCCATTTAACAAACTAGAAATTGCTGGATTTTATTCTTTTTTGCTTGTCAAGGCAGATAAATTGATATCGTGGGTCATTTAAAGTATTATTTGTCTTACCTGAAAGATGTCAAGAAACAATATCAGCACTTTGATTTGGCCTCAGATGTCACTATATAGCCAAATCTCATTAGCTATATTGCCTCACGATGAGGCCCATATATAATAAGGGCAACCTTTCTGCTTTTAGTTTATTGTTCAATGGGTACAACAAAGATTTTTAAAAATAGCATGCATCAGTAACAAAGAAAGCATAATAGCTGCAACCAAGAATCAACAGTGAAAACCAGCAAAAAGATGAGCATGAGACAGCTTTCATGAAAATCTTTGCACCTTTATCTTGCTAACTGGAAGAGAGGATCCTAAGAAATCCAGAAAATTAGAAACCACAGTAGCATTTGAATGACCGTGGAACTAAAACCAGCACATGACCAGCTGCCCAGATGGTTAACAGCATTGTATATGACATTTTCCAGCAGCCTCTACAGCACTACATCTGTTTATCAGACATTTTCACCTTGGGTATCATTGACACCGAGATATACTCAACAAAGTATAAATTATAAACCCTAACACAGCCCTCAGGTTTTCCATGTGTGATGAAAACTCCCTCAGAGATTTGAGTACAACTGAAATTCAGTCAACTGCCCTACTAAAAAAAATGTACCAAGTTGACCTCGCAGGTGGCTATAGTTCTTGGGTGATATATTTGGAATCAGTTCCAATTCTCACTTCATCTTCCACTGCTAACTAACACCTGTTCCATCACTGCTGGCATTCTACCAGTATCAGACATGGAGAGCCACAAAAATGCCTCAATGCACAAAAGTCACACATCTGAAAGAGGTTTGGGTGGAATCAGTCTGAGAACAAACTTTGTTGTTGTTGTTCAGTCTCACAGTCAAGTCTGACCCTTTGTGAACCCATGGACCGTTGCATCCCAGGATTCTCTATGTCATTTCCCACAGCCCACACAGACTTAGCCCATTGCATCAATGATGCCATCTAGCCACCTCATCCTCTGCCGCCCCCTTCTCCTTTTGCCTTTGATCTTTCCCAGCATCAAAGTCTTCTCAAGTGAATTCTCTCTTCTCATTTGGTGGTCGAAGTACTTCATCTTCATCTTCAGCACTTGTCCTTCTAATGAGCAGTCAGGATTGATTTCCCTTTAGAATTGACTTATTTGATCTCCTTGCAGTCCAGGGTATTATCAAGAGTCTCCTTCAGCACCACAGTTCAAAGGTGTCTATTCTTCTACACTTAGCCTTCCTTATGGTCCAGCTTATGGTCTCACAGCCATACATTACTACTGGGAAGACCATTGCTTTGACTATGTGGGCCTTTGTTGGCAGGGTGATGTCTCTACTTTTTATTATGCTGCCTAGGTTTCTCATAGCTTACCTCCCAAGAAGTGTATTTTTATTTCATGGCTGCAGTCACCACCTGCACTGATCCTGGATCCCAGTAAAGTAAAGCCTGTCACTGCTTCCATTTCTTCCCCTTCAATTTGCCATGAAGTGATGGGGCTAGATGTCATGATCTTGGTTTTTTTGATGTTGCGTTTCAGGCCATCTTTTGCACTCTCCTCTTTCACCCTAATTAAGAGGCTCTTTAGGTCTTCTTCACTTTCCACCATTAGGGTAGTGTTTTCTGCATATCTCAGGTTGTTGATATTTCTCCCAGCAATCTTAATGCCACCTTGTGCTTCTGCCATCCCTGCATTACACATGATGTACTCTGTATATAAGTTGAATAAACAGGGTGACAATATGCAGCTAAATTCTACTAGAAGTTTGAAAGTCATGGCCTAACATCTTAAATAAAGAAAACATGACATGGGTGGTTGGTGACTCATCTGACATCAAGTGTGAATTTGAAGTCCCCAAAAAGCAACTAAAGAAAAATCAGAGATTAAATAAAACAAAACAAAAAGACAAAAAATGTGGCACTTTAAAGACTTACTGCTGTATTTTAATGTTAACTTTCATGGATGAAGTCCACTTCATCAGCCATAGGAATGACACTTCATGGCATCAATTTATAAACATAAGGTATAGAGGTACAGAATGGTTGGTAAGCATAACAGATATGCATATAAATCAATATGGCTTTTTACAACTGGCAATAGCAGAAGATCTCTGGTTGTTATTCGGATTAGTTGTGAAGTTTCGCCCTGTTGAATTGCAAATGGTTAGTAGGAGGATACAAGACAAACACCTGGCATTAAACATTTGCTAATGAGTTTAACCTTTAGGATCTATTGACAATTGTGTGAGCTCATCCTTTGTTCTGTGAAGTAGCCTGTGCTGTGAATGAGAATTCTACTAAAGAAGTTTCTGTGAAAGTGGTATAATATAACAACATATAACATACAACTTATATACCAGCATATAACAACCTGTTAGTTGTGACGTATCAAATTTTACAATGTCCCAGAATATTTCTGTTCCAGAATGCCAACTTTCATGTCTTGGGTAGAATGTCCAGATAGATTAAAATTATAAAGTTTGACGCACCACAACTATATGAATGTTGGAAGACCTATTTCACATTGATCCATGAAACTACAGGAGTGTTGTGAGGGAAAGGTCAGAAGGAGTAGCATGAAAGTAGGATATAAATCCAAACAAGCAAGCAGACAAGCAAATCAATGAAATTGTCAAGATGTATATAGCATTTTTAGAAAGGAAAATAGTCTTGTAGTGAATATAGTGGAACAATCATAAAATCATTACAAGACAGCTTCACAAATTACATTAATTTATTACATCAGATTTAAATTCTAGAAGAAATTATAACATGATGTATTACAGTAAACACATCTGTAACAGAGAACAGCCTATAAGCAAGTACCTGTCTGAAACTCATTTTTCAGAGTATTATTCATAATTTATTGAATCATGGAATCACAGAATAAAGAATCTGGAAGGTGCCTATGAGGCAATTAAATCTAATCCCCTGCTCAGTGTAGGAATCCAAACAAAAGCAAATTTGACAGGTGGCTTCCTAATTTTCCTTTAAATACCCTCAGCATTGGTGTACTCATCACCTCTGGAGGTCATTGGCTCCATTTTCATGCTGCTCTAACAGGAAGTTTCCTCCAGGTCTTTGTCCAATGCCTAGAGGATTTGGGAATTGCAGTCTGAAAGAATAACTTCTCCAAACGTTGTGCTTGTCTTTACAATGCACTCAAGATGCAAATAATGGTGTCACCCATTAACCCTTTTGGGATGCAAGTTCAACATCCTACCAATAGCAGGGATAGTGTGCATGTGTATAGGCACTGTTATTAAGCTAAAAACTCTATAAAATTGCACAATTAAAAAAATGGAAACAAGAAACAGGATGTCAAAATATAGACACTATCCACAAGGCCACCTTTGAGGGTTTGCACTCTTGAATTTATCCACTGGAGACAGAAGAGAAATAGGCACAAAGTCAAGTTTCCCCACTTTAAGCTGAATTTTCCTCCTCACTATAAATACCTCTGTTTCAAGAGTTTTGTGCTCTAAGTCTGATTAAAATAATATAATGGAAATTATTTACTTCTTTCTCCAGCAGGGAAGAGAATGATTATCAAAACCTACCATCTTGTTTCCTTCAAAGCTGACATTTTAAATCTTCCTATTCAATAATCATTTCACAGGTTCTGTTGCATTCATTAAGAACCCAAGTAAATGGAAAATTTCTCACCATGCTCCAAATATAAAAACGATGATGTAATTAGCACAAGCCTAATTTAGCAGTGCAATTTTCTGCTCAAGGGAATCTCATGCTGTGTCCCATGCTACATAGTCCCACATGAGTGTGTATGGGATTGCGCACACATGCTGACGTTTTGTAATGTGTTGGGTTTAAGCAGTTATTTTCCACTGGTCAAGAAGTCTCACCCTCTTCAATTCTGGAGCAAAAAGCTTAAAAGGCCTATTTTTATTCCAGTCTTTGTTACTTTGTCTGCAAAAGTGGCTGGCATGATATCAGCACACAAGAACTTCAGCTCAAAGCAATCTCGATTTCTCTGTCCTGTAATAACCACCACCACCACTATTCTGCTTTACTTTTGCAACCCACCATTTCTGCAGCTGAGCATTCAGAATTTTTTCATAGATGAAGTTTGCTTTTTCAGAGGCCAATATGTGTGTGTGTACACGTGCACATCCCCTTGGCAGAAGGGCTCCCTACCATCTCCTTACTGGAGAGAGGAATCAGTTCATGGTTCCCAGAAACAGCCACCTGCTCCAATGTCTTGCTCTGAGAACATTTTTAGACCGAGGCATATAGCTGTAGTCTCTCAAGAAAGCTGTCTGAGCCTTAAATGCCTGGACCTAAATGGATCCTTCCACAAAGCTATACATTGTCAGTGAGGTGTCCAATGAGATAGATTTAGGATTCGGGATTTAGCTGAATCTGACCTAGCTCTGCACTGTTCCCCTTTGGCATTTGAACATTTCTCAGTCTACTTATTGTTAGATTTCTTTAAATCCCATCTTCACTTTCTTCCTGATATTGGTTCATATTGGGTTGCACAATTTTTTTGCACTGACATTTGCTTCCATCTTTGCATCACTTTTCTTAAAGTGTGCATTGGTGCATTCTTTTAACTTAATGCACACATTTTCCCAAATGGCTAAAGCCTACTGGTTTGCCTTCTTTTCAACTGTACACAATCTAGCCACCTGTACTTTGAAATGATACGCATCATTTATGTCTCCGAAATGTCTCATCAGTTTCAAATGAGAGGATTATTAAGGTGAGATGCATTATTCCCACAATCAGTGTCAAGGCATGTGAAAAGGCAAGTTACAAGTGAGGCTGAGGAATCTGACAAAATTTGCTTTCATACCCAATTCATTCATGCATTTTTATTTTATTTATATCTAGTAAAACAATGTATTCTGCAGCTAAAAGAAAGGGCAGTTCAGTACTTTATGAAATGAATTATGCATATCCTCTAAACAAGAGAGATAATTTACTCTGAAATATGTGATTTTTATTCAGTCTTCTGCCTCTGAGTTTTCCTATAATAAATTGCAATCCATGTACTCAGAGATTATCCTGCTGTAATTATCAAGACACTTTCAGAGTCTTCCTAAACACATTGCTGTTTTTAGCTTTTTTAATTTCAAGTACAGTATTCTATGTTTATGACTCCTATTTTGGACATAAGCAAATTTACAACCCATGTGGATCAAGGATGGGGAGGGAAGGAGAAGAATAGAGTAAAACATTAAAATGTATAGGGTATTTGCGTCTTTGTTGATATTATAGAAATTAGTCCATCCATGGCATGATGTCTACACATGGTTTTTATTAAGATGCCAATTTTGATGTTCTAATTCCAGAAAAGACTGCAGAATATACAAAACTGATGTGTTATAGATTGCTGACAAAAGCACCAGGAGATGAACTATGTTGGAAGCTCCCTGTTATATGGAACCCATTAATAGACCAGAATATTAAACCTAAGTATTTCATTAAGTAAATCCATAGAAACAAACTGGGAACCACAGGAAATTAATCCACATTCATACTGTCTAATCACATCAGATTGTGACTATGTTTACACAGATCTAAACGATACTGAGTAGGTTCGAGAGAATAAACATTTTCATATGATTTCCCCAAACAATGATTTTGCACTTAAGCATAGTACCGTTTTAACAGCATAGAAAGAACCTCCTTGAAGATTGTGATATTTTTGTGTTGCTGGCTACTGTTTCTCACACTAGGTCAGGCAAAAAGAACTGCAGAATGAATCCACCAAAAGGTGCCTTCATTTTGGCAGTTTCACATCTTCCCTAGATACGGAAGACGAAAAATAGTCTAGTAGCAAAAGAGCAAAATAAAAAGCATAAATGATTCATGCCAATGTAGTGACAAAAAACAGCGCTTGAAAACAAGTGTCCTTCATTGTGTGGATTTATACCAGGGCTTCCCAACCCTTCGTGCTGCAGGCCGGTCATGTGGTTGAGTGAACCAGTCACATGGTTCCTCCCACCCAGAAGTGGAAGTAAAATGTGCCCACACATGCGTAAAATATTGCCATAAATGACCTTAAAATGTCATAAATGCATTTATGACAGCCATGGGTCATTAACGGCAGTGTTCTGTGCATGTGTGGGTACATTTTACCTCCGCTTCTGGGAGCAGCATGGCCAGCATGGTCCAGATGAATTGGCATTGGGGGCCACAGGCCGTAGGTTGAGAACTCCTGAATTATACTATCAAGGACTTGGTAGGGTAAAACAGGAGTGGTGGTGGCAGAAACAGTGGAAGAATCCCTGCATTTAACAACCTCTGTACACGACACGAAATGACACAACACGACACTGCGTAGTTCTGTCTCTCTACTTTTGTACTTCCATTTGGCTCTGAGTGCTTGTTTGGGAATATGGTTCTAAAACAAGGTAGCAACTTTTCATTATCATAAAATCATAGAGTAACTGAGTTGAAAGAGGGCTGTAGAGGCCAGATGGATGGAAACATCTTCAAATATGGAGGGCTGGCAGTAAGATTCTGATTATAGTTAGGGCTTAATACACATATTTATTTATTTACTTAGATTTATTATCCCACCCCAATCAGGTGAACCTGACTCTAGGCAGCTTACAAGATCACACATGAGTGCAAAACAAACTAAACAATCCCACTATACCCCTACAGATTCAGAATTAAAACCTTATGGTTCAAAATTAATTTTTTAAAAATTAAACTATAAATTTACAAAATACTAAAAAAGATTTAAAAGGTTTAAAAAGTTTAAAAGAGCAAGAGAGGGGTGGCTGTCCCATCAGATCAGCTACCCAGCATGGGACCCCATATTACTGGAGCCCCACACCTGCCCTGCCAGCCAGGTTTTTAGGCCCTTCCAAATGGGCAGGAGCTCTGTCAGTAGACGTAACTCAGTTGGCAGGAGGTTCCAAATCTCGCAATTCCAACATGCACTCCAACCTTCTGAAGACGCCAAACTACTGACAACCAATGTACATCACTTCTGTTTTTTTGACATTTTGGTTTGCCAAAAAATGGCACAGGACAATTATAGCTAGTATAGCTAAGTGGGTTGGTGCACTTGGATTGCTGAATCTAATTTCCATATTGTCCCTCTCACCAGAAAAGGGACCAGTTGAGATCACAAGGAGGTGGTTTGTGTACCCTGACATCTGCACAGCTTTGGCCATAACTGCACACTCCAAGAGTACCTCCAGAAGAAGGGACTAGGAAATCACTTTGGAGTACTTTGTACCAAGAAACCTTTGGAAGGGGCAGCCATTACAGAACCAACTTGATGCCACATAATTATTATGCATTACATATATTGGCTGAAACATTGTTTCAGCAGTAGACATTCTAGGACAAAAATCCTTTGTAGAGCAAACTTTCCCTTAAAATTATGAACTTACATACATTGAAGACAAATGCTATCCATCTCAAACTGAATATCAGAAACTTTACCTTGATTTAGCCATCTTTCTTCAATGGAAACAAACACATCATGCCAGCTTTGAAGTGATAATTTTTCATCTCAGGAAAAATAAAAGTTAAAACTTCATCATAGTGTCAGCTAAATTTTGTATTTATTTATTTTGCTTTTCACAGTGTATGAAGATCTACAACTGCAAGCTATTCTTCAGGGCAAATTACAGTATTAGTGACATGTTCGTCATAATGTTCTATTTTTTGTCATCGTGTGAGAAATGTCACTTAGGTTTTGGAATTCCATTTGTACAGAAGGAAGATCACACAGTGAGCTAAATTACACATGTATTTATTCTAAGATAAGTCTCACTGCAACCAGTGGAGCATACACATTTGTTAATATTTTTTAGATTGGAGCATCAGTTAATTATTAACCAGCTTTCAATAAAGACAATCTCATTCACTTTCCATCTTGGCCAGAAGAGTGACCCTTGGGAAGTTTGGGGGTAATTTTGCCATGGGAGAGGAGGCTGTCCAAAGTAATTTAAAGATTAGTCTACCAGATGCTTGTCTTATTTTTGGGGAATAATCACAAATCAGACTCAGTTTGAACTAGGTAATTGCTTCTTTTTAAATATACAGTATATAAAACATGGATGCTTAACTAATTCACATTACTCAGTCCTTGTGTTGTAAAGGGTATTGCTGTTTTGATTGTCTGAATATAGCTTCGGTTGGTCCACAGACTGGATGTTGTTAATGAAATGTTAGGAATCATACAGTGTGTCCACATGGAGCAGTTGTTCAACCTTCCTTGTGCATTTGATACTTGTACTGCATCCTGGGGTTCATGTGGCACAAGTCCAAAAGTAGTGTCAACAGTAATATTTTCCTAAACACACAATGGGTCATGTACAAGGAAAATCCTATTGACTTCTACTATTGCAAATGCTTTCAGGTTTGAACTATAGCAACACATATAGGAGCCTAAACTGGCAAAGAAGAAGATCATTGTGAAGGTATTCCATGTAACTGAATGGTTTGAGATTGTACAGCTGTTGGCATCAATATAAAAATAAAAGTTGCTGCAGTATAAGTACAAAAAGTTTTCAAGATACTCAAGTGTAATTCCAACTAATGCTTCTGAGAGTTCCCTTTTATGGCCTCTCACCATGATAAGGCGTTTGTCAAAACACAACTGAGATTTATTGCCCACAATAAAAGAACACTTACATAAGATAATGAACTCCTGCCACTATAAAATGCCTCAGTGTTTGTGGAAAATAAATGATTCTATACCATGAATGCTATTATGCTAAATTAATTTCATAAATTTCACCATTCTCTTAGATTAGTACATTGAGGGCTAAACTCAAGGGTTAGTTCTAGCTAAACCCACTGAATGAATAGAAATTATTAAATTAATACTGATGTAATTATGACTGGCCTTCGAGCAAGGGTGACTTTTACCTTTAATGACTAGGGATGGACTTTTGGGTTAACTAGTGGGGGGTGGGGATCATGAAAGACAATCCTTCTGTCATTTTCAGTTTTTCATGATTTTAAGATGGAGAACCTCTGAAATACGATAGATCCAGGATTACACAACAGATGGTGACAAAGTTATCATATTTCTTTTATAAGTCCTCTTTCAGATTCCCTCGACTGACTCTTGAATGCAAAATGGCCTCACTGATATGCTTCCAGCAATTAGCATTGTGACTATCATGTAGAGGTCTGAAAGTAGTCAATAAGGATTCTGCAAACATCCCATAAATTTGGAGTGTGTACAGTGAAGCTTTAGAAGAGTCTGGAAAACTGGAGTGGCTGCCCTCAAGCTGCTGTGCTTGGTAACTTGGTCACTGTTGTTGAGAGAGATCCTCTCAGCTTTGTTTTGGATGGGACTTAGTCTTTGCTGGCTTGCTTCTACTGCTACTGCTGTCCTTCCATTGCAGGTTACATTAATTATAATCATACTACTGATTCTCCACTTTTGGTTTGCTTCCTGGATTCCCTGGGAACTTTTTTGGTCTTTTTTATTTTACTGATTTTTGGTAGAATTTCTCCCCAGTTCCTTCACTGTTGCCTGAAGTCCCTCCCTTTCTGCCTTTCATCTCATGGATGACTGCCTATACTGTTTGATTGAAGTCAATAGCTCTCTCCCGAGTCCCTCATATTTTATCTTAGGGCACTGGTGGTGAACCTATGGCATTTGTGTCAGAGGTGGCACTTGGAGCCCTTTCTCTTGGCACCCATACAGTCACTCCAGCACAGAGTTTGCCCTACACCTCTGCCAAGCAGCTAAATTGGAACACTTCTTCCCTCCCCCAGCACAGAGTTTGACCCACCCCTCTGCTCAGCAGCCCAATGGGAGTGTTTCCTTCCTCCCCTGTTGCTGTGTAGGCACTTTGAGATAAATGAGTGGTTTTGTATTGCAGTTTGTGTACTCAGTCTCTAAAAGGTTCACCATCACTGTCTTAGGGTTTTGTGTTAAGGAGGTTGTGGAAACCTTAGTGAATTAGATCTTTTTTATTATTTTGATGTTGAATATCATGACTTTCCTCCATGATATTATCTTTGTTTGACCCGTGTATATCATGATGATGAATTACAGTCAAACCTCGCATAACGAGTGTTTCGCTTAGCGAAAAACTCACATAACGAGCATGTTTTTTGCTAAACGGTCTGACTTGCATAACGAATTTTTCGCTATGCGAGTCAGACTTTTCCCAATGGAAAAACTCGCATTTCTATGGGGAAAACTCGCATAACGATTTTTTTCACTATGTGAGTTTTCCCCATAGAAATGCTCATTATGCAAGTTTTTCCATAGGGAAAGTCCGACTCGCATAGCAAAAAATTCGTTATGTGACTCAGACTCGCATAGCGAATTTTTCGCATAGAGAGCAACCTCGCAGAACAAATTAAATTTGTTATGCGAAGTATGACTGTATTTGTCTTTCTCGTCTACACTGTTTCCTTTTGATGAACTGATGAATTGAAGAGAATGGATGATAAATGTGGACTTTATAGTAGTGTTAGCATGTGTGCAGGTCTATGGGTGATTTACTCTTACTTATTTTTTCTTATTCTTACTGGTTGTTGCTTGCTTTTGGAGCAAATAATTTTCTATTGTCCTGTCCTCATTTTTTAAAACTAGGTTTGAGGGTTCTGTAGAGCTTAATTTGCTTATATGATAGAAACCCGAATGGAAAAAACAAAACTAAAGAACCTGAAAGACTAAGGCATTTTCAGGCCAAGGAAAATGCACACTTAAGAAATTATGTAATAACATAGCTCTGTGGCTTATTTAAACAGTAATTAGCAATAGCAATTATACTTATATACCACCCCATAATACTTAGTGCATTCACTGGACAGTCCACAAGGTAATTGCAGGCATTCGTCCACGCAATTGCACCAGCAGAATGACATTTAATAATCATGGAAAAGAAAGAACATCAGACCACCAGTGAGAGTCTATCAAGTTAATATGGGGTGTTTGGGTGTAGATCAGAAAGTAATATAAATAACTGCTGTTTTTTCCACAGCTTTGTGAGTTGTTTGCAGACTACACAGCACCCTACCCACCCGGAAATGCATGGCAAGTTTCACTGGTCTCCAGACAGGAATTTTTGGCTCACACCTTGATTGGCTGAAAGTGTGGGGTTTTTTGCCTGTTCCATTATGCACAGATGGGTTTTTGGGTTGTAGGATAGGATTGTTATGTCCTGTCACCTTGGCAGGTAGTGTGGTCATTAGGGTGCCATAAGGGCCCAAGGTTAAACATAGGACTTCAGAAGAAACTGTTGCCAGATGGGGTTAATTTCATTTCATTCACTTAATTTATTTCATCCCCCAGGGTTGACACCTGGGAGATGTGGCTACCTCTTCCAGGCTGTGTGTTGGCTAGATGGTTGGTAGCTGATGGGAGGCGAGTCCAGTTAAGGACTTGGCCAGCTTGGCCCAGGGGAAGGATGTTACAAAAACATAATGCTGACCACACTGTGATGACTTCAGCCGAATATTGTTTAATTGGAACAAATTGTTTGGTTCCAGAGTTATAATTAAATAAAGGTGGCCCTAAGTTTCAACCAACACTAGTATCTGAGTCTTTCTTGACAGTTGAGTGGCAATAGTATTTTGCAGCCAATATGCTGGATACTTATTTTACCAATCTTGGAAGAATGGAAGGCTGAGTCAACCTTGAATTCTTCAGGATCAAACTCAGATCATGAGTACAGTTTTGGCTTTAGTACAGCAGTTTAACCACTGTGCCACAAGGGTTCTTAAATCCATTCATTCTATTGGATTGTAGTCTCAATTCCTCTACAATGGAACCTTGGTTAATGTGCATTCTCTGGGACATTTCTTACAGCAAAAATTACTTTAACCAAATTTCTCATAGGAATGCATTGAATGCAATTTCCCATAGGAATGCATTGAAAACCAAAATACTTTAACCAGAACATAGTTTCCCATAGGAATGCATGGAAAACCAATTAATCTGGTCCAAAAAAAAAAAAATTCCATACACCAAGCCACTATTTTCTATGGATTTCCTTTTGTTATGTGATTTTTTGTTAACCAAGAACAGTAATACCTCAGATAACATTAGTATCGAATAACACTAAAATCGCATAACATTAAGCAATCTGGGGGGAAGAATTGCATCAGATAACATTAAGATCCTATGGGATGCATTGGATAACAACTGCTAAAGCCTGTGTGGTTACAATGTATCTCTATGGATCCCATAGGATTTTAACATGCATCGGATAACACTAAAAATCAAATAACACCAAGACTTGTGGAACCAGGTTTTAGTGTTATTCGAGGTTTTACTGTAGTTTGTTAACTGAGGTTCCACTGTATTTGCATTTGTTCCAGGGAAGGAATATAAGAATATCATCCCACCACCACTTTTAATTGCAAAGACATGGCAACAAACTAGCAGTTTTAGTTCAATGTGACACTGAAGATTAGGCAATGAACAACACAAATGAATACACTCTTTCTCCATACAAGTAAATGATAGGTGTGATATACACAGTAGAGTCTCAATGAACATGTAGTCTCATGTGAATATAGCCCTAAAGCTGCACAGTGCTCAGATGCCAGAAATCAGTAGAGATTTGAACTCCAAATTAGTCCTTTATTAGAAGAAATGGGTAAAATATTTCCTCCTCCAATTTTTCTTGAGTTGCATTTTATTAGATTGCTGGTAGCTTTGCAGCAGCAACTGTTTATTGGTTTTTAGTTTTTCCTGGATGAGAGTTTTTTTCATTATCATTCTTCACTTTTAGATATTTTCTTGTGTGTTTACTATGCTACATTTTAACTTGGTCCTAGCCTCGAGAGTGTCATTACCCATAAACATACTTTAAAATATTTTAAATAAAATAAATATATTTGGAACAGGTTTGTGAGGGAGTGAATCTGGGTCTTACAGAGGCTTTTTTCTAGATTTGCTAGAAACCACTCATGCTTTTTACAAGAAATTCCCCAAAGGACTGGAATGACTCACAACATAATTTTTCCTTTCATGTCTAGCCCTCCTCCTCCCCATATTTGTCCAGTTGTGTGGGTAGAGGACAGGTTGCACAGAGAAAGATATTCAAACATGGATGGAAAAATGTGACTTTTTTTTCTTCCTCATTCAGGTTTTTAAGCCTCAGCTTCTCTCTATCCAGAATAAAATGCAGTTTGCAAATGTTTGTAAATTCTTTTTAAAAAGAGAATGCAATTCTCACCAACTTGTATGAATCAAATAACTATAGCTCTTCTCACCATGGAGAGGACAATATTGTATTTCCTGCCATGTAGACCATAAATATGAGGAGTATCTCCAAAGAAAGAGCTAATGAACTTAGTTTAGCATCAACATAGGCGGCCTCGATATGAGCAGGTGGGATTTCAGATCCAAATTGATAGACATCTTGAGTAGAAAACACCAGACAAAACTGTAATAGAGCAAAGAAGTGTCTGGATAGTTGACATTGACATTGCAATTCCAAGGAATGCCAAAGTTGAAGATAAAGTACTGGAAAAATTATCAAAATATAGGGACCAGGCAATGTAACTAACTTGATTGTGGACAATCACATTTCAGTGGTTCCTACAGTGATGGGGACATAGAGAACAATGCCATGGAATTTCATAAAGTATCATAACCAACTGCAGATCTCAGAAATAACCCTGAGCTACAGAAGACAGTGGCATATGTAGTACAGTAAAACTTTGCATAAAGAGTGCCTTCCTTAGAGAATAACTCACTTAAAGAGCAGCATTTTCTCTGAATGGTTGCCTCGCTTAACAAATAAAATCAACCAAAACTCTCTTAATAAATAAATCGGGTTTCACAATCCCGCCCACCAGAAGTCACAATTGGTCACTTACAATGGTGTTTCGCTTAAAGAGCAATCCCATAGAACGCTTTATGCTCTTTAAGCGAGGTACCACTGTACTCTGCTATTTAACATACTTAGGTTTTTGCTTAAATACCTATCAGTGTTTTTTATAATTTTGTTTTGTATGTTTGAACAGCAGCAGCAGCAACAACAACATGTTGCCAATTCCAGCTTATGGTTACACTTTTCAGAATTTTCAAGGTACAGAATACTCAGCAGTAGTTTACCAATTCCTCCTTCTCAGAGTGCCCTACAACTGTGTACCTTGCTGGATCTTGCACAAGAGACACAGTGGAGAATCCAACTCATAGCCTCTAACCCATGTAATTTAATTTAATTTAATTTTTGTATTTATATGCCACCCAATCAGGAAAACCCAATTCAGGGCGGCTTACATAATAATCAAACAATGTACACAGTAGATACAATGTAAACAACAAGTTAAACAATATACAATAAACAATATACACAGTGAACACAAGGTCAACAACATAACATCATACAGTATACAAAATTCAATCAGCAACATAGCATATAATAAAATACAAGAATATAGTACTAACACAGCCTCTCCATCATGGCTACAGGCAAGTTCTAAAGATGGCATGAAGAAGGGGGAAAATGGTGTCCAAAATAAGATGATAAAAACAAACTTGCAAGACTGGAATAGAGTGAAGAAAGATCTTGTGCCATGAATTTCACTGATTATAGAATTGGAGGATTTGAATATTTTTCCAATAAAAATTGATAGAAGGGTTAAGAGTATACTAACAGAAAATGGGGCCTTAATGTTGAAAGATTGGGTTAAAATTTGTAGAGATCATGATAAAAAATGGAGCTTTTTTCACAATTGGACTTAAATTGGTTTAAGATTCTCCAGATAAATTATTGGGGAAAAAATAATTACATGAAAGGCATTAAAGGGATAGTAAGTAAGATTTACAAGATTTTGAATAAAGGAGGAAAAGTACAGGAGATCTTGAAAAATATTTGGGAACAAGATTTGAATGTGACAATTTCAGAAGAAATGTGGCAGAAAAAATGAAAAAGAAGAATTATGAGAACTATGTCTGTAAGGGTGAAAGAACATAACTATAAGCTACTGTGGCAATGGTATCTGACCCCAATCAGGTTGCCTCAAATAGATAATAGGATAAGTAATATATGTTGGAGATGTAAACAGTCAACGGGAACATATACGCATATGTGGTGGAGTTGTAATGTGTTAAAAGAATTTTGGGGAAAAGTAGAAAAGGAAATTAAAAATATATTTGAAATGCAATTAGATTTGGGGCCGGATACAGTATTGTTAACGAATGTGGATAAATTTAAAATAAGTAATGATGATAAAGAATTAATAGCTGTGATGTTATCAGCGGCTAGAGAATGTATTGCAAAGAATTGGAAAAATGATGTATTATCAAACATAGAAGATTGGTATAAGGAAATGTGGGAATTAGCACTCACTGATAAGCTTACATGGGAACTGAATATTAGAAAAGGCATAGTTCACATAAATAGATTCTGGAGAATTTGGAGACAATTTGTGGAATATGTAATTGTTAAAAAGAAAGGTATTAACCCTGTACCGGATCAAATTAATTTTTGGAAAATATAATATGTTATAACCTCCCGGACATTTTATATAGCACAGAGGTGATTTTTATTAAAAGATTGATGTTTCGCAGTGTTAGGTGTACAGAAGCATATATGTGGATTATGTAACAATTGTATCAGAAATTTAATTTGAAAAGCTTCTGTATCAAAGGTGTTTTTTTATTTTTGTTCTTCTATATATTATGTATGTTATGTTTGACTTTTGTGTAGTTTTCTTGGTTGTATTCTCTTTGAAAACTTATAAATAAAAGTTTAAAAAAACACAAAGATGGTGGTGATGAAAAGGGTGAAGCTCAGGTGCGCCGGCAGCTGGAGAAGTCCGGGTGCCCATGGGTAATGAGCCTCCCCATCCCAGCAATGGCCAAAATCTGGTGGTGGCGGTGATGGCAAGTCCTGCTACCTGCTGCTGTAGCAGTCTTTTAAAGCCTGGAGGAGGCAGGCTCAGGAGCGCCGGCAGCTAAAGATGTCTGGGTTCCCATGGGAAATGGGCCTCCCTGCCACAGCAACAGCCAAAGTCCAGAAGCGGCAGCGGCGGCGATGGCAACCCATTGAGTTGTCTAACCAAGTAAAGTAGATCATGATAGCAGATATTTCTTTTTTGAGAAGCACACCCACACTGTTTAATTAGTTGTTAAGAACAAATTGGTCAGCTACCACCACATCAGTCTTGTTTGGGTTAGTGTTTTAACATGTTAAGATACATCTACTTCAAAATGAACTATACATAGGGGTCACAGCCTCTTCTACTTCACCAGAAATAGAAAATTAGAGACAAACTTGGTGTTACCTTCAGTATGCATATGAGTCCTCACCTCAGAATTTGGGACTACCTTATCTAACAAGGTCAGGTAGATATTGAATAACATGAGAGTGCATAATGAAGGCTAAAAATGCAAGGGAGGAGATGGGGATAATCACCAAAATGCATAAAGCACAACAGAGCCTTATTGTCCCATTTTAGCAATGAGCCATGAAATGTTATCATGATTGATCCAGATGTTTCTCCTTCATTACTTTACAGCAATTTTTATTTTAGAAAAAATACATTCATGTTGGTAGAATATCTCCAGAGAATTACTACAATTGAATAAAATGATTCTAGATTGTCTGATTGAAGTGTTCACTTTTATCATTAATCATCATCACCATCTTGAGGCTACAAGATAATGTTAATCTCCAATTTGGTCTGTACTTTAAGGCAGTAGTGATTTAATTGGAAATGAATGTTAGCATTCTTGAAAGTTCAAGAGAGCAGGATCTGCCAATATTAATAGAAATGAATGTTAATGGATCTACTGATCAGCAGAGCCTCAGATTTCCTCCCAATGATAGTAATGTAAGATTCAAATTCTAGGTCCTATTTCTCAACCTCACCTTTCAGGTGCTGATACTTCCTTGAAACTTGACCCTCTTATCTGCTGTCTAGTTACTTTTGCATTTCTAAGTGGGTAAGATTCACCCACCACATTCCTGTGGTATCATTTTGACAGTTCCTGCAACACAGGGGGTAGCACACATGGTTGATATGAAAGTGTATATGATGAACAGCAGTTGGTCTCTGTCTACAGGGAGCCAGGCAATGTGAGAGTCAATTGACTCTGAGCTGTCTGCATGGAATTCAGTTAAAAGTTTGGATGCCAATGTTTAATTAAAGATCAAGGCAAGTGCTTTCCCTTTCAGCAATGACAGCCAAACCTTTGAATGAGGCACAATGAGGATGCTGCTGACAAGCATTTCTTCCTGATTCTGATGTTGCTATCACTAGATCATGATTTCTTTCAAATTGATTAGATTGTTTATATCCATGTTGGGTGTGTTTTCCATTGTAGTTTGTCCTGTTTCCTATGTTTGTTTACCTGCTTCCTATTTCCACTTTAAGGTGTAATTTTTCTAAAGCTCGAACAATGCCAGTTAAAACACTTTAAAATTTAAACCACTGCAAACACTAGGGTAAATTTGCTTATATTTCATTACTGTTGTTTATAGCCAAGAAGCAAAATGGTCATGAAAACTATAAAACAATGTGGAATCAGCTCACTCAGAGGATAAGATGTTTGTACATAACTGGCAATAATCTGTGCCAATGTATGATTAGTGTATTTCCTAAATCAAAATATATTATTGCAATTACACTGTTACCATCTCATCTGTCTTATGAGAAATCTGTATATAAGTCAAGAAGCAACAGTTAGGACAGGACATGGAACAACTGATTGGTTTAGAATAGGAAAAGGAGTATGACAAGGTTGCATATTATCACCCTGCCTAAGACTCAACATACCCCCCCCCCCCAAGATAATGACAACCAGCCCTATCACTCCCTGGCAAATAGAAGGGGGAAGAAATGGGAGCAGTGACAGACTTTACCTTCTTAGGATCCAAGATTACTGCAGATGGTGACCACAGTCATGAAATAAAAAGATAATTCATTCTTGAGAAGCAAACTATGAGAAACCTAGGGAACATAATAAAAAGTAGAGACATCACCCTGCCAACAAAAGTCTGCATAGTCAAAGCAATGGTATTCCCAGTAGTAATATATGGTGGTGAGAGCTGGACCATAAGGAAGGCTGAGTGCAGAAGAATAGACACCTTTGGAATATGGTGCTGGAGGAGAATTTTGAGAGTACACTGGACAGCAAAGAGATCAAATAAGTCTGTTCTTAAGGAAATCAACCCTGACTGCTCCTTGGAAGGACAAATATTGAAGATGAACCAAAATACTTTGGACAAGAAATGAGAAGAGCTGGCTTGCTCATGAAGGCCTTGATGCTGGGACAGATCGATGGCAAAAGGAGAAGGGAAGGCAGAGGATGAGATGGCTAGATGCAATTGTTGACATGGTGGGTATAAAGCTGAGCGGGCTGTGGAGGATGGTGGAGGATAGGGTTGCCTGGCATGCAGTGGTCCATGGGGTCACAAAGGGTCAGACTCAACTGTGCGACTGAACAGCAGCAGCAGCAGCAACAACAACAACAACAACAGGATTTTTTCAGACTTGCTGGCTGTTCAAAGAGGAAGGGTCATGGCCAAAAGGGTTACTTAACTAATTTGTGAGCTGGTGGTTGTTGTTGTCGTTTTACTTTAAATTGAATCCAGTATTTTGGCTCTTGATAAATGAAAGATTTTGAAATGTTACAACTTTATTTTCCTCAAAAAGTACTGTTCATTCTTTGAAAGTCCAATTCATTCCTTCAGTCTAATTTGTTAAATAACAATTCATTACATAGAAATTCACACACTAATTTATGTCTTTGAATACTTATGTGTACCCTAGCAGCACTGAAGGGTTGCTAGTTTGTGATATGTTGATGGTTGATTGTTCCCCAGATTTAAGTCTCTTAATTAGGAACAGTTAAGCTTTTAAATAAGCAACGACGATGAAGGATGCACTTTGTTTTATAGGGGGGGAAGTGAGGAATTTGGTAGCTTGTTTCCCTTTTTGAAAAACTCATGAAACTGAAAGAGCTGAAATGTTTAATTGTTCAAACAAAATAATAAACTGTCACTAATTTTTTAAGTAGACTAGAAAACATTCTGTCCCATCCAAATGGAAAAGAACATCAGTGAACCCAAATGTAAAAAGGTCCCTGAATTTGAACATAGAAGGGTGGAGGTGAAACATATTCATATTATTCAGTTCTTTAATATAGCAGAACTAGCCAGGCACACCATGATTGCCGCTTCCCTTCTTTGTTTCAGGTCACTGAAAAGCATCCATATTGAACTATGCCTGACTGAAACTTTTACTGATTTTGAAAAAAAGTGCAGGGTTCTTCTCTTAGCCTGTTAACAGCAGAATAATCATTTCATTTTCCTCTACTGAACCATTTTTTTAACATGTGAGGCAAGGCCTTCTAAAGTGGGAAAGCTTGGGTAATGAACAATTCTAGTCCTTTTCAGAAGATATAGGCAAAGGGATAGGAAAAATGCACTCAAGAAGAATGAATCACAGCTAGGAATGGGAGTTTTTGGTTAACACAAATGATGTGAAACATAAAAGAGGATCTTCCTTTTGCTTTTTGGATTCTTTTGCTAATTTCTGAGCGAAAGCCTCTAAAATATGAATGATTCAGTTTTCTGAAAGAAAGGGCTTCAAATACCAGATTTGAAATGACTTTCCTCCATGATATTATCTTTGTTTGACCAGTGTAAATCAGCTCATTGATATTCCACCAAACAGCATTGTGTATCTTGCAGCTAGGCCTATCAGCTGACAATCAGGATCCCGTGAATTTCTCAAGAAGGGTTCCAGAACCTCCATTTTACATTTGGAGGAATGCTGCTGCTCTTCCCCCATTTTGGATTACTTTTTATATTATTTATTAACTCTTTTTTTTTTTTTGCTCCTTTGGGTTTTGTTGTCGTTGCCCTTTTTAGTTTATTGATGTTGAGGGAAAGAGATTTTTCCACATTCCTTTTACTTTTTCTAATACTTGCCACACTGCCTACCTTCGCTTGAGCTGATGGATGGAACTGAAGCTATCAAAATGATTGGAAGAAGTGAAATCTCCCGAATCTACATACTCGATCTAATGGATTTGGGTTGCTGGGTTGGTGGTGGGTGGGTTATTTTATTTCTTGACTTTAGTGACTATGCCTGCTTTTCATTTTGAATGTTACCCTATATGTGTGTGGAGGGACACATTACTTTTGTTTTTCTCTGTGTGTTTACCAGGCCAGCTTTCCAAAATCTTGTGAATTTCGTACCCAAAACATATTGCTGCTCATCTATTTTTGCATCATAATTTTTTCTAATGTTTACATTTATTATAAGTATACTAGTGTACTCAAATAAGGCTTCTGTCTTTTCACCAAGGTGTAGTATTACCTCACTAAGACATGTGTAGATTATTTTGAACTCTCAGTAATGGATTTGCAGTGTAATAATAAAAGATGACTTATTTTTAATATTACTCCCTGTCACGCTTTTCTGATTACTGCTGCTTCTGTAACCCAACTACCCACACAACACCTGTCACTTGAACAGTTAGGAGGGGGTCTGCAAATGATTTAGTCATGACATTTGGAAAACATTAGACATTGCTACCATCTATTACAAGTAATTGTTTTGTTGCTTTTGAAGGGTATAGTCCTAAATTGAACTGAGTTGGTTTTTCAAAGAATTTTATATTAAGTTCACCAACTGAACACCATTATATGTTTATACAACACCCTGTGGCAGAAGGTATATCATTTGATGCACATGGTCTGGATGTGAACTTTTTTATAGCTCCCAACGACCATGCAGAAATTTCAAGGATTTCATTTCATGTTTACACTAAATTTCTAATTTTAACAGCTGTATTATTTCTTACTGTGCATCAGCCCTTTAGTCTGCAGGTGAATATATAAATAAATCTGTATATAAAAATAAATATTGCAGATGCAAACTGCAAAATTCTTTTATCTATATACTTTTTATATATACTTATATAACAAAACAACAATAACGATACTTCTGTTACCTGAAAATCGCCATCCCCTTTTTTCTGTCACAGGAAACCTGAGAGCACTGGATATGCGCTTCCGAAATAAAAATGTTTGACACTGGTTGAAACCCACAAGAACCACAGAGACTTGAATATCAGGCAAAAATAAAATGGTTTATTGAATCAACAGCATTTAATCAACAGTGGCCTGCTGCTGGTTAAAGACAGTTCTCCACCTTTGTTTGTTACAAAAATCTAATGTGATCTTCCCTAACTAATTTATTCAGAGAGAGCTGGCATCCTGAAATCGCGAAGTATTTTTATACAGTTCTACAAATACAGACTAATTCTATTATCTAATCCTATCATCTATTTTTACAATAAAGTATATACAAAGAAACAATAACCTAGCAGCAGGCTCTTATTTCATAGATAAATAAGTCATTTTTGAGTTACAATAGTAAGTATTTGCATATTAGAAAAAAAGATTACAAATTCCAGGAAAGAAGAGAGGGAGGAGGTTGGGGTATTAGGTGGTAACAAGTCAATACAGTAACCAAAGGCAGAGTGAAGTTGTTGAGTGTGCCCCCAATGAGCATGCTTGGCTTGAAGACTGGAACCAATCAGAAATGCTGCACGTCCGAAGCAGGAGTTTTGATTGACCAATTAGCATTGATGGAACTTCACTTTGGGTCTTCACCTCATAATTTCTTTGCAGTTCCCACCCAAATAATTCTATCCTGTCTCAAGGCATAAACTAACTAGCATTATGTACATATGGTGATAATATATCCCAGAAACAAAGACGTGAGAGATACCTGCAAAAGAATAATCCTTAAAGCCAGAAGAGTAGCGTGCCTTGGCGGGGCCCCGTATAAAAATCTTTTGGGGGCCCTTAGGAAGGGTAAAGATTTGTTTTGTTTACGCACGTTGGGGGCCCCCGTGACCCGGGGGCCCCGTATAATTGATACGGCAGATACGGCGGTAGCTACGCCTCTGCTTAAAGCAATCGAGACTGTAGTTCTTGCTGCTGACCTTCAGGAAGTTTAGAAAAGGGTGTGTGGCCCTCTGGGCATCAGATGTTAATTGAACATCAGGCATTAATTGAATGTTTCCTTTGGAACATGATAAGCCTCTTTGGTGTACTGAGGCAGGGTCAAGTTTAAAGAAAATATTATGGAAGTTTCCTGCTTTGAAAATACAAAATGGAACATGTTAGAATCATTTTACAATAATTTTAGTGATTTTTGGAACATTTAATTGCAACTGCTAATTAAAGATCAATCAGGGATCAAAGAGTCAAGTTCACGATGCTTATGGTCAAGGAAGGCTCCAAAGATGGAAAAACTACTTTTTAATTAAAACCGCAATTACTTTTAAGTCATTTTAAAGCCTAAATTTGCTTTGCTGCTTGCAGCCGCGCTTGACTTTTAGGCAGGAGAAGAGGCAGGGAGAAATCCTATTTCAAAAAGCCCGCACTTTAAAAGTAGAAGCCAATCAATAATAAATGAACTTTTACTGTCTTACTCCTGAGGGGACATTTCTTGATCCATTCCGCCTCCGGCCCTTGACCAGTCAAACTGATCCTGGGGGTCAACAAAGCTTCGGGACTAAAGACATGATTTTTAACAATTATTTTAAACTTTAATTCAGCATACAAAGTGTTAACTTTTGTCTCTAGGTCCTCTCCACTGTCTTCCCCCAGTGTCCTGAATTTTTGTCCACTTCATTGGCCAGGGATGGGAGGCAGCTGTGGACACCATCACCGCCCTCTTGCCCCGCCTGACCGGAGGGTAAAAGGATGGGGCTTTTGCCAGCTCGGAACCTCGCCACCTCTCCCTGCTTCCCACTCCATCAGCCGGGGATGGGAGGCAACTGCAGACGCTGTCACCGCCCGCCTGGCCTGGCCTGGACAGAGGGCTGAGGGTACATTTGGGCTATTGAGGTGCTCTTATTTCTGACCAGGTGGGGGGAAAGAATTCTTGGTCCTCACGGTGAGCCAATAACCGTTGTCGTTGCCACCACACCTGCCCGAGGCCCTGCCCTCCCTTGGCTGAGGAAGGGACAGAGAATCACCTTATTGTATTGCATTTTTCTTTCTCTTTCCCCCTTATGTTTAGATATATTAATTGCATTAACTGTATTTTTTGTTGTTGTAGTACTGTATCAAGGATTGTATTTGCTCTATTGAATGTGATGTAATTATTGTCTTGTATTGACTATATTATGTATTTGCATTACCACTTGTATTTATAATTTTGACTATGAGCCGCCCTGAGTTGGGTCCCCCGATTGGATGGCATAGAAATAAAAAAAAAATTAAATTAAAATTAAATTTAAATATTTTCGTTCACTGTGTTATCGAAGAATCCTTAGAAAGCACCTATTTCTTTTGGACTCTTTGAAGCTCTGATTGAATCAGTCAAGATGAATACATTGTTATAAGCGTCCAGGCGTTGATGTCTTTGAAGTACCATATTTGGATTTCCATTAATAAAAGCTCATAGATCATTTGAGGACATTATGGTGGTCTATCTTCCTTTACTTAAAAAAAATTACCTTCTTGACTTCAGGGTGGTCTACTCTGATTGTCCTATTTTTTAAAAAATTCATTCTCAAATGCAGAGTGGTCTACCAGCCTTGGTTTTTTTTTTTTTAAAAAAATCCCATTCTCTACCATGGCCCAGTCTACCGTCATTTAGACTACCATGGTTTCTTTGACCAGGCCGTCTTTTCCCCTCAAGCCCGCATAGGTGCTTCGTCCCCGGCCTTGCTTCTCAAGCAAGGCCTGGTGCCTTGCTTCTCGAACAAGGCCCAGTCTACCACCATGCAATTGAATGAAGTGTAGCGGTCTACTTACAAAGGCAATTGCATAGGTTCTTTGAAGCTCCGCTTCTAGAGCGGAGCCGCGGTCTACTCCTATTCAAGTGAATGGGATTTTTGGAGCTCAAAGAATCGCAATTGTGAGTCTTAGAAAAATGTTTTAAAAAATAGATCTTTGCCGTTATTTATCTGCAAAGTGATGTGATTGAGTGTGTGTTAGTGTGGTGCTTAGTACATACGTAAGCCTAACCTTGCAGTGGATGGCAAATAAAAATATAGAGAGAAGTATTTTATTGGAAATAAAAAGTATAAAAAATAATAAAAAGATGATTTTCAGAATTGGGGTGGCACAACAAAGGTGGATACTATAGGATGAACACTTCCAGGTTCTTTTCACTAGTCATCAATTGCTTGAAGAAATAAAGAATTCAAATGTCTCTTTGAGGACAAATGAGAACAAAATCCCAGATATACACAAAGAACTGTATTGATGGTCAGTATTATATTTTGATGTTTGCTTTGGGGGTCTTGCACTCCTTTTTCTTACTTCATCCTGCCACAATGAGAATCTAGTTCCTATCTCTAACAACAAGAAAAGGAAGGTAGGAAAACTGGAATTACTGTTTCACAAATGGGAAACTGTCAAATCTTTGTACCTGTGAATGATCAGTTTCCTCCGCCACACCTTGCCTGTCTCTGTGTTGCTGCAGCTTCCTTTTCCTGACTGTCTTTCTACAGTTCTGTAACTGGTGAGAAGAAGGCAAGTGAGAGTTAACAATCCTCACCTATTTTCAAAGTCTTGAGGGAACTGTTTTCTTTTCTTCCCCTTTCTCTATCAGCCCTTGTCTAGGTCCACATCTGCTGAAGGAGATGGCCATATGCATCTCTGACACAAAAGCTGAGCAACCTAGCATCCTCTTCATGAGCTATTTGAGCTGGTTCTTCATGAGCTATTTGTGTTCAGAAAGCTAGACCTTTGCCAAAATCATTGGATGAGTCTCACTTATGTACTCTTAATAGTGAACTTTTAGATGTCAAATGCACGTTCTTGTTGTTGATTTGTCGCTTTGTTTTTCATCCAATCATCGAATTATCTGAGAATATTTAGACCATGAAGTCATCATAATTTTTACTGAGAAAATTGGGTTTTTGAAATAGCTGTCAGGGAAAATGCAAAGAGTCACACTGATTATAAAAGAGTGATTAACTTAACCATTGACTGATGAGTTTGGCATTAGTAAGTGTGTGTATACCGCAGTGAGGAGAATAAACTTATTTACAATAAGAAAGGGCATGAATTAGAGAATGCTAATGAATGTGATCTTGTATCTTGTTCTGTGCAAGTGAGCAAAGACGAACAGGCTGGATTCAAGGAAGTATTTGCTGTTGCCATAGAAACCATTTTATAAAGGACAATGTTTCATGTGCTGCTATTATTAACTACCATTATGAATGATATCAGGCTCATATTATATGTTTACATTTGCATTTCATTTCATGTTGTGTGTGTGAAATAATTGGGATTTTTATCTGCTCTGCAAAGATGTCCATCTACTTGTTGATATTAAAATGCTGATGGTGGTATACATATATACCTTACTGTATATATGTTCTGTTTAAATGTGAATCCTGTAACATTACATGACAACTTGCATTTGTGAAGTATCTCCCCATAGATTGACTTCTATAGGCAGCAATTTCATGTTACTTCACATGATATCCATGGCTTAGAAGGAACTGTCCCCCCCCCCAAAAAAAAAAAATGACCTCAGATGCTTTTATAGATAGTTATATTGATACCATGACAAAATTGAAGACTGATATCATTGACTTATGTGAAAAAAGAAGAACTTTCGACATCATAGCTGAATGGCATAAGAGTGTGTAGTTTTTCCATGGGAGGGCATTCAACAACAGGCCAAGAAAGGGGTGGAGTCGGGTTCATCATGAAGAAAAATTTGATAAACCTTATCAAAAGTTGTGACATCGTGTTGTATCAGGTTGCAGTACTGTTTATAAATATGGAGGGATATCACACTCTGAAAATTATCAAAGTCTACACACCGGCAATAAATAACAAGCAAAGCCAGGAAGAGGCTGAAAAAGAAGGGACCTCTCCCGATGGCGTATGCCTGAGGGAGAGGCTTTTTCGCCCCACCCCGGACAAGACACAGACTTGTGACATGTTGCATGGGTGGGGAGGGAAGGAGTCTAGCCAGTGAGTTTACAGTCAGCTGCTCCCTTCCCTAACTGCATCTGCAGTTAGGACAAAGCAGCAAGAGGCTGTTTTGTTAGAGGATGACAGTTTTGACTGGGGCTTACCGTATATATTGAGTATAAGCCGAGTTTTTTTAGCTCCCAAAAAAGATACTGCTACTAATATTACTAATACTCAGGTCAATGACCACGAGGGCCCCAAGATCATGCTGGATTGAGATGTGCCAACAATTTAATTAATTTACCATATTTTCATGTATTTTGATTACTGAAACTCACTATCAGCA
Source organism: Furcifer pardalis (assembly GCA_030440675.1). Classification (NCBI taxonomy): domain Eukaryota; kingdom Metazoa; phylum Chordata; class Lepidosauria; order Squamata; family Chamaeleonidae; genus Furcifer; species Furcifer pardalis. The sequence goes on from CP126894.1 coordinate 137,371,997, forward strand.
TTTCCCACCCCCGGCTTATACTCGGGTCAATCTATTTTCCTGGGTTTTCAGGTCAAATTTAGATACCTCGGCTTATATTCAGGTTGGCTTATACTCAAGTATATATGGCACCTTGCCTTGGGCATGTTGAAGGATTTGGAGTGATGCAGCATTTGGAAGCGGTCAAATTTGGTGGCAGGCTTGTGGAGGCTGCAAGGAAACCAGGCAGCCTTGAAGAGGATTGGTTGGCAGAAATATAGTGTCTGTGGTGGGGTTTTTTAGCAGCTGTCCAGAAGGGCTGTGCTGATGTTTTGCTGCTGTCCAGAAGGGCTGATGTGATCTCTGCAAGCAAGACGTCAGTTGGCTTGGAGGGAAGAGACATTGTGCCAAGGACTTTTTGCCACTGTCTGGAAGAGCTGGTCTAATTCCAGCCAGAGAGGTTGCGGAGTTGGTTGGTTCAGAGGACAGTACAGCAGTGGTGGCAGTTTGGTGCCTACAAATTGATCTCTGAGGGATCTGATGAGGCTGTGGTTCATTACTTATTCCTGCCTGATTTTAAGTAGCATAGGGAAATTAGTGGGATCTCTGGCCAATATAAAAACAGAAGCTATATTGGCCACAATTGGATAATAGAGGTTACCCGTGGCCATTTTGACAAAAGCACAGAGGGCAAGAAGAACAGCTATTTTGGTTTTTCAAATAATGGTTGGGTTGTTGGTAGTCATTTTTTCTAACACTGATATTATCAAGGCAGGGTAAAGGGATATACAGCCATTTTGTACACATTATATAAGTTGATAGGGGATACATACCATTATAGTTAAGAAGGTAATGTGGACATGTAAAATGGCATCTAGAAAACCTAAGGGAAAGAAGCCTGCTAAGAGAAAGACACCACATCCAGCCACCACCAGCACCCTGCAGTTTCCTCCTCAGGTGAGGAGGACGTGCCCATTGTAAAACAATTGTTGGAATGTATTTCACCACTTGAGCAGGGAGCTGGAATATAGCCCAATGTGGTTGAGCAACATTCCCTAGATGCTCAACTAGGGACACTAGGAGTCATAGGGTTTCAGATTGGAAGGAAATGGCCCATTCATTAACATTAAGGATGGCAGAGTTGTAGGCTAATAGAGAGCGTGGCAGTGATGTTATGTTTATTTCAGTGCAGGATGAAGGGCAGCAGCCCTATCACCAGTCATCTTTGCAGAGGATTATGGATGGCTCCATTGTGGGAGTGAAAAAACTCAGTTTGTTTTCCGGATACCAAAGGAGCAGGATGTTATGGACTCTTTGTTTTGTTTTGTTCAAAACAACTTGGGACTATGTTTCTTATGCTTCTGAAGATTATCTATGCTTTTTATGGATGATTCCAATGGGACAATAAACTCTGTTTTGCCTCAATTAAGACTCTTAATTGAATAAGAGGTAAGATAATACAGTACACACACACGCAAGCCTCGGAGACCTCCTTGTTATGAAGAGAAGCAAATAAGAGGTTTTTTTGCCACCCAGTCTGCTCTCTGGGAGCTCTGGTTTAGTTCTGGGAGTCTTTTGGCATAAAGACTCCATCGTAAGGAATGCTGAGGAGGGCTGAAGCAGAGGGAGCCGGCTGGTAGCATGACAGTTGTGGCCCAAGATAGTGTATTTATGGTCCACATTATATAGAAAACTGCACACTGGGCCAGAACCTGCTCAAGGCATTCATTTCTTCTACCACCTTGAATTAGACTGGGATGGGCAGGTGATTTCTGAAAGTATGGGAGCTATTTTTGCCTTCCCCAGATCTTTGAAGTCTACAACCCCCTCTAACATCCTGGCTTCTGGCATAAATCACCCACCAAATTGTAAGTCAAGCCCCTAAAGCCTCAGTTAGTTAACTCAATTTGCAAGTTAAATGCAAGCTCCCTAAAAGTTGTTTTACTCAAGAATTCTACTTTTGACGTGAATTCGATGAATGTCTTACGTTTTGGTTGGATGGTCTGGCAGCTTTTGCGATGTAACGAAAATCATGTACTTTCGATGAGCTGTCACCACAAAACTAAAGCACCCACGAAAATAATCGTTACATTGACTGAAAGCTCATCTTGGCAAATTTCAGAAATGTAAAGACCCATTGGCCAAAAATACAAAGCGATGACATCATTGCTTCCGAAAGTTGCCTCAAAAAGATATAATCATCACTTGGGGGGGTCAGTTTTCAGTGGCCCAGCAACCAAACCACACAACCAATTCAGGTGACCCAAAGTGTGTTTGAAAGAGGAAAGAATAACCTTTGTGGTGACACCATTACATTTTAAATTGGACTTTGAGGAAAAAACTATGAAGCTTTTTACAAAAAAACCTCAAATGAGATAACAAAAACATAAAAATAAAAGGGAAAAACATGTTAGAAACTGAATATGACAACTTTCCGAGGTGGATACAGTTCAAATACAACATGTGGAGAAGAATGACACCAAAGCAGGAATCAACAACAAAGATATTAAGTGAAAACATGACTCGTAAAAATGACATGGGGGGGAGGGTTCAGTTGGTGGAAGGCTATTGTCGGGGAAATTTTATTTCTATTTTCCCCAGCTGCTACACACAAAAGGACTCTAGGCACAATATCTTAAAAATATTATTAATTAATTTATTGCATACATAAGCCAAATAAAATCAGAACACATTCTATAAAGTACAATACCTTAATAATAAAGAGATGCAAGTAATATTAAGACTGGCCAATAATATAGAAATTTGGAACAAAGCAAAGAGAGGTTTCCCTAGGATCCCATGTTTGCAATGCCCGATTGCCTGTTTTTCCTTCTCCCTTATATACCTTCTAAACTACCTTTTTTCCTAGTACATTAGGTCATGTCACGTTTTGTGGTTAGCAAGATACACGTGAGCACGTGGTCAGTATGTGGCACGTGCAACTCTGTCTTGAGCCACCTGCTGAGGTTACTATAGGTCACAGTGACATGATGACACCCTTTATATCATTTTGATTCTTCTTTCAATTAAAATGGCTGCACTTGCTTGTAAATAATATGAATCAAAATTTCTCTCTCACAATCCCCCATTTTTGTCCTATAGGATAACTAATACACATCTCTTCACATACACATTTCTTCACATACAGTACTTTAATATAAACTCTTACTTAACTGTCCATAGCATTGGCTCACAATCTAACTTACAAAAATCTATCTATTTGGCCATTGAATACTTTATCATCTCACAATTATCTCAGTATCTCAGCTTCTACTTCAAACTTATGGTTCAAAGTGGCATATTACTTTTCACATATATTTTCATCCTATTCCTTAAGGAAACAGGAGGCACAATTACATCATTTTCATAGCAAAAGAAAGCAGATTACTTATACTGCATGTGTCTTTTACTTCTGGTGGAGCACTAATAGTATTTGTACCAACATGATCTTCTAAGTACTTATACTTTTAAGGATTAAATGTTTCTATTCTATATGTATTCTTTATGGGTTCTAAAAACCAGAACACATTATCAATCAATTGTACAATGCATAGGTTCATATCTAGCATTTTGTAAGTGTCATATGAGGGCCCCAATTGTCTTAATGTGACCAAAATGAAGGAACTTTGGGTTTCCTGGGTTGTCAAAACTCATTTCTATCCTCTGTGTTTAGTAGAGATTGCTAGTCTCAACATGTTTGTTTCATGAAGGAAGGAAGGTAAGAGAGAAAGTGTGTGTGTGTGAAATCAGGACCTACCCGGCAGTGAAGAGGTGAGCAAGAACTTTAAAATTTCTCACTTGCGCCTGCTGCTTCTGACTTGCCTATTCGCTGCCAGGTAGGTCCCGATATCCCCCCCCCTACACATATGCTCGCGCACGCACGCACGCACGCATGCACACTCTTTCTAACTGTCCTTCCTTTAAAAAAATAGTCTCTCTCCAACTCTCACCTTCTTGTTGGATGTGGAAGTAAACAGGCTGTCAATGTGTTCATTTTGTGAAGGAAAGTAAGAATGTGTGTGTGTGTGTGTGTGTGTGTTTTCAGGACCCACCAGGCAGCAAAGAGGCGAGCAAGAACTTTTAAAATAGCAGCAGGTAGAGTCTAAGGATGCTACCGTCAGGGATTTAGTTCGTGAATTCGATGTGTTGAACTATGCTCATTAGTTCATTTATTTTTTTTCTTTCATTCAGATAAAAAGAAATAAATGAACTAATGAGCATAATTCAACACATCAAATCCATGAACTAAGTCCCTGATGGTAGTGTCCTTAGACTCTATTTATTTTATTTTTAAAAGAGGCAAACATTGATTACCAGGGTTTGGTAGAAGAGTGATATGCTCTTTGGGAGGGCTATATTTCTGGATTTGGCTGACTGGAGCTGCATGTGGTTTGTGGGTCAAACTTTACCCAGCTGTGCCTTCATGCAATAATGCCACTGATTAAAGTCCTCATGTATCAATTTTTCAGGAGCTTATCTCTGTCAGGGATCAAAGACCTAAGACCTCAACCAGTGACTCATATTTGCTCTTTACTTACATTTAAGCTTTTAAATGAGGGATTTGGTGTAGGAGTTTATTAGCAACAAGTATCAATTCTTGGCCTGCAGCAAAATAATATATTAATAATCTGTCATGTTTTAGATGTATACAAGTGTGTGATCAAAATCTTCATTCTAACTGGTCTTGTCCTTCATCAAAGGGAGGAAAAGGCATGTTCATGTAATGTAACACTACTTTCAGGAATATTCATTTCCTTTTACATTTTTTGAAGATCAAAATATCAGAGAAGCTGGTTGTTGCAAGAGTAGCTGAATCCTTTTATTGGTATTATTTATGTACAGTAATTGATATGCATGTTTCATGAAATAAAGGAGGAAGAAGCAAAGCAAATAAATGTACTGATTTGATCTTGGTTATACCACAGGGACCAGTACATGCAGTAATTATTGTCTTTAACTCACAGTCTGTCTATCCTGGCATATATCTCACTCTTCTGATAGTTTTTGCTGTGGTTTGGGTCAATTCAAATTAGGGGTTGCACATTTTGACTTAAAGTGCTCCATCCCAACCTCTTTCTATCACCATCTTGCTACTTTCATGCTAAGCTTGCTACCATGCTAAGCAGATACATCGCTGTTTCACAATGTCACCTATTTTGATAATTGAAAGAAAAGGAACATTTTCTCAACCCACTTAATGACAGCCACCGTAGCTTCTTTACTCAGAAGTAAACTGGGTAAACCTTAATCTTGAGTAAGCTTGGGTTCTTCTTTTGTGTCCCTTTCAAAATCACAACTGCCATAATGAGGCCAGTTTCTTCACTTTGTTATTAGCCAAACTTAAATCCTCATTGGTGCATGTTTCTGATAGTAATCAACAGATCAGTAGATGAGCTGGATTCTGTACTGCTCCACATTCACACAGCTTGTTGTTGTTTGCCAGCAACCCTCACTGGAGCATGTTGAACTTATATTTAGACACTCCAACCATCAGCCTATTCAGAGTCTTTCAAGCGACCCCGTGCCACTCTCAATAGCCGGGGTTAAAGAGCCATCGCTCCAGGTGGCAGGAACAGCGCCATGATCCCGGGCCACTCTCAATGGCCAGGGTTGAAGAACTGCCACTTCGGGTGGCAGGAAAACTGCCGCGACCCTGGACCACGCCCAATGGCTGGGGTTGAAGAACCACCACTCCGGGTGGCTGAAGCTCAATCCTGACCTTGGTCCATGCCCAATGGCTGGAGTTGTGTTGTTTTGGAACCAGGACTTGGCCATTGGGGAGGGGACCAAACATTGCCACCCTGGTCAACCCAGCCAGTCTAGCCCCGGGACTGTCTGTGGCTGTTTGAAACTTTTGTACCTTGGACAACCAATATTTGATTGCGAATGTTATTGCAAATGTTTTTACTGTAATTTTATTGTGTATTGTCCTGTTGTGAGCCACCCTGAGTCATGTGTGTGATTTGGCGGCATAGAGATATGAATATAACAGCAGCAGCAGCAGCAACAACAACAACCATCACCACATAGGAGAAGTTTAATCTCTCAGCTATATCTTCTTTTAGTGTTGCTGCTTGTTGAGTGAAGTCCTTCTTCTATCTTCTAATTTGATTTTGCTCTTGCATACCCTCAAGAATGTTTGTTCTTGTCATAAAGCTCTTCCTGGATCTGAGCTGGCAGACTTGAGGCTCATATGCATTCAGAGGATGTCAAAGGTCATCCTCTTGCTTAGTTCTCTCAGCATCTGCTGCTACTTTTCTCCTTATCTTAGGTGGAATGATACCAACAAGAGGGTATATTTTCTCAACTGGTGTAAGTTTGAGGCATTCTGTCACTATACACATGGCTTCATTAACATAATGTGTGTATGCACTCCATACTGTTTAGTGTGTGTGTGTATGAGCAGCATGCTTTGCTACGGAGACACTCAGGGTCAAAAATGATGTACACAGTGTGGATGGCTGAGTTTCCTTCTTTGGAGAAACCAAAGTAAGCTGGGTAAACTTTATTCACAAGTAAACCAGGGAAACTTTACTCATGGGTGAAAATGGTGAGGTGAAAAACAGCAGGAGTGGCCTGCTGATCCCCATTATCTGTCTAGCCAATAGGACCGAGTTCCTTTACCAAAGTGTTCTTGTGGTCACAGCTGTTTTATAATTCCAGTAAAACAAGTGATTCACATTCCCTGAAGGTGCATCCCAATTTTCCTTTGTCCCTCTTGAATTCTCCTCTGTAGAAGCACTCTATACAGCTCATCTTCCCATTAATTACAATTACTCTGAGGTTACTTAGGGAAACAGGCTGAACATTTCATGAAGGCTTCAAATAACATCAGTAGAAACAGGAAGAGCCTTTCTAAATTTTGAATTCAATTTAATTGTATATCCAACGTAAGTTTTTCTTGTTGGTAGTTGCTTATTGTACTAAAACGATAACTATAAAACTGTTTACGGTACAACTGCTTGTTAGTCTAATTCTTACTATTGTTCTAAAATGTTTCTTATTTTAAAAGCAGCGTAGACATTCCACAGTCTGCTAGTAAGTTGTCCTTAATTAAAAGGTTGATGAAGGCAAGCTGTAACTTAATAGGACTTTTTAAAATTCATTTTAAAAAAATCAATAGTTATTAAGGGCTTCTTAGGAGTCTTAATGAATCTAAGGTTAGAAATCAATTTTTCAAGAAAGCATTTAATAAACTCATTTAATAACAATTCCAGACAACTTCACAGTGGGTTGAATCTTCACATCATTTTTTCAATATTAAAAGTGTGTCTCCGACATCATTTAACAGGTCTAGTGGGAAATATTAATTGCTTCAGACAAGAAAAAAAAAGAATAAGCTTAATATGCATCTAAGGAAATTGCACAAGGGGTGGCAATAGTTAAATCAGTTATTATAAACAGAAGCCAAGATCAGAGGTTGCTTCAAACAATTAGTAGGAAAGGGCTATTGCACTTATAGCCAGCCTATAATAAGCTTTTGTTTGGTCTCTTCAACAGAAGTGGCATAGGAATGAGAGAGCAGGGCTGCCTTTGATCTGGTTCAGAGTGATTCTTGTATTTTTTATTGATGTTTCACTTTCAATTGTATATGAGGGATCACATGATAGAATGTTCTTCCATTGCACATAGAAAACTGGCCATAGTGGAGAAGAGCTTCACTTCACCCTCCAGACATACCAGTTGTTGGAATGCTTCCTCTCACGAGAGAACATTCCACTACATAGGCACTTATCCAAGGTATGAAGTGGTTGAAGCCCCCATTAGAAGTCATGTTCTTCTCCTCTATGATTCTTTGCAGAATATACAATATGTTTTGCCATTCAATTCAAGAAGAAAGTAAGAATTAAAAAGCTATCAGAGAAACTGGGATTTTGGAATAGGAAAAACGCAGCAAGTGGCAAAATCTGCAATCTGACAATCCTTTCCTAGGAGTAAATTGCATAGAAATGGATAGAACATCTTTCTGAGTACACATCCATAGAAATATGTCTGAAGTGATCTGAGCGATTTGTAAATTCATTGCAATGAAGAAAAGAGAAGTTGAAGTTCAGCTCAAGTAACAAAAACATAAAGAACAATCCTTTTATAAACTTTCTAAAGATGTATCAAAACTGAAAATAAAAAAATATGTAGCATTAAAGAAATGGAAAAAGTAATAATTTAAGATCCTGATTAATCACAATAAGCACATTCACTGAAAATGATGAAGTAGAGAAATAATTATACATTTCAGACCATGGTGCTGAATGGAAAGGTAAAATAAAATGGCTATGAGATAAAATGAATATTGACAGAGAATCTTGTAGCTCTTAAGAAGCATATATACCTTTTTCCTAATGAAAGAACTCAGGGCATCACTTTAAGCAGCTGCAATCAGCAGTCCATGTGCAGCATTTTGAACCCGGTTAAGTTTTGAACTTTCTTCAAAGGCAACCCCATGTTATAGTAACCCTAACAGGATATATCTAAGGCATGTGCCACTGTAGCCAAGTCAGACATTTCCAAGAATGTTTTTGCTCATCCAGTCCACTACAGATATCAGGTATTGACCTAGAGTCAAGACAGACTCCTTGGAATTATATGAAAAGTAGAGCTAGATGAAAAGTAGAGCTAGCAACAACAACAACAACAACAACAACAACATTTGGGTCTTCCATGATCTATTATTTATTTATCTGTCTGTCTCATTTATGAATCTGTATGTCAGAGGTTAAAATAGGATTCACAAAAGATCAGATGGATGTTACATTTTTCTCAGGAATGATTGCTTTTGGAGCAAAGTCTAGGCAGAAGCATCCACAATGGTGACAGGTGGGACAGTGGGCAAGGCAGCTGACAATGGGTGGAGTCATAGGATCACAATAGACAGAACCAACTAGAATTGTTTATTCAATGCAGAAGACTGCAGTTTTGCTTCTAATTCCCACAAGAACACTCTTTCACTCTCACATTCCTCTACTGCACCAGCAACCAAAGTGCACACCAAACCATGGAAGTCAATTTTAAATCAGTAGTCTAAGTAGACTTGGGATGAAGTTTTTCAGATCCATAGAAAAATGCCAAAGCATTGCTCTCTTTCTCGGGTAGAGTAGATGCCCATCAAACACCGGTCAATACAACCAGTGCTTTCAGAGCTGGGGAATGGCATAATTCATGATGGCATGAGAGGCAATATCTCAGTTTTCAAAACACAGTTAATTCCTGTGGTGAAGTCTTATACAGTGGTACCTCGCTTAAAGAACATAATGTGTTCCACGGGACTGCTCTTTAAGCGAGTTTGCTCTTTAAGTGAAACATCATTGTAAGTGACCAATTGTGACTTCTAGTGGGGGGGGGATTGTTAACCCCATTTTATTTGCTAAGTAAGTTTTTGGTTGGTTTTATTTGTTAAGCGAAGCGACCATTCAGAGAAAATTCTGCTCTTTAAGCGAGTTACTCTTTAAGCTAGGCACTCTTTATGCAAGGTTTTACTGTACAGTGTAAGAGAATATTTCCAGTTTTCACCCAATCCTCATTGATTCTTTATCTCCTTTTGTCACCTTCTTCCCCCTCTCCACTCTTCCTGTGTACACCTGGCAGAAAATTAGAGGCCTCCAAGAATGAGGCAGAAAAAACAATAGCAAGACAGGGTCAAGCCAATCCCTAGATTTTCTCATTCCCTAAATAATATCCTTCCTTTGCTGGGTAGGCCCCTTTAACAAAGCCTCAAACAGCATAGGGAACTTCAGCAGGTCAAGGCAAGTTCAAACCATACTGTGTTCAGAGGTCAACTCTCTTTCTCTCCCCAGCACATTTATGCGTGAGCGTGCCATGCACACACAACTTGCCACTGTGGCTAGCATTCAGGACTAACTAGCCTGGTTAAATATAACAGCAAATGTTCCTTTCGAGACTTTTTCTGAGTTGTCCAGAAGAAGGAGACAGGACTGGAAGGCAGAGAAAGAAGAAAGGCAAGAGATGATTGTGAAGGAAGGAAGGCAAATAATGGCACAACAGGAACAAATGGGCAGTGTCAGTAGCCTTTGCACTCTGTACTTCTCCATCAAGCACAGATCATACAGAGCAACCATTTTGGCTTTTCATCCACAGCCACATTGTCATAACACAGATGTTATCTGAAGTGTCAGTTCAGTGTCTCAGTGCATAGCACAGCAGCTGCAGCTGAGCTTCTGCTGTGCTAATTAATTAAGTGAAAACTAACAAACACATCAGCTGAAAACCCCTTCCCTACATGTTTAGTGTATTGGCATGTTACCAAGCTTAGAAGCCAGGAAGAAAAACATAAGCACTATAATTAGAAGTTTACCTGGAATTTCTGTCCTCATTATGGCTTCCAGAACCACCCAAACTGTTAGGGCAGGAGTTCCCAACCTACAGCCGGTGGGCCTAATCTGACCCATGGAGTTTATTAATCTGGCCCACGGTGGCTATCTAGCCACCACCAGAAGTTCCCACCACCACCAGAAGTCCCAAAACATTTGTTTCTGTGGCGGTGACAGTCACACCATGTTTTGGCTATTTGCACAGCCTCCACCACTTCCCACAGTGGCAGGAGGGTTTTTGGAGCATTTTTGCTCCATTTTAGGAATTTTTCACTGCATTTCTGCTGTGTTTTGGCAACTAAAACACAATGTTTGTGCACTTCCGGTGACAGGGGGAACGTCTGGCAGTGCCTGGATTCCCACCATAGAACCAGAAAGTCCTAGAAGATGTATTTTAGCTGCCAAAATTCAGCGGAAAATTCCCAAAACAGAGCGAGAAGGCTTCCCACCACCATAGGAAGCATCAGATGCAGTGCAAGCAGCCAAAAAAAATTGTGTGATTGCTTCTGCTGCCAAAAATGTAAGCACTGGGAGCAACCATGCCTCCAGCCTGCACAGCTGAGTGCTGGGGGCAGGAATGGCCCCTGGGAGGAAAACATTGGCAACCCCCTGTGGGAGGGAATCCTAGAAAAGCATAGCACAGGGCATGCTATTTTTCCATTGGAATTGGATCTGATTCTTCTAAGCTGCTGTCTGAAGGAGACCCAACACCACATTATCACACCAAAAACAAAAGCATAAGAAGTATACATTCATCTGAGAGTCAGGGACTCAAGGCTGATGGGATTACTTTGCACAAATGAGAATGACTTAGGCCATGTTTACATTAGTAAAAGTCTTGTGTTTGCATCAGTTTTGCCTGGTTCAAAATTGATTCAAAGATCAAAGAATACATGACATGCAGTTGAAGTGGGTGTTATTTTGTACAAATATGGGTTATTTTTAACCACTTGCTTTTGCATCAATTCATGAATCTATGTATTCTTTTAAGATTAAGCACATAACTATAACAGCAGGTAGTGAATTCACCTGGAAGGGAGAATTAAGAGACTAAAAACTTTATGTTGAAAGGAGGAGTACAACTTTCTGGTGGATTACACTTCCTCGCCCAAAGTAATTGTCCCTCTTTGCCAATCTGGGCTGACAGATATGAAGATTTAATGAACTAGCTATTGGTTCTAGGAATATGTCTAATAATCTCAATTTCTGAGGTGTTTTTAAATCCTAAATTTGGTGCAATGAGAGCTTTGATTCAGTTCACATATAAATATATATGCATTTCTCCAAATATTTGCAGTCTAACAAACATTTTTTCAACTTATTTGATAGTATAATAGATTTGGACTTTTAATTTTATTTATATATAAATATATTTTTATTTGTAACAAATTGGAAACAGCAATTTTTTCCAAAGCAACTGAAGGAGGTGGTGTAATGATAACCAACCCATTTCCCTCAGGAAATTTCAATTGGAAATCGTACCAAGTCAAGATGCTGTTAAATACTGGGATATTCCATAGCTCAATCACAGCCTGTCCTGATAAACTGACTAACTGCCCTCTCCTTAGGGTCAGCTATTAACTATATATATTTTCCTAATCTCGGTAGTGTGTTGAAATAGATAGCCTCCCCTTTCCAGAGGTACATAATCAGAATGGCTGACATTTAAAAAATAAAGGTTTATTTTACACAACACTGGGATATTTATACAAGTAAATAATAATGTGGCAAGTAATTAAAGAAATGTGAATACCAGAACACCTCATATGCCTCATAAGAAACCTGTACATCAATCAAGAAGCAACAGTTAGGACAGAATATGGAAGGACAGAGTGGTTTGGAATAGGAAAAGGAGTAAGACAAGGCTGCATTTTGTCACCCTGCTTTTTCAACTTATACACAGAGCACATAATGCGCAATGCAGGGATGGAGGAATCACAATTTGGGATCAAAATTGCTGGGAGAATCATCAACAATTTGAGACATGCAGATGATACCACCCTAACGGCAGAAAGTAAGGAAGACTTTAAAAAGCTCCTGATTAGGTTGAAATAAGAAAGTGAAAAAGCTGGCATGAGACTCAATATAAAGAAAACCAAGATATTGGCAACAGGCCCTATCAGTCTCTGGAAAATAGATGGGGAAGAAGTAGAAGCAGTGACAGATTTTACTTCCTTAGGATCAAAGCTCACTGCAGATGGGGATTGCAGCCATGAAATCAAAAGGCGACTGATTCTTGGGAGGCAAGCGACGAGAAACCTGGGGAGCATAGTGAAAAGTAGAGACATCACATTGTAAACAAAAATTCATCTGATCAAAGCAATGGTATTCCCTGTGGCAATGTAGGGTTGTGAGAGCTGGACCATAAGGAAAGCTGAGCGCAGAAGAATAGATGCCTTTGAGATGTGGTGTTGGAGGAGAGTTTTGAGAGTCCCCTGGACAGTGAGGAGAACAAATTGGTCAATCTTAGAAGAAATTAACCCTGACTGCTCCTTAGAAGGTCCAGTAGTAAAGATGAAGCTAAAGTACTTTGGACATCAGATGAGAAGAGAGGATTCACTTGAGAAGGCCTTGATGCTGGGAAAGGTGAAGGGCAAAAGAAGAAGGTGGTGGCCAAAAATGAGATGGCTAGAGGGTATTGTAGAGACAATGGGCACAGAACCGAGTGAGCTGAGGAGGATGGTGGAGGACATAAGTGCCTGGCGGACAGTGGTTCATAGGGTCGCAAAGGGTCAGAATTGACTGTGTGACTGAACAACAACAAAAATAATAAGGTTGCAAAAATGTGACAAATAAAAAAGTACTTTCCATGAACACTAATAACCACTTCAGAATTCCTCAGGCAAGACAAATTATCTATTTTCCTACCAAAAATAATAACCCTGTCCTTCTATTATGTTTTCTCAGATCTGGTTTCTCCTATTTTGCCTCAGATCTCTGTTTCTCCAGTTCTTATTTCCACAGTTCTATGTCTGGCTTTATTTATTTAGTTTATTTCTTTCTGACTTTTCTTCTGTCAGACTGTTTGATACTTGTCTCTTTCTCACATTTCCTTTCTAATTTTCATTTTCTTTCCCCTTTTTTACTTTCTCTACATTTAACAAACTCCCCCCTTTTCATTTTCAGTTACCATCTCTATTCAATTCCCCTCTATTTTATCTCAGTATTCTCCCTTTTATACTATTCACCTCAGGCATCTAGCACATTCTCCCATCAATCATTCACTCTCACCCAATCACAGTCCAATATGCAAATCAGCTCTAGCCAACATTCTGTTTCCAGGCTCTGCTATTAATCTGCCCCAGCCTTGACTTCACTTTCACCCATGTTACTTTTAATCCATTTGTTTTCACACTCTGCACATGCTCTCATTCTTTTCTCCATTCTAAATCCATACATTTCTTATAGGTGCAAGCTAAAATATTTTTAAAAATAGCAATAACACTTATATACTACCCCATAATGCTTCTAGCAAATACTTTTACTTGCTAGCCATTCTTGTAAGTATATGTTTTTAGAGATTAACTGTATCCTTCAGGAATCCAGAAAAATCTTAACTGAGATGCTGTCAGACTTCAGCCGTCTCTGTAAGGGCCCTCCCCTTCATGCTCCTAAGCATACACTCATTTCTGGAACATATTTAACCCTTACCTTTCACCTTTGAGAGAGCTGAGCCGCTTTAAGGAACTCTCTGTGCTCTGGCAGTAGAGCAGAACATGGGAGGATTCTTCAGGTAGCATAGCATAGGTGTGTGTGTGTTAATCAAAGAACAACGATCTTCAAAGAGAAACAGCTGCTTTATTCTTCCGGTTCATGTAGCAAAGTCCATGGAAAAATCGTAGATTAAAAGGTCATAACAAGAATCAGTCCAATAAACAGTCCAGGTTCGTTAGGTAATCATTTTGAAAAGAAGAGAAAAATCCCACAAGCCAAACTGAGGTCTTAAGCCATTGATATCCAAGATTGAACTACTAACTTCTCTGCAAAATGGAGAATTTGCATAGCCAATCAGGTAACAGAGAAAAATATTCTCAAAACAATGGATTGTTGACATACATGTGGAGATAAAACATGAAACTTAGCTAGCTAGAAAGATAACACGGGAACACTGGCTGAAACATGGTTGAAAAACAAGCTGTCTCGTGACATGAGTCCATGAGACAGAGAGGGACAAAGGATTTTTGAGGCCTATTTATGAGGCCTAGCTAAAGACTACAATTTCAAGCCTTGGGAAACATGAGGAAATATGTTGTTTCCTGTCATGCCCACCCCTTTTGGAAAGGCAAACTCAGTTTGACTTTACCAAAAGACACTATTTTCTACTGTTGAGCAAGTGATTGAGCAAATAAGCTATCCTTTGTATATGTAGGATATCATGCGTTAAGCTCTTCCAGTTTTAGTCTACTGGAGGTACACGTTAAATACAGTTACATTCTGCATAGCAAGCATACTATCTCAGGTATAAAACCTAGCTGGAACAAAACACTTGGGCATCTTTGGGTACCAAGGGGTTCCCCCCTCCCTTCCAAAACACATTGTGCCCAAACAGAACAACTTTTAAGTCAGAAAACAGTTCAGTAACACCACACATATCACAGAAGCTTCTTTTACGAGCTCCTGGAAAAACAACAGATGTTTAACAAGAAACAATGACAATTCCCCCCTCCTCCTTCTTTGTTGTTGCACCTGCAAACAGCTAAACAGCCAGTTGAACAAAAGTCCACACAGAGTCCCGTTATCAGCTCTTCTTTCCGATGACAGGAACATGTGCATCTCCTTTTCTACTGAAGACAAATTAAGCAAACAAACTCCAAGGTAGACAACCACATCACCCTCACCCATGTGACCATTAAGTGAGGTTTGGAAACAAAACAGGCAACAGAATTCTGATAGCATCCAGCAGGTTTTCAGCTCAAGAAAGCACAGGAATGCAATCTCTCTCCTTTTATGTCAGGACCTGGACATGGCATCTGTCTTTTTTATTGCTGACACCATTGGTTGGGACTTCCCCACAGCTATCATCATTATTCCCGATGACTCAGCACTGGCACTTCCGCCTTGGCCTACAAAGGGCAGTAAATCTTCAGGAAACACTGCATCTGGCATGCAGCTCCCACCTCTCACACTAGCTGAAAAAAAACAGCTCAGTGTAACAGCCTGTAGATAACACGTTTCAGAGTGGCAGGTCTGGCCCACACACTCCAGCATGTGTCTTCCTTGGACACATGGAGGAGTCCGACGTTGGAGCTCTTTCACCCTTGAGCTGGTATTTCAAACAAAATGAGGCAATTTGCAACACCTCCAGGTCTTCAAAGACCAAAACAGCACATGTAATCAGCAACTTGAGCTTCACTGCAGGAAAACAAACTTCCTCCTCCTGGCTTTGAGGGGAAAAACTTCACGGAACTGCTTGACTGTGTGAAAATAGGCACTCTGCTGTGGAGTTTGACTCCAATTCAACACAAAGGAGTCTTATTTGGGGCTTGGGGCTTGCAGACACTTTGGCTAGGCGTCTGGGGGAGTCTCAGAAGTCATCTGGACAAGCTTCACCCCCCCCCCCGGGCCTTTCTGCTCCCGCCTTCATCTGGCTAAACATCATTTGGGCACCCTCTCCAAGATCCCATTTGGATTGGAATCTGTCTTGGGGTGCTAGCTGTGGTGAGGGGGGTGCTAGGGGTTCTGTTTTCATCAGCCACTGGCTTACCTTCCATCCTGTAGGACCACAACACGTATCCCTTCCTCCTGGAACAGCAGACCGCTTCGTGGGCCACTTACAGGGAAGGTTGAGAATCTCCAGCTCAGGGAAATTCCTTCTGGACCACAGCTGTGTAAACAAAGCCTGAAGAATCGCTGTCCGGTTCAGCACTTTTCCAGGAAAAACAAAACACAGCTTCCAACAAGGCACTTTCGGTTTCTTCGCACACACACAAGCCTAGAAAAACCTCTGAGAATGCTGCTCCGCACGGCACGGCCCACAAAAGCCAAAAACAACTTCAAAAGCAGGGAAAGCATCCCACTGCTGCCACCATGTCAGACTTCAGCCGTCTCTGTAAGGGCCTTCCCCTTCATGCTCCTGAGCATACGCTCATTTCTGGAACATATTTAACCCTTACCTTTCACCTTTGAGAGAGCTGAGCCGCTTTAAGGAACTCTCTGTGCTCTGGCAGTAGAGCAGAACATGGGAGGATTCTTCAGGTAGCATAGCATAGGTGTGTGTGTGTTAATCAAAGAACAACGATCTTCAAAGAGAAACAGCTGCTTTATTCTTCCGGTTCATGTAGCAAAGTCCATGGAAAAATCGTAGATTAAAAGGTCATAACAAGAATCAGTCCAATAAACAGTCCAGGTTCGTTAGGTAATCATTTTGAAAAGAAGAGAAAAATCCCACAAGCCAAACTGAGGTCTTAAGCCATTGATATCCAAGATTGAACTACTAACTTCTCTGCAAAATGGAGAATTTGCATAGCCAATCAGGTAACAGAGAAAAATATTCTCAAAACAATGGATTGTTGACATACATGTGGAGATAAAACATGAAACTTAGCTAGCTAGAAAGATAACACGGGAACACTGGCTGAAACATGGTTGAAAAACAAGCTGTCTCGTGACATGAGTCCATGAGACAGAGAGGGACAAAGGATTTTTGAGGCCTATTTATGAGGCCTAGCTAAAGACTACAATTTCAAGCCTTGGGAAACATGAGGAAATATGTTGTTTCCTGTCATGCCCACCCCTTTTGGAAAGGCAAACTCAGTTTGACTTTACCAAAAGACACTATTTTCTACTGTTGAGCAAGTGATTGAGCAAATAAGCTATCCTTTGTATATGTAGGATATCATGCGTTAAGCTCTTCCAGTTTTAGTCTACTGGAGGTACACGTTAAATACAGTTACATTCTGCATAGCAAGCATACTATCTCAGGTATAAAACCTAGCTGGAACAAAACACTTGGGCATCTTTGGGTACCAAGGGGTTCCCCCCTCCCTTCCAAAACACATTGTGCCCAAACAGAACAACTTTTAAGTCAGAAAACAGTTCAGTAACACCACACATATCACAGAAGCTTCTTTTACGAGCTCCTGGAAAAACAACAGATGTTTAACAAGAAACAATGACAATTCCCCCCTCCTCCTTCTTTGTTGTTGCACCTGCAAACAGCTAAACAGCCAGTTGAACAAAAGTCCACACAGAGTCCCGTTATCAGCTCTTCTTTCCGATGACAGGAACATGTGCATCTCCTTTTCTACTGAAGACAAATTAAGCAAACAAACTCCAAGGTAGACAACCACATCACCCTCACCCATGTGACCATTAAGTGAGGTTTGGAAACAAAACAGGCAACAGAATTCTGATAGCATCCAGCAGGTTTTCAGCTCAAGAAAGCACAGGAATGCAATCTCTCTCCTTTTATGTCAGGACCTGGACATGGCATCTGTCTTTTTTATTGCTGACACCATTGGTTGGGACTTCCCCACAGCTATCATCATTATTCCCGATGACTCAGCACTGGCACTTCCGCCTTGGCCTACAAAGGGCAGTAAATCTTCAGGAAACACTGCATCTGGCATGCAGCTCCCACCTCTCACACTAGCTGAAAAAAAACAGCTCAGTGTAACAGCCTGTAGATAACACGTTTCAGAGTGGCAGGTCTGGCCCACACACTCCAGCATGTGTCTTCCTTGGACACATGGAGGAGTCCGACGTTGGAGCTCTTTCACCCTTGAGCTGGTATTTCAAACAAAATGAGGCAATTTGCAACACCTCCAGGTCTTCAAAGACCAAAACAGCACATGTAATCAGCAACTTGAGCTTCACTGCAGGAAAACAAACTTCCTCCTCCTGGCTTTGAGGGGAAAAACTTCACGGAACTGCTTGACTGTGTGAAAATAGGCACTCTGCTGTGGAGTTTGACTCCAATTCAACACAAAGGAGTCTTATTTGGGGCTTGGGGCTTGCAGACACTTTGGCTAGGCGTCTGGGGGAGTCTCAGAAGTCATCTGGACAAGCTTCACCCCCCCCCGGGCCTTTCTGCTCCCGCCTTCATCTGGCTAAACATCATTTGGGCACCCTCTCCAAGATCCCATTTGGATTGGAATCTGTCTTGGGGTGCTAGCTGTGGTGAGGGGGGTGCTAGGGGTTCTGTTTTCATCAGCCACTGGCTTACCTTCCATCCTGTAGGACCACAACACGTATCCCTTCCTCCTGGAACAGCAGACCGCTTCGTGGGCCACTTACAGGGAAGGTTGAGAATCTCCAGCTCAGGGAAATTCCTTCTGGACCACAGCTGTGTAAACAAAGCCTGAAGAATCGCTGTCCGGTTCAGCACTTTTCCAGGAAAAACAAAACACAGCTTCCAACAAGGCACTTTCGGTTTCTTCGCACACACACAAGCCTAGAAAAACCTCTGAGAATGCTGCTCCGCACGGCACGGCCCACAAAAGCCAAAAACAACTTCAAAAGCAGGGAAAGCATCCCACTGCTGCCACCATGTCAGACTTCAGCCGTCTCTGTAAGGGCCTTCCCCTTCATGCTCCTGAGCATACGCTCATTTCTGGAACATATTTAACCCTTACCTTTCACCTTTGAGAGAGCTGAGCCGCTTTAAGGAACTCTCTGTGCTCTGGCAGTAGAGCAGAACATGGGAGGATTCTTCAGGTAGCATAGCATAGGTGTGTGTGTGTTAATCAAAGAACAACAATCTTCAAAGAGAAACAGCTGCTTTATTCTTCCGGTTCATGTAGCAAAGTCCATGGAAAAATCATAGATTAAAAGGTCATAACAAGAATCGGTCCAATAAACAGTCCAGGTTCATTAGGTAATCATTTTGAAAAGAAGAGAAAAATCTCACAAGCCAAACTGAGGTCTTAAGCCATTGATATCCAAGATTGAACTACTAACTTCTCTGCAAAATGGAGAATTTGCAGTCAGGTGGGTTATTCATAGCCAATCAGGTAACAGAGAAAAATATTCTCAAAAGAATGGATTGTTGACATACATGTGGAGACAAAACATAAAACTCAGCTAGCTAGAAAGATAACACGGGAACACTGGCTGAAGCACGGTTGAAAAACAAGCTGTCTCGTGATATGAGTCCATGAGACAGAGAGGAACAAAGGATTTCTGAGGCCTATTTATGAGGCCTAGCTAAAGACTACAATTTCAAGCCTTGGGAAACATGAGGAAATATGTTGTTTCCTGACAGATGCTGTTTAACAATAGCAATTACACTTATATACTACGCACGATGCTTGGAGCTAAGGGGAAAGGTGTAGTACCTTGTCAATTTCATTGCCCATGTTTGAATTATTGGTACATACATCAAGTAAAAATAGTTGGATTTTAATTTCATCATTTTAAAATGAGCATCATGAAAGAATATCCAAGATTTGAGACACCAAGATTTAATGTGACAGATAATAAATTTTATAGAATGAAACATAAGTATCTGGGATATCTGTGTACATTTGCAAAACTATAGTATTCACATTAGTAATGACATCTTGGAGATGTCATAGTGTTCCTACAGTAAACCGAGGCTAATGAATTTATATCTCATACGTACACTGTGTTTTTTAATGCCCCCTGCCCTTTATTGATATAGAAGTGAGGAAATATCCACAACATGAAATATATTGAGATTGTGTCATAACATTTCACTGAGTACATTTAGAGTGCCAAAATTTAGTAATGGCAGAAGGCAGAATTTCACAGTAATTATTAAATCAGTACTCACACTGTGTTTATCTTTCACCTTGCAAATGATTCACATTAATCTTAAAAGACAGATATTGTTTTTATGGCCAGAAGAAATGAAAGCAATCTGGCCAACCATGAGCAGATTTTTCAACATCTTTTCTTTGGCTTTGTCATTGAAATTGAATGTTGGAAGACTGGATTTTTCTGACTTTTCTGAAGCCGGGAACAATAGCATCAGGATTGGAAGCTAGGTTCCATTACAAGCCTAGACTCTTGGTAAAGTCATCTTAGACAAGTTGATCAAAGCTGAAACACCAAATTAAGATGCAACCATCCTCTTCAAGAATTAGCTATTGCTAATTCCCAATGGTGATGATGATGTAGTAGTAGTAGTAGTGGGCAACGAGACTCCTCATTTCTTCATCAAGAAAGTTTTACAGTGCCAGGGTGGCAACACGATGCCCAATCCTCCTCATTTCTCATCCAGGCTTGGGACCAGCAATGGCAGTAGTGGGAGGTCACACTGGTGGAGGATTTTTAACAGATGGTGGCAGCTAACATTTGTTACTAGTGCTCAGAAGGAGGCAGAGATAAATGATTTTTCAACTTTTATACCTTAAGAACTGTATGATCAGAAAATTCAAAATGAACTAGCGATAGTGTGGAAAGATAAAGCCCCCAGGTTAAAAGGCACTCAGTCAGCTGCTAGGAAAAAGCAAAGAATAAATGTGGACATAACTATCACTAGCAAAGCAAATGGATTACAGCCAAAAGGAATTATAGTTGATGATAGTCATGGAAGAAGGTCTGATGCTTTATAAAACCTTTCATTAGAACATGGAGTGTGAGAAATATGGAACCCAGCAAATGTGAAATAAAACAAACAAACAAATGAAGTGGAACATTTAAATCAGTTAATAAAGGATACTGGAACATTTAAATATTGCAAATGTTTAATACTTGTCATAAGCAAACTAGTAGACCAAAAAAAAAAAAAAAAAAAAGAAGAAGAAGAAGAAGAAGAAAATTTTCAAATAGATAATTATAACTAGTCTGACCCGGTTATCCTGCTATGGTAATAGCGTAGACCATAATTCCAATGGCTCAATGCCAATCATTAGGTAGAGGTTAATTAACCTGACAACCCTGAAGAATTAACAGTCTTGAGTGGCAAAGTCCACAGGGAAGGGTGATGGTCCCCAACTGGATTAAATCCCACTTGAATCCATTTTCCAGCAGCAGCTTCATCAATATTGGCCTGAGGCTGATGAGGATTTTGAATGCCTAAAGGGTTCAGGACCAGAAAATGACTTGCAGAACTGGAGCAGTGGTACTGGTGTCATGCTGTGATACGGAAAGCAGTTGGAAGGCCCCTGCATTATATTCTCAGGACAATCTTCATGGCTGATTTCCATGATGATCACCAATATTCAGAATCAGGTACAGAACAACAACAAAAAGAAGATAATTATAAAGTGTTCTGCTGTGGAAATGACAGAACAACCAGGTTGGCTGTAAAAATGAAGTGAAACAACACAGTCTGTTAAGAGATAAAATGTGACCAAATAATACAAAACAAATGTCATGGAAAGTTTATCAATATAAACTTCATCAAAGTTTATTCTCCAACTACAAACGCTATAAAAGAGGATATTTTCATGCAAGTGTCCAAGAGCAAACTGATCACACCAGTGATGGGATGTCCCCGGTTCCAGACGGATCCCTGGAACTGGTAGGACCAATCCCGGAGAGTTCTCCGGGAGGGGAGTCCACTTTTGAGGCGTCCAGTTCCGGACGCCTCACCGAAAGAATTTTTTTTAAAAAAAATCAGAGCTAAAATGGCTCCAATTGACTGCGCATGTGCAGAAACTCAATCTGACACATTGCGCATGCATCAGATTGAGTTTCTGGACATGCACAGTCAATTGGAGCCATTTTAGCTCCAATTTTTTTTTTAAAAAAATCTTTCGAAGCTGGAGCCGCCCCTTTTTAGAGTGGCTCCGGCAGCAGCGGCGGCAGCCCTAAGAGAAGGGCACCTCCCCTAGCCGGCCACCTGGCTCCCACGGGCACGTTGGTGCCTGGCCGTGCCGTCCGCCCGCGCCGTGCCCTCCTAGGGACTTGGGCCCGACAAACCCCCATGCCCTGGGTAAGCCCGGCGGGGCCGAAAAGGCAACGGCCAGAGGAAGCAGCAGGCGCCCGGCAGAAGACGATGCGGCGGTGGCGAGCCCCGCCGGGCTTACCCAGGACACGGGGGTTTGTCGGGCCCAAGTCCCTAGGAGGGCGCGGCGTGGGCAGTGGGCGCGGCCAGGCACCAACATGCCCATGGGAGTTCGGTGGCCAGGCAGGCGGCTGTGGCGGCCGTGGCCGGCGGATGCAGGGCCGGCCGCGGCCTTCGTAGGAGGAAACGGCCACAGTCGGGGGCAGCGTGCCTTGCCGGGTGGCCCCGGGCCACATGGAGGTTCGTCGGCGCCAAGGAAGGTAAGTGAGGCTTTTATATTTAGGGTGGGTGGGTGATTTATTTGTGTTTTGGGTGGGTGGTTGTACTTTTATTTAATTTTTATTTTATTTATTTATTTATTTTATTTCTTTAAGTTATTTACGGGTCTGTGTGCATGTTTATTTTTTTTATTATTTTTTTTATTTTTGGCCTTGCCCACAACGTCATGACGTCATGACATTGGCCACGCCCATGACGTCATGGCGTGGTAGTAGAATTTTTGACATCCCATCACTGGATCACACCCAAACACAATCTGTTGATAATCATAGGTGACTGAAACACACAGGTTGGCAATAAAGTACTGTAGAATAAAACATTGCTAGAAAATCTGGCTCAAGAGACAAATGAATCAGGAGAGTGATTCACAGAAGTCTGTCTACTGTACACATGGACATTACCAAATGATCAATAAAGAAATCAAGCAAAATATATAACGAAGCAGCAGACAAAGAAGCTCTATTTTGTCTATCAAACAAGACCCTGAGTGGACTATTGTGCAGACCATGAACTGCTGATATCAAACATTAGAGGACAGCTGAAGAAGAGCATTAAAACAATTATAGTGTAAAAAGTATAACTTGAAGAGTCTGAATGTAACAGATGTATATTACTAAACTCAATTGATCACAAATCAGTACAACTGTGGATTGATAATATTAGGGAAGGGGGTTTCCGGTTCCAGCA
The DNA here is from genome assembly GCA_030440675.1 of Furcifer pardalis. Taxonomy (NCBI): domain Eukaryota; kingdom Metazoa; phylum Chordata; class Lepidosauria; order Squamata; family Chamaeleonidae; genus Furcifer; species Furcifer pardalis. Next base: position 137,395,160 of record CP126894.1, read on the forward strand.
TGGTGAGGCAGCAATGTTTTTTTCTCTCCTCACTCCCCCAGGCATTTTTTATCTTTTATAATAGTTTAAAGTTTCTATAATATTTTTATTATATATAATAGTTTTAAAGTTTTATCTCAGTTTTTTTTTAAAAAACCCCAACAATTCATAAAGGAATTTTAAATTCAAGCTCTTTTTATACTATCAGTGTTTTCACCCTTGCTGTGTTTAGCCTTCCTGGAATTTTATCACAGAGCTTTTATACTTACGTTGCTGAATGTTAGGGAAGAATGCAGAAACACTAAAAAAAATCACAATGAATGACTAAAGAACTGAGTCCTGGCAGCAGGTGGGTTAAACTCCCAGCCCCTTGATGCAAAGAAGACTGAAGTCATCAGACCAGTCAGACCAGTCATCCTACCTTTTGGCTAATTGGGCGAGTTAAGGTATCCCCATGAGTGGGTTCTTCCATACTGTGGCCAAGGATTCCTGCATTCAAATATTTGCTTTTGAATGCTGGAAGGCCATCCCACCTCCCCAAGCTCAGCCTCTGAGCCCTGGTTCTGTAAGGATTCAGAATTTGCAGGGACAAGTGTTTCTTCCAATCTATCAAGCTTTGTAGTATCAGTTTCTTCAGGGTCACCTTTAATGAAATACACCTCTGCTATGTTCATGATAGGCCCATGTACAAATGCTCAATAAACATTCAAATCCCAAAAGACAATGCCAAATATTGTTAACTAAAGGACCATCACATTAATTTCCATTGTGAGCAAAATCATGCACATAATTTTGCAACAAAGTTTTTTTTATCTTGTAACGAATGAGAAATGCCAGATGTTCAAGTTGTGTTCAGAAAAGAAGAGACAATAGAGATGATATTGGAAATTTGTTGTGGTTACTGAAATGTAATACAGAATTTCAGAAGAAAAGGAATATTTTATAAATTACAATAATCCTTTGCAGTATTTAAAAGCTATGCATTTTTCTGAAAGAAATAATTATGCCACATTTCTGATGCATAACCTTTGCCATGGATAAGAGGGTCCTGCTAAGACAGAATAAATAGAAACAGAATGGTTTTCAGCTGGAAAGGTTGGCAGACAGGGGAGTAATTTATATCCCTATGTTTATATGAAGAACTTGTTTTAAAAGATGGATTAGATTGAAATGAAATAGTAAAAAATTGGCAGAAGAAACATACATAATTTAAGAGCCGCAGATGATACCATACTACTGGCAATAAATAGCCATTAGCTGAAATGACAACAAACAAGATTGAGAAAGAAACAGCTGAAAGACGATTATAGTCAGGGATATATGAACACCATCTGCTTTGATTCAGCCCTAATTTTATTTATTTTACAAATTGCAATTGATTTGCTTCAAGCTGATTTGTAGTTCACCTACTTAGATTTGTATCTGAATATTCCAAAGAATCAATCTGAAAGGTAAAAAAGCCATGAAAACTGAGACAATAAAAAGCCGAAATGGCTCTCAACCATTGCTTGATCTCTAATATTCCATCAAAGATTCTCCAGTTTCCTTCCTTTCCTTCTTCCTCTGCCAAATGAGAGCTATGCAAACTATATATCTTTTGGTTCTATTCCTAAGGAAATTGTGACCTATCAGCATGATGACACATACATCACATACACTTGGACTGAGATGCGCAGCCTCAAAAGAATGAATAAAATGCTCCCGTCTTCTTCTTTTTTGCTTCCTCTTTTACCCCAAAATGCTCCCTTTGGCCTGAAAATGAAAACATTGTGAATCTCTTTCTATTCTGAGCATCCTGCCTTTGCAAAATGGTCACAGATCACACTGGCAGAGGGATTCTCTCCCAGGGTAGCCATGATCAGGGTTTCTAGGGCTTTCCATTAGCATTTCAGCTACCAAACTGCTTTGAGTTTGTTAGTTCTATCATAGTATTACTTTCATTTTTCAATGAAAACAGTACTTTTAACCCCTGAAGTCTTGAAGGATTATTCACTATTTCGAGAAGTCTGCTTATGTTTGATACCATGAACAATCTGAAAGACAAACAAAAAGTTTTAGATCAAATTAAGTCTGAACTCTTACTAAAACCTAAAATGACTGCTGAGTCCTAGGGCACCCATAGAAGAAGGAATAAGCATTGTTGGAAGCTGGGGAGTACATCTTGGAATGTCTCATACTGGGTTTCGAGAAGAAAACTCTTACACATATGAACTCTTTGTTAAAAAAGAAAGAAAAACTTGACATGCTAGCACATTTTCAAAAGATGGGGGCTGTGTGAGTGACACAGTATTTCCATGCACTTCCTAACCTTTAAGTGGTAAGTAAGCAGTTCCACAGGTAGTGCCATATGATGTTGCTTTCCTGAAATGTTAGGTACAGTAGAACCCCGCATAACAAAAAAACCCTCTGTTCCATGGGGCTCTCTGCTATGCAGTTTTTTCGTTATGCGGGTCCCTATGGGAGATAGCCTGCATAACAAAAAAAAAAAGTTTGTTAACCAGTGTTCCCATTTGAGCGGGTATACTCTGGTTATCAAAAATATAATGAACTTTTTTTTTCATTATGTGGAATATCCCCCTTGCATAATGAACACTTCATTATGTTAATTTTTTGCTATGCAATGCATTCATTATGTGAGGTACCACTGTACAGTTGTACCTCGCTTAAACAGCATAATGTGTTCCACAGGATTTTTCTTTAAGTGAAACACCATTGTCAGTGGTGGGATGTCAAAATTTTTACTACCCCACCATGATGTCATCACAGTGTGGGCGGAGCTAACATCATGATGTCATGTCGTGAGCGGGGCCAAAGGAAAAAAATAAAATTAAAATAAGCACACGCACACACCAGTGGTGGGATGTCAAATGTTCTACTACCCCACCGTGACGTCATCACAATGTGGGTGGAGTTAACATCGTGATGTCATAATGTCATGGGCGGGGCCAAATAAAAAATAATAAAAAATAAAAAAATAAAATAAAAATAAGCACACGCACACACCTCAACCCACCCACAACACAAACCAGTAAATAAATTAAATAAATACATACATACATACATAAATAATACATTAAAAGACTATTCTTTTGTTGCTTGGTGCGCATGCGCAGTGGGGGAACCAGTGAAAAGGTAAGCCCCGGAGGTGGTTCCCCCCAAAAGTTGCTACCGGTTCTCTAGGACACTGAGGAAAGTTACTACCGGTTCTGGAGAACGGGTGAGAACCTGTTACATCCCATCACTGAGTCCATTGTACATAACCAATTGTGTGTGGGGGGGATTGTGAACCCCGATTTATTTGTTAAGCGAGTTTTTGGTTGGTTTTATTTGTTAAGCAAAGCAAACATTCAGAGAAAATTCTGCTCTTTAAGAGAGTTGCTCTTTAAGCGAGATACTCTTTATGCAAGGTTTGACTGTATCTGTATAACACATTCAGAAAATGTAGTAAAAACAAACAGATATAGTGGAAAACAAATATACCAGATTGCCAGGAAGAGAATTTATGCCCCATAATATAAGCAACACTACTTTAAGCCAAATTATTGCTGACCATATTAGCTGGATTTAAACTCATTTATAGCAAACACAAAAGGATAGGCTGATTGATCACAAAGACTCAAACAACCTAGTTAATGCTACAGCTTTGGCTAACTCATGCAACAAAGCATTTGTTAACACATTTTCCATTCTCCACACAATACACAAGTTTTTGAAATGTGCAAATTGTCTCTGATACTGATACATCCCTCCAAATTGGGAAAGTTATATGGGGGTCTCAACACTCCTATAAGCTTTCATAGCATGATTCCAAATTCTAGGGAAGAGAGACATTCATTTTTCTCTGTTAACATTACCAGAGCAACTGCTTAACAAAGCAACCAGGTGATTGAATGGATGGGTGATGGGAGAATTCCCCTCCTAACCCCAATGAAAACCCAAGCCAGAAAAAAATTGAGGTGTACCAAGCCAACCTTCATATTGTGCATGGGTTTTTTGTCATTGCATTCAGAAACTCCAGAAGGTCCAAAACATTGCAGCTAGATTGTTAACTGTGGCTGGCCTGCCAACCTTCCATTCATCAAGTTCACTAAGCCACAATAGTCCCTATTCTTTCTACAAGCAGGCAAAATCCTCTTCCTTCTGACAGGATTTACCTTACTGACTGTCTAATGGGAATTTTTAAAAATAAGATGAGCAGTATCTGTTGTTTTTAACCTCTTTTATTATGTTTAGTTAATCAATTTTAATACGATATATTTAATTCTTTTTTTATTGATTGATTTTATTTATCCTTTTAATGATGTAAGCCACCTTCTGTCCTCGTTTGGGAAAAGGTGGGGAAAATATTATAAATAAATAATAATACAGTATACAATAATAAATAATATATAATAGACATTGGTGATTTAAAAATAGCTTAGCTACTAGCAGGTTAAATTAAAGATTAGTTTGAATACAAGAAAAGCCTTACCAGGAAAATCAATTTGCTCATGACAGATGGAAAAGGCAGAGATGTATCTTGTAACATGTCAATGGCTCTAAAAATACAAACGCATGCAACTCTGGCTTGACCATTTGAGAGTTGCACTCAGGTAGATAGCTACACATGTGCAAAGGATGATAGAGGGTGGTGAGTAGGTGCACAGATGGGGGAGAAATAGCAGCATGATAATGGGAGGTAGAGTGGGTTGAGGCTGTAAGGATGCCAAGCAAAATCAGGATAGTAAGAAACAGATGGAAGAGTGAATGGAGAAGCAGGAAATGGAAGGAAGTGGAACTACAGGTGTGTGTGTGTGGGAGGATTAGCAGGGATATAACTTTCTGTTATTGATGGCAGACAGGTTTATATAAGCAAGGAAGAAACATGTTTATCTGGTGAACAACATGGAAGCCTGTAGGACAGCTAAATAGTATCAGCCAACTCCTTTGCTATTGATCTCTCTTGTAGTGAAACAAACTCACTCTCCCTCATTCACTGACAGATCCACACTCCGCACAAACACATGTAAGAATCAGAATGCTTTCCCCATGCATAGCCATCACACCTAGAAACAAGGGGTTTTTGTGTCTTGGATCTTGCAAGCTGTAGCAGCTTTAGTGCTGCTTCCTTGGCACATACTGTTATGGATGACCACAGTGACATTTTCCTCAAGATGGTTTTTGCTAACCTGTATTAAAGCTACCCAGCTTTAATTAAAGTGAATTCCTTGCAGAATTGGCCACATATGTGCTAATTACAGCTACTCCCCGCACTATCAAGAAAAGGTTGAGCATTTATGGAACCAAGATATGTGGTCAGTTGATAAGACACTCCCTATACATCCCACATCTTTTCCTGACAATTCAGCATATAGTTCAGCCAGTGGTGGGCATCAGCAGGTTTGCACCAGTTTTCCAGAACCGGTAGCAGAAATTCTGTCTGCCTCCACCCCTCCACGTTTTGAAATAAAGTAGTCCTAATTCGGATGCAACACAGGTCTTTCCCCCTGGCCACGCACACCATACTACGCCCACAGTGTGGTAGTTAAAATTTTTGGAACCCACCACTTGGGGTATGTCATAGAGGGTCTGTTTTGGAGTAGGACGGAGGTATACTGGAAACAACCAGTGCACTCTGTCTAATACTGCTTTTCTGCTGTTACCATCTGCAGGTCCATAGCTCTCCCAGAGTATTGCTACTAAATATCCATTATTGTTTGGTTGTAGTTCCAAGATTAATAAAGGACATTGCCATCTCTCTTTTTCACATGGCAGACTGGAGCATCTGTTTGTGAGTAAGTCTACCCAAGAATGGAAGCACCACATTGACATTGGAGTTTGCTACATGACATTCCTGAATGTTTTGACTGACAGAAAAACTACTAGATAGCTCAAGAGTTTAGGTATGTGACCACAAAGAGGCTGAGAATTCGATTTCCCACTGTATCTCTCTTTGATAGGGGCCAGATTCAATGATCCACTGAGCCCGTTCCAGTTCTATAGAAGTAAGATTATTATATATTATCTTGCACCTCAGCAGCTATCCATGCCCCTTTCTTCCAGGGACTTGCAGAACCAGGATCTCCTGAAACTAATTCCATGGGCCTAAGATTGCTTTGCTTGCATACAACTTTTATTAAGAGTTCAATAGCTGCTTCCACAGTCCCTTTTTCCACAGTCCCTCAGGGCTTAGTTAAACTCACTAGCCTCTTGGGTGTCTTTTTCCCACTGAGAGATCCAGTTAACTCCACTGAGTTTCTCTTTATCCCATGTTCCAATGAGAGCTTGTAGAAACAGGTGGAAGAAGGAAAACTCCACAACATCTCCTGGCCCAACTATTCCCCAGCTAGATCTCTTCCCACTTGCCTTTTACTCTCCATGCTTAGAGATACCACAGGGGAAGGAAAAGGTTAAAGTCCTCTGCATCTGTGCCAACAGGAAACAAACAGAAAATTTCCAGAAGCTTTTCTCCTTTGGTTAAAAAAACAAAACCTTCTTTCCAACTTCTGTGTCAACTCTAATTCTCTCCCACTCCCCCTGTAGACAAACTCCCATCCTCTCCACATGGCTGTTGTTGCTTGTCCTTTTATACCTGTATCTCTAGCCTTACCCAGCTGCATTTCATGTGGGTCATCAGCCTGTTCTGAAACATTGCTCCCTGGGACCTCATCCTTCCTCAAGACCTTCTTCCACCTGTGACTAAGGCATTAGTTGGCCACCAGGAAGCATGCACATCTCTATGTGCCTCCCCTTCTCAAAATGATAAAGGATGTCTTTTCACACACAAAAGCTGACTGGACTAAATACTGACAGTAGGAAAACATTCTACTCAACTGGGGGGAATAGGACAAGCCTTACAGCTTTAGGAATGATAACTCTTGGCACACACACAGATAGAAGTCCTTCCTTTTTCCTCACTATGAAGTTTCTGTGTGATAAGTTTCACCACTCAAATAAATCTCATGGGAAATAAGAGATAGATTTCTGGAATGAATGGAGGAGAATTGGACATTTTTCTGCAGCTCAGTCACCCTTACAGGATCTTTGCACAAAATGGAGCTCAGCTGTAATTGCTACACTTTGAAGGATGTCTAACACTGATAATCTGTGCATGTTACAAGTTCATTTAAAGTTACTCTCTAAATTTAAGAACTAAATGGGACTTATGTTTAAGTAAATTGTGGATCAAAGTGTAAGATTCCTTAATAATCTTTTAGGCTAGATTAAAAAAGAGACATTGACTAGCTGTAGCTTGTCCAATTACATTCATGCCTGATGAGAACAAGGTCTGCTTTGCCTTCAGACAGAGTGAGGCAGCTACCTTTGGCAGCCAATTTGGGGTAGCATACAGGGAGAGTAAACTGTGTTTAAATTTGTGGTTACATTCTTGTTACTATATTTTAAGGCAGGAGTTCTCAACCTTTTAAAGCCAGGGGCCTGGTCACACTCCCTCATCCAGCTTCGGGAGCCAGATAGCCATTTTGCCCTGACTCCACCACATGGCACTTCCAGGCATGGTGGAGGTGGTGGAGGGCCACATGAAATGGTGCTGCAAGCCACATCCGGCCAAAGGACTGTAGGTTGAGAATCCCTGCTTTAAGGCATGCTTGCAGGATTTCCTTCCTTCCTCAGGTCCCCAAATAACATGACTAAACATTGATACAATGCGCCATGGCTTAAAGTGTGTGGGTTGGTGGGTGACAGTGTGTTTATTCTTCTACTTCACGCAGCAAAATTTCTTGAGCAGTCCCATATATTGGAACACTTTCTACCTTGTGATCTCCAGATGTTTCAGACTAGAACACCCATCAGTCCAGTTGCTAAGGACTATTGGGAGCTGTAGTCTTCCATATCTTAAATTTATTTATTATTTAGACTTATAAATGCATCAGCTTGCCTGTTCTGGGCCTAATGGAACATTCCAGATTTTAATGTTTTCAATCTTTTGCTTCCACTGAATGATTGCAGCATCCAGTTCAATATTGTTCATCTTTCTTGTCAGTTTAGCACATCCATTTATCACTGCCTGGTTATAGAATGACACTGAAATATCACCTTAGATGCATGTGAGTGGCGTGGGTTAACCCTACTACAAACTTAGCTCTCTTAGGCTTCTATGTTATGAAAAAAATCAATTCATTTTGCAGTTAATGTGACAAGTGGCAGCAATAAACAAACCTGTACACATGCAACTTTCAAATGATATTTCATTGGTAAATTGTTTATTTCTCAAAACAATCGTAAGGCTATGATAATTATGGTGCAAGACTTGCTTTTCATTTATAATTCAAAAAGTGTATTCATGATAAATACTAAGGCAGATGGTAGCAACAGCTCTGTTTAACCCTCTTCACAGGATTTATGAGATATTCATCCATTGTTTGCTGAAATTCTAAAAAGGGAAAACTAATTTTATTTATTTATTTGTTCATCTGTTTGTTTGTTTGTTTATTGTACTAGAGAAAACTTTAGTCCTAAATCAATTTAATATTGAAGACCACTGGTTTCAGTGAAATGAAGTAGAGCTTGATTTGATCCAATAAAGGAGTACAGTATTTAACTCACTCTGCTGGCAGATAGTCACTGTGTCCACACAAAGTTCCTGAAGCAAACCAAGAAGTACATAATGATAATAATCATTTCATTTTTGCACTCAGGGAATACCCAAATGAGGTTCCTTTCACGTCCCCAAGAGCTGGGACAGAGAAGGGCGCTTAATCCATCATGCAGTAACGGGGTCCCAAACTGCTGACTTGCCAGCCTTCCAGCTAACAAGGTGAGCTTCTTATCCACTGAGCCACTGCAGCCCCTCATTATTATTATTATTATTATTATTATTATTATTATTATTATTATTATTATTATTATTATTATTATTATTATTATTATTATTATTATTATTATTATTATTATTATTATTATTATTATTATTATTATCATTCAAATATATACCCCGCCTTGCTCAGGCGAACCTGACTCTAGGCGGCTTACATAGTATAAAAAGTAACATCACAAATTATAAACAAACTCCTACGAGACGAGGATGATAAATGATGATAAATGATGTTAAAATAAGAGCTGTAATTCAACTGTTTCCAATTCAAAGCCAGGATTCTTTGATTTGCTCATACAGAATGTATTCAGGCTATAAGTTATTTCCTGTTGGTTCCAATGTATTTAGTTAAGACAATTGTGGCCTTCATTGGTAGAACCAGCAATCATTTAAAATTAGCCAAACAATTTTGTGTAATAATGGGCTTTTTTATTTCCTTGAGTCAGAGAGTTGCACAGTATAAAATTATGTACACATACATATTGTGGTTCAAAATTACAACAATCTTCAAGGATGATTGGATGAATGATTGCTGAATGATTGGAATTGGTTCACCAACACTCTTAATGTACTGTTGAGCTATAGGCTCATTAACAAAAACTAGATCTGGATTGTAGCCTCCCTGCCACTGTTAAATGACCTGGCTAGTTTAGAATCATGTTTTAAGGCACATTGAATGGGATTCTTCCCATTTTATATGGTTTTGCTGTAGCTGCCATCATGCCAGGGCTGTAGCCAAGGGGTGGCCAGGGTGGGCATCGCTCACTCAGATTTAGCAGTTTGCCCACTCTAAAAGTCCTGGCTGCTGAATATTCGCCCACCCACATCTAGAATCCTGGCTATGGCCCTGCATCATGCCCATGGCCCAAATGTTCCTGCGGTTGTTGAAATTTCCAATTATAAAGTGATTTTTTTTATTTTTCATATTCAATGGATTCTTGAAGCAGAATAGGTGTTTTATAAGCCTCTGTTACCATATATGCAACCAGATCAGTCATCAAGGTTTCTTTGTTCTCCTCTTCAGTACAATCTGTTGAGAGGGACGATAATACCAGGTCATACAAAAATTGCACTTTCATTGTGTGTGTGTTTGTTTGGGGGGGGGGCAATCATCCAAGCATCCAATGGGATAAAGGAAAGTACCCCAAAATAGCAGAAACCCCTAATGAATGTTCAAAAAGCAGCACTTTGGGGTAAGTTGATCCACTCCAGTGTCTAACAGGTATAAACAGCAGGGGGAAAACAAAAGACCAGACTGTTCCAAAAATGCTCAAAAGAATGGGCTAAAAGGTAAGTGTAGACATAAATTCAGTTCAGTTTAAAGAACATTACTGCTCATTGTTGCGATAGGCTCTAATAAAATGGGAATTTTGATAGTATTTATAAGGAACCCCCTTTTAATAATAAACAAAAGATTGAATGTATTGGCTTGAATTTAGAATTTGGTTTTATTACACACAAAGGATTTTTGTTTATGGAGGGGGGGGTCAGTTCTTGATTTCCACAGATTCCACTTTCTGCTTATAACTCCTTTTCTGCAGATTCCCTTTTCTGCTCAAGCATGTCTTTTCCAAAAAGTGGTGGTGGTAAGCAACGGTAACTGGTCCGTTAACCGGGTACTGCTCAGTGGTGTAGTGGGGGGGCAGGGGGGCCCTGCCATGGGCGGCTCTTTTTTGGGGCAGCAAAATCTTACAATAAATGGGACTTCGTCACTGCCCCTGGACTTTCTGGTGGCCAGGGTGGGGAGGCTGCTGCAGGGATGGGTGCTGGGGCGCTGGTGAGCCGAGATGGGGGGCAGCAAGCCTAGATAGGGGCGGTGAGTTTGGTCTGCACCCTGGTTGGCTGAAACCCACGCTACGTCACTGGTACTGCCCCACCTCAGGCCCAGGTTAGACTTAGCCAGCCTACTCCTGCCTACCTCTTTACCAGACAGTCAGGGCCTCAGCTGCATATCTCTATTTCTCAAATCCCAACCTCTGTAGGACTCTTGTGTGAAAGTGCAAGAGAGATGGGATTGGGGAGAAGAGGGCACCAGCACCAGGTCCATCCACTAGTCCAGGGGTGCCCAAACTATGGCCTGCAGGCCGACTCTGGCCTGCAGTGCCATTCCATCTGGCCTGTGCTGCCCTTGCCTGGAAGCGGAAGTAAAACATGTGCAAAACACTGCCGTAAATAATCCGTGGCTGTCGTAAATGCATTTACAGCAGTGTTATGTGCTCGGGCACATTTTACTTTCACTTCCAGTTGGTGGAACCATGTGACTCAACCACATGACTGGCCCATGGCCCAAAAAGTTTGGGCATCCCTGCACTAGTCATACTGTCCTTTCCACCCTCCCAACCACAAGGGGCACCAGACACCAGGGGGGGTGGTGGCGGCCTAGTGACAAAGAAAGCTCCATTCTATCAATGGATTGTCACTGCATCTACTACTGTGGCATTACAATTGCACATGATATTTTACAGAGAAATAAGCTAAGGAAAAAAAAGGATGAATGCTTGTCCCAAAGGGGCTTCAGTTTCCTAACTTTGAGCTGTAAAGTCCTAACTGTTGGTAGGGGAAATTTTTGTATTTGATCATTGGATTTCAACACTGTTGGTTCTTACAAAGGTGGAGTTACCACTACAAAAGACACATAAGTTGACTAAAGAGCTTTGTTATGAGTAAGAGCCTACTAAACACAGAGGGGAGTCTACATTACTTAAAGAGTCATCTATTAATTAATCAGATGAAAGGGATATGTGTGCATAAAGAGTCTGCTGAGAGATCATGACATAACACATTTTGTAACTTCAAACCTCAAAGACAAACACAATTAAAACCTTATTTGAAGCCCAGGTGGTTGGTAATGGTTGTCATCGTCTGCAACATGTATCCGAGAAAGCATTTTTTTTCCTGAAACAGGAAAAATGTCATTGGCATGAATTTTTAAAAGATGGATCCCAGCTTGCCATGAAGTGACCCACACACTATGATCACAGAGCCATCTCCTGTGGCACATATGAAATGAGACATGTAGGATTTAACACCGGGACTGCAATGGACTGCTGCAGTCTTGAGGATATTATCAAGGCACATCTTCACAGCCAGTCCACCTGGCATGGCCTCTTCCACCTTCATGACCATTGGGAATCAGAGTTCCTCCTCCACTCATTTTGCCATTGGGCCCAATATGATGGTTTCCAGTGGCATTTCCTCCACTGAGGGGGCCCATCACCTCACCTAAAGGGGCTCATCTGCTCATAACCATTGATCCCTTTAGGGAGTCAGGTTAGTTAACCACCGCCTGACACTCAGTGTTGAGTCGCTGGCTGTATGGTCTACTCATTACCATAGCGGGATGTCCAGGCAGACAGCAGGTTGGTAATAAAGAAGAGGGGAAAATGTGCTTTAACTAAGAGTAACCTTCTAAAACACATTATTGGGCTTAACAAATTTGGGAAGTTTCAGCCAGTAAGCCACAAAATGTTAAACTGAAATGCAACTCCACTGCATGAAGACTCGTGACAAAACAATGGAGAGGATGATGCATATATGCTGTGATATACTTTGGGGAAAAGATTTCCGGGTGAAGGTGAAGGTTCAGCAAAAAGGAACACACAATCAAATGTTTGGGAGAGCCCTTTCACTTAAAGCAGTGTTTCCTAACCTTTGGTTTTTGGACTTCAATTCCCAGAAGCCTAAGCCAAAGCACTGATCAGCCAATGTACTGACTTAGCCTTTGGGAAATTGAAATCCCACTGTGGGGAGTGGGGCCCATGTTGGGAACCACTGACTTAAAGGTTATGAGATCACAAAATCAAATTCAGTTTTCATAGTTGTACCTCTCCCTTTCCTCTTCTTGGGTTTTCACTAATTCTAGCTCAGAATATCCTATTCTCACAGATATGTGTTATTCCAGTAAAGCTTGTGACTTGTTTGAATATAAACAGAATGTAGAAATGCAAAATATATTTATATTACCCAATTAAAAAAAAAGAGTTTACCCCATGTTCAGTAAACCAGCAATGCAGAATGTAAGAGCATGTTGTTTAAGACACTGCACATACATGTGTGTATGTGTGTGCACGCGCACATATGCATGAACTATTCCATCCAGCCCATGGTGACAGCCCCAGAAGTGGAAGCAGGTGCATTTATGACAGCCGTAAACATGCCTGCATGTGCACAAATGCACCTGTTGTGGTTTGTGGCAGCATTTACAACTGGGGGAAACCACATCTGGCTTGCACAGCTGTCTGAGGGTGAGTGGTCCAGCCCATGGCACAAAAACCTTGAGAACTCCTGGTGTACACTTAAGGAGCTCTTAGATACTGTCATCTTCCTACATATTTTATTGCATTTTAGCAAAACAATCTTAGTGAAAAGAAGATTCTAAACATATAATTCAACAAGCCCCACAAATGTCTCCAGAGATTATTAAAAGAAAAGCCCTTTAATTAATGGAGAAAGTGGTTATTATTAGCAACCTATTACTTATTTATAAATAGTGTAAATTTTAATAAGCAGCTGTCTAACTTGACACAAGAATCCAATTATATTACAGTACATGAAGTTTTCTGTTGCAAATGTGCACTCCCCCCCCCCCCCCGGTTTGGGAAAAAAACCCAGCAGATTTTTCCCTAAAATGTGATCCATGGCGAGGGGGGGGGGATACATTTTAAACAAAGCTGTATTTGCAAGTGGGGAAAGTTAAGGATTGTGTGGAAGATCTCGATTAAGTGGATGCTTATAAAATACTAATTGAAAAATAAGCTTGCTCTTTGGATAATTCAGATAATAAATAGTGTGGTCACTAAGGTTACCTGCTGCTAATAAGAACAAAACACATCTATGCATAAATGTATTCCTGTTAGAAACTTTTATAAGGCAGGTTTGTAAATGCTTTTTGAGATCTATTGGGGAAAGAGACAAGTTCAGAAGCCTATGATTATCTAATCCCTCCTACATATTCCATATACACATGTGCATTAGTGAATTAAAAATAATCAGAAACCACTCTAGTTCCCAAAATACCCAGAAAGGAAAAGAATAACTGGACTGTACTATTTCAGCTGCAGTGCAAGGACTATATGTTTGAATTAATCCCAATGGAAGAAAATATACCAAAGAGTTTTATGGAGAATGGGGTCAAGATATTTTTTGTATCTAGTTTTATCTCTGTTTATTGGATTATTAACAGGAAAACTCTTTTTAATGCTGTCTTCTACATGCAGCATGAAATAACTTAATCCAGTGTGTGGCCTCCTGCCTCTGGACAAGAGTTGAGGACCACTTTCCTCTCTAGTCTCTGCTCCATGGAGAAGGACACAAGTGGATGTAAACAAAGTGTTTTCATCCCTTTGGTCTGATTAATGTGATTGAAGAAAATTAAACTTATCAGAGATTGGTGCAGGTTGGTAAACTGAAGAGGTTAACACTTTCATAAAATAACACCACAGAGACAATTAGTCCTTAATGACTGCATTATTACAGTCAGAAGAGTAGCGTGCCTTGGCGGGGCCCCGTATAAAAATTTGTTTGGGGGCCCTTAGGAAGGGTAAAGATTTGTTTTGCTTACGCACGTTGGGGGCCCCTGTGGCCCGGGGCCCCCGTATAATTGATACGGCAGATACGGCGGTAGCTACGCCTCTGATTACAGTTACAATATCAAAAAGGTACAGACTTTAGAGATCAAATGTATTCTTCAGGGGGTAGTTGTAGCCATCTAGACCCGTGATGGGAAACCTTGGCACTCCAGATGTTCTTGGACTTCAATTCCCAGAAGACCAAGCACCCTGTGAATCCACATGAATGGGTTTACTGTGATTCATCCGGCCCACACATGTTTTACTTCTGCTTCTGGGAGCAACAAGGGCAGCATGGGCCGGATGAATCGCAGTAAACCCATTTGTGTGGCTTCACAGGGTGCTTGGGCTTCTGTGAATTGAAGTCCAAGAACATCTGGAGTGCCATGGTTTGCCATTAAGGGTCTAGAATGTTGTTCAAGTTACAGTTAATGCATTTTCTTTGCAAACTGGGGACAGAAGAGGGGGAGGAAGATTTCTTTACCCTCCATCCCTCTACTCCAGCTAGTGGCTCATCAGTACTGACCCTGGGGGAAGAGAAAGTGATGATCCACAATACTATTCAATAATATTGTTGGCTGAGGGCAATATTTGACTTTTCTAACTGAAACGCACTGCCTTTAATTACCTTACTATATTTACTCTGGCCTACTGTCTACCCTTAAGTTTCAGACTTGTGTTTGTGATGGAAATACAGATCTGGAATTCCTGCTCAGGCAAAAAAAATCCTATGGGAAAGCCAAGGAATATAAGCAATAGGTGAAGGCCTGCTTACAGCTGGAAACTAGACAATTTTGGCTTCGCTTCGCTAAGAAGTAATAGCAGCTGCAGGATCAGGAGGCTATGCTGTCTAGGTGCAGTCATTTATTGATTTTCTTGAGCAATATTAAGTTCTGACATGATGCTTTAATCTTTGTCTGTACTGAAATCCTGAAGCTGAGATGAACTCCCAGAATGGTTACCGTGCACCTGTTTCTTTTGGGGAATCTTGGTTATTCTTCTCAATTATCAGGTATGAAGTGGAAAAACAGCAGCAGGAGTACAAAAATGTGGAGAGATCAGTTCTCATTAAACCCTGACTACCCCCCCCCCCAACTCACTAGCACAATGTGTGGTAAAAAAAATAAAAAATCCATAAGCATTTAAAGTAGAAATGTAAAAAAAGAAGGGTATTTTTACTTAAAGTTGCCACATCTAAATTACAGTCAGTAGGAAAAATGCAAATTGGGCCTCTGGCATGCAGAGGAGACCCTCCATGCTTGATGCTTGGTTGAAGGTCAGAGGAAAAGAGAGAACTATTGATGGAACCAAGCTAACAAAAAGGAAGAAGTGGACAGAGGCTTGTCTGAAAGGCCCGTGTCAGGAAAAAGGATTTTACCAATCAAATTAGTGGCAAAAGACAGTAACATTAGGATATAAAGCACCCTCCCACAGATAGTGCATGCAAGGCCATTATTTCCCATCTTGCTTCACAGATTCTCGAAGCAATTTCTTGGCAGAGACTTTGTTAAGAGAGCTGCTATCAACTCGGCAGTGGAACAGTAGATCTTTTGGATGGTCCCTTTCTCAGTCAAGTACTTCATGCTAAAGTGTTTGGTGTGTTGTGATGCAGGGGGTGTAGCTGGCCAATGTGGAGAACTCCCAAGGGCCCTTCACTAAGGAACCCCTAGTTCAACTGCCTGTCTGCCCTCAGAATACACTCTACTTCACCTACACACCCTTCACGATGTTTCTGGATTGGGAAGTGGCACTCCTGCTCTAAGCAGGCAAAGTGGTAGCTTATATCAGCAACAAAGATGAAAAACAGTCTTGTTTCTGTTCTGCCAACTTCCTACACTAACACAGTCTCTCTCTCTCTCTCACACACACACACAAACACACACACACACACATACATACACAGAGAGAGCAGAGTTGCAGAGATGTCCATGGAAAGATGTCCTAGCCTGAAGTCTTGTGGTTACCTTCAAAGGCAGTGACATGTAAGAGATTATCTTTCCCAGGCCAATGGCTAGGGACACAGATGTCCTCCCTTCTCCTCTTGATTTCCATCTCTTTCTTGAGAAAGAAATCCTTTCTTCCCATGCTGGGCCTTTGCAAAATTAAAGTCTTTATTTCCAGGTCTTCTTTGCTCTGCAGAAAGTTCTACTCTTCTGGCTTCCTAACCTGGAAGATGTCTTTTTCCATTTATTGAAAGATAATATAAATCCATGTATAGATCAGAATGCAGATCAAAGCTATTAATCTAACTAAACACTCTATCCCTAAGTAACCTAGCATGATTCAGAGATAGAGTCCCCTATTCTACACTACTTAACAAGCTACATAATAAAATAAAAAGTGAAACTAGTAGATTCTTGCATCCCTTGTTCCCTCCTCCAGCTTTGAGCATCTCACTTTCCTTCCTGGGATGGGATAAGTAGGAGGGAAAAATGTGGATGTGCTATAGGAGGAGTATGAAAAGGACCAGTGGAAGGGGAAAAAGATTCTGGTTTTGTCCAACTCCTCCAAGCTTGATCTAGAATTGTGTTCAGGTGACCATTCTATTTTCTTTTTTCTTTTTGTTTTTAAGTTGTCTTATTTTGAGCTAAATCCTGAGCCAAATTATATATTCATTGACATTACTAAAACTGAAATAGGAATAATTGAAGGACTTATTAAATATAACACAACTCTTTTCACTCTTCAAGATAAGAGTTTTAGCCAGAGAACTAAAAAAAAACCCATGGGTACATAGTTCTATGTTCAGCTACGAGTAGACTCAAATACATTGAAAGTTATGCAAGTGGACTTCTGCTCATAGAGAAGAATTTTCTTCCTCTTTGCTACCTGCCAAACATGCCACCTGTGCCTTCTCAGATCTCTTCCCCAAAGAGATTTGAGTGGTGTGAAAGACTGTAAAAGGAGATGAACTCAATTCTTCTCTATTCATCTGATAGAAATTAGTCCACTGATTGAAGGCAACATTTGGATTTCACTGCTTCCAAACATGTCCAAGTCCCCATGAGAATTTGTGAAATTTCAGAGGAAATGATGATGAAGATACATTAACTTCAAAACCTAACAGAACAAACCAGAAATCATCCTTTGATCATATGATAGAAAAAAACCAATTACTTTGAAAGTTACAGGTTTTTTTTAGATGTGCCTGGAAGTCAAAAGAGGTTGCTAACTGTAATGCTAAGTGCTTGAGGCAAACTAATCAATAATGAGCTACAAAAAAGGAAAAGAACTCTGTTTGATAACTCAGTTTGGCTTTGCTGGAAAAAAAATCTAGGAACAATTTTACATATCTAGCTTTCAGCATAAAACTATATGTTAAATATTGAGCAATCTATGTTAACTAATGAGTATCATGAAATAATTTAATTCCTAACTATTGTGCTAATTAGAAAACTATCAGACCTGATTTAATTGTATGAAACAGCATAGGGCTTGAGTTCACCCTTGCATCATATTATATGAATATATACTTATCTCTCATCAGGTTTATTAAGTTGCCTTAACTAAATCAATATTTCCAGAAACAGACCAGCTGTGTAACCCAAGGGTTCATATATGGCAGCAAGAGTGGGTTTGGAATGTGTAGAAGTTTTCTGAGGAAACACAGCTATGTTTGCATTGGCCCAACCCCTTTCTACTGGATGATCTCAGAATGACTGGCACAACTGATCTGTTGTCACTGCTGCAGATCATATGGCAGTGAAGCCAAAATGGGGTGCAGGAAGGGAAAGTGGAGGGGGGAGCTGAGTTATACCAAATCCTTCTCAGCCCAGATCTCAGTCACAATGCCTCCATAAGTTTAGCCTAGGCTAAGGAAGGCTGAGTGCAAAAGAATAGATGTCTTTGAAATGTGGTGCTGGAGAAGACTCTTGAGAGTCCCCTGGACTGCAAGAAGATCAAATCAGTGAATCCTAAAGGAAATCAACCCTGACTGCTCCTTGGAAGGACAAATCTTGAAACTGAAGCTCAAGTACTTTGGCCACCAAATGAGAAGAGAGGACTCACTGGACAAGCTCCTGATGCTGGGAAAGATTGAAGGCAAAGGGAGAAGGGGGCAGCAGAGGATGAGATGGCTAGATGGCATCATTGACATAGTGGGCTGAGTGGGCTGTGGAGTGGTCCATGGGGTCTGGCGTGCAGTGGTCCATGGGGTCACAAAGGGTCAGACTCGACTGTGTGACTCAACGACAACGACGTAGCATCAGCATCAGCGGCAGCGGCAGCAGCAGCAGCAGTAGCAGTAGTAGCAGCTAATGGTATTTATTTATTTATTTATTTAGATTTATTATCCCGCCCCAATCAGGCGAACCCGACTCTAGGCGACTTACAACATGAGTGCAAAACAACTAAACAATGCAAAATCCCACATGAGTGCAAAACAAACTAAACAATCCCACTATACCCCTACAAATTCAGCAATATGGTTTAAAATTAATTTTAAAAAATTAAACTACAATTTACAAAATACTAAAAAGATTTAAAAATTTAAAAAGTTTAAAACAGCGAGAGGGGTGGTACCATAGCTATTACAAATACCAAAGGCAACTGTGAATCACCTTGAAATATGCCTCTCCTGGTCTTGACTTTTCATAACGTGGTACCATTTGCCATTAGGGTGGCATTCCATTGTTTAATCATTCTTGTCAAGCATCTCCTGATATTGTTGTTGATTCCACAAATTTGCAATGTTTCATTTATCTAAGTATGTGGTAAGCTAACAGACGCCTTTTTGTAATCAATCAAAATAAAATGCAGAATAGTATTCCTTCTATTAAAGTTCATCAATATCATCTTATCAATAAGTAATTGGTCCTTGGTTCCATGTGTTTTTTTGTTTTTCTGGTATAAGATTCTGTGTAACTTGATGTTTATAAACAGGATCTGCTAATACACCCATGAACAGTTTGGACATTGCTTGTATGCAAATTATGGTCTATAATTGCTTGGCACAACTCCTTTATCTTTATCTTTCATAATCAGAAAAGTTTGACTGCTTGTCATTCAGTCATCCACATTATGTGTTTGCAATATGGTATTATATTATTTTGCTAATCTAGAGTGTAGTGTGGTTAATTTTTGAGCCAGTTTTTTTTATTTTCTTGACTAATCTTGTTGTCATCTCTATGGTGATTAACAACAGCTGAATGCCCATTGCATTTATATGCTTTGAAGATTGAGTGCACATAGTGTCTTTTTGGGTTTCCCCATATATCCTTCCTAAATATTATCATTTCTTCCTTTTTTTTGGGGGGGGGGGCATGATGCCATTGTTATTATTGTAGCCTTCATCCAGACATTTGTAAAAGTGATCCTGGTCTGACTGGAATAACTTATTTATTATTTTTTAAAAATTGTGCTTCTTGTTTCTTTCTGTTCCCCCCAACATGGTTATCCACTGTTTGGCTATTTTCAAAGCTGTTAAAATCATGACCATGTATCATTGGTATTTTTCACTACAGCCTTTTCACTTTTGTGTCCCATCTTTCAGACTTTTAAACTAACATTCCTCTTTCCCAATTTAACTTAGCTTAAGGCTAAGACAGTATTTCCACTTTAGTTGCTTCTCCTTTGCTGTCCTCTTCAACTTATCCATCTCATGTCCAAGTCCCCTTGTTACTACCAAATCCATGCTATAAATCAGTTTATTTCTGCACAATAGTTCTTCCATGGATATTGTTGCTATAAAAGAATTTACACTGGTAATTCTTTCTCTGAAGTTTTGGGGGGCATCAATTTGGCAAATGTCTCCACTCTTCTCTGTGCATCATTGTCTCAACTATTTTCCTCTTCAGTCTAACTCTGCAAGGGGGACTTGTTCTTCTCCTGGTCCAACTTGGAGTTTTGGTGCACCTGATGCATCATGTTCTATAAGAAATTCAGTCCCAGTTAATTCCTTCTTATTTTGTTCATCAATATCATGTTCTTCTGACCTGCCTAAATTCCAATTCACTGCCCAAAGTGAACTGTAGATTGTATGTGTGTTTATGTGTAGTGAGGAAATACAAAGTTGAAAGTTGATTTTAGTCCTGTTTATGTAATCAGAAACCTTTCCTTTCCTACTTGTTATTTAAAAATATACTCCCTTTGTTTTGACCAGAACAAACTGTCCTCATTATTTTTTAATTCATTTTAGTAAGTTCAAACAAGTCACGTGTTGGCAGAGTACGCTGGAGACTTAAGCAGTAGTTTAATCAAAGTGGCTTTCCTCACATTGCATCAGTGTATTAAATATATTCATGACCAGAGGTTTTATGTTATTTGAAATGAAATCAGCAGGGTCAAAGTGCCATTAGGTGAAGGCAGTGGTGGGATTCATCAAGTTTGCCCCCAGTTCGCCAGAACCTGTAGCAGAAATTCTGGTTGGACCCACCCATCCAAGTTTTGAAATAAATTAGTCCTATTTCAGATGCAATGCAAGGCTTTTCCACTGGCCACACCCACTATACCACGCCCACAGAGTAGGTAGTAATTTTTTAAAATACCACCACTGGGTGGAAGGCATAGCTAATAGGAGCAACCCCAAATACTGAGATAGGTTTGGGAGTGATTATCTCTGGTAGAACCCCAGAACCAGCAGCAAATGTGTATAGATGGTTAGAGGGTGGTATTTGTGCAGAGTACGGGTGACAAATTAGGAGCATGGATCTCACTAAAATGTTGTACTGACTAAGGAGATATCCCCAGGTTGTCACAATTGCCCACCCCTGTGTTAGATGCAAGTTGAAGCATTTAAAGTGTTTAGGTAAAGCTTTTAGATGATATTGCATCTGGAATCATCTGATTGCTGCCTGTCTTAATGGATCACGGGCCTTCCCTTTCTTTCCCAAGCTAGATAAACAACTAGTTCTACATATAGAAAATGCTCTAAAAAGCAGGGAGACTGGCTCACTGCCCTGCTAGGGATGCCATTATTAAGAGAGTGGGGTTGAGGGAGAGGTAAGAAATAGTTTTGTGTGACAGAAGTAAAGCAAAAACACTTATATACCACCCCATAGCGCTTAGTGCACTCTCTGGGTGGTTCACAAGTTAATTAGCATTTTGACCCCAACATACTGGGTACTCATTTTACCGACCTCAGAAGGATGGAAGTCTGAGCCAACCTTGAGCTCTGGTCAGGATCAAACTTCCAACCTTTTGGTTGCAGGACAGCAATTTACCCACTATGCCACACACCTTGTGGGACTCCCTCCTTGTTGTTTCATCCAGCCTTTAACATTTGAGTGCTCACTGGATTTGAGTTGTTAACAAATATGAAGTGTTAACAAATATGATAGATAGGTGGATGATTGATAGATGGTCAACAGCTGATTTTTATTTTCTTACCATCAAATGCTCTACATTTCTCTAATTGTATATCTACAGAATGATACTCAGGTCAACCAATGTAAAAAAAAAAACCCTTGTATCCCTTCCAAACAAATATCATTTCAGTCTCCACCTTGAGAAAGATTTACTTCTATAACAATGGTTCTGATTCAAATAATATCTTTTTCCAAAGCTCTTGTCTGAAGAATTTTAGCTTGTAAAGAAAGCTTTATAGATTCTTTTGAGGTTTCTGGAGAAGTTCAGTTTATCAGAGTGTTGCTAGGAAACCTTAGCATTTGGCATATTAATGAGCAGAGCATTTCATTACAGATGAAATAATGTAGCAGGCATATCTTGACTACAAGCATATACATAACTAAATGAGCCACAGTATTCCATTTTGGATGGCAATTTAAAATGAAATTAGAATAAACTATCCAAATCTTTCTCATTACCAATACATAATGGACACATGTAGGTCATGAAAAACACACCAACTTGTTTTTCTTCTCAAAGTTATATTAATAAAAAGAAGACTATGCAGAAGAATGATAATATGTTTGATTCTGTTTGTTTTCTCCAGGGACTAGCAATCCTTGTGTTAAATCCTTGCTTCTCTCATATTCTCGTAAGAAACATCATTTTTCCTCACCTATGAGACAGCAAGATTTCTTCAACTGATGTTAATAATAATTTTTGATTATTTTAGCAGACTTCATGCATACCAAAAGTAGGTAGTTGATGCCTCATTGCATGAACTTTCAAAACTGGATGGGCCATTTGCATCTTTTTGATTTTTGATTTTTTTCCCCTTCAGAATGGGAAAAAGGGACTAGTAATGCACAAAGGCAGAATCCTCATCTTGATCTGCAACTAAGTAATCTTGCAGCACCTTTAATCTTCCAGGGATTAATGGTCAGTTCTGGCCATAGAGAGAGAGTGTGTGTGTTAGGTACCAGTAAATAACCTGATCCCCTAAAGGCGCAAATGACTACAGGTGGATGAGCCCCTTTAAGTGGGATGATGGCTCCCTCAGTGGAGGAAATACCACTGGAAGCCATCATATTGGGCCCAACAGCAAAATGAGTGGAGAAGGAACTCTGATTCCCAATGGTCATGGAGGCGGAAGAGGCCATTCCAGATGGGCTGGCTATGAAGGCGCACCTTGATAATATCCTCAATATCTTTGATAATATCCTAAAATGTGTCTCTAGGGCAGGAGTGCCCAAACTACAGCCTGTGGGCCAGATCTGGCCCACTCTGCCAAATAATCTGGCTTGTGCCGCTAATGCTGCTCCTGGTAGCAGAAGTAAAATGCACATGTGTGGGTGCATGACACACCCACACATGCACATAACATTGTCATAAATGACCGGTGGCTGTTCCAAACATGTTTACAGCAGCATTATGGGCATGTGCATGTGCGTTTTACTTCCGTTTCTGGTGGAAGGAACCACGTGACTGGCCCACAGCCCAAAAGGTTTGGGCACCCCTGCTCTAGGGGACTATAATATACTGGTGCAGTACTGGAGGTTTAAAGAAATGCTTGAGAAATTTCAAAAATATGATGCCGTTCCTTTTTTTCTTTTGCTATTACTGTGCCACCACCTCTTTACAGCACACATCAATTTTAGTTGCTTTACTAGTAGTAGTAGAGAAGGAGAGGCCTCAAAATGAGTGTAGAAGTTGTGTTCCCATGTTCCATGAGTTGCTCACAAAGATTAGATCTCACACATAATTCCTCCTTAGTTCCGCTCAGTAACTTTCCTTTTCACCATCCTTTATTTATTCTATTGCTTAACACAAGGGGAAAATTCAGTATAGGTGCACATGCCCCTCCAATATCCATGGTTTTGGTTCTCTGCTGATCTAAAAATATTAAACAAAATTCCCCGAAACACATACATACTGTGTATCCATACATATTTCTATAGAACATTACTACAGCTGGCCTCTAGAGCCCACTTTCTGAAATATAATGTTTACAAGAAGGGAAGCAGACATTTTGGTAGCTGTCAGTTAGAATGACAGGGACATTTGAGCCCCCTCCCCTGTTTCTATGATCCAGGTATATGTATTAAATATATGGTTTGCTGTTATCTATGGTTTCAGTTATCCACAGAAAGTCTCAAAAAGATATTTCATTTGTATATGGGGAAGACCTGTATAAGTAAAAGGCATATTTGGGGTATCCAGTATGATGTAGTCGTGGACTAGGATTCAGGAGGCATGAGTTTGATTCCCAGATTTGGATCTGGAAACTCTCTGGAGTGGTAGAACTGGCAAAACTTTTTCCTTAAATATCTTATTTACCTTGAAAACCCTAACAGGGTCCCTATAATTCAATTTGTTCTAAAATATACTTCATTTAGAAAAGGGAGTTGAAATGGAAGGAGACTTGGGTTAGCAAAGACAGCTGAATTCCAGGTTAGTTAATGGGAATTTATGACAATTGGGAATAAGCAGTTGTCATCTGTAAATTTATAGCAGGAAGTATATGTGCTTCTTTAGCAACTACAGCAATGTCTTGGCTGCATCTAACCTTTACATTCTTGACCTCTCTACATATACATCCATCAGGAAAAGGCTAAATGTTTTTTGTTAGCAACGTATGATTTTTTCCCTATTGATCAGGATAATTTTCCATGATTTAACAGGCAAGGAAAAGAGATTAGATGTTGATTTCATCTGCCTTAAGAATAGTGTTATTGGGTATTAAGTGGAGGGGTGAAAAACAGAGAAGCTTGGTTGCTTAGCAACTCCGGTTGCCCAAATTAGCTAAACCTCCCTAAACAGACTGAGGAAAGTTGAGTAGCAGCACCTGGCTTGTTGTTCTCCTTTAACTAGCAAAACACACAGCATTACTTAAATACAGGATAGGCCAGGCTGTTCAGTTCAAGATGAAGAGGACACTTCAGAGTGTTCCCTGCAGTACTGTTTCTTGTGGTACTGTCAGAGCAAAACTTGTTACACAAACATGGCATGGCTGCCTAACCATATTTTAAAACCAATGAAGTTATGCATATCACCACGGCCTGGGTCTAGTAATTAATCCTAACTATAGGAGACCCATTTAATCAGTGGGTTTTAAATAAATTTTGACTTGATGTTTGACAGTTGATTTATTTATTAATGGAGGACTGAATTGTAACTGGAAGCAACATTTTTGGTGAAACTGAAGCTGTCCTGCTACGGACACATCACGAGAAGGCAAAACTCTGGAAAAGGCAATAATGCTATCGAAAAATGGAAGGCAGCAGGAAAAGAAGAAGACCAAATGAGAGATAGATTGACTCCCTAAAGCTTGAATTTACAAGAGCTGAGCAGGGCTGTTGAGGACAGAAGATTTTTGAGATTGCTTGTTCATGGGGTCACTTTAGATTGGAGGTAACTTGACAGCATGTTATAGCAACAAAACTCATTAGAAGCCATAGTAAAGTTTCCCTAGGAGAAGAGGATAGAAGGCTTGAAATGTAAAGGCGATCATTATGAGCCCATTTTTAAGGGCCAGCTTGGCTCAAAATCCACTCCTCTCCCCCAATTGTCTTTATGTGTTGTGCAATGGCACACAAGGAAGAGTCTATTCTTCTGTGCTCAGCCTTCCTTATGGCCCAGCTCTCACAGCCATACATTACTACTGGGAAGACCACTGCTTTAACTATGCATACTTTATCTACACCTAGGTTTGTCATAGCTTGCTTCCCAAGGAGTAAGCAACTTTTTATTTCATGGCTGCAGTCACCATCTGCAGTGATCTTAGATCCCAAGAATGTAAAGTCGTCATGAATCATATAAGCCCCCTTGCTTCAACAAGGTATAGATCAGAGGTTCCCAATATTTTCCCACCAGGGGTCAGTTCCTGCCACCATTCTCAGTTGTGGGGGCCGGAGGCATGGCTGCACCCACTACTTATGTTTTCATTGTCATCGTCATTGGCGTCGTCGTTGCTTGCTGAGGGTTATGCTCTGAATGCTACTTTGACGCCCTCTGGGACTTCTCCAAAATAATCTGCTTGTGTGGTAAGAACTTTAACTGGAAGAAGGAACAGCAAGCTTTGAAGCTGTTTTGTAATTGTGTATGCTGACTTAAAATTATATTAAATTAAAATTGCTGGGAGAAACATCAACAATTTGAGATATGCAAATGACACTAACCTAATGGCAGAAAGTGAAGAAGAGCTAAAGGTTGAAGGAGGAGAATGCAAAAACTGGCTTGAGACTCAATATCAAGAAAACCAAGATAATGGCAACATGCCCTACCACTCCCTGGAAAAAAAGATGGGGAAGAAGTAGAAGTAGAGACTTTACATTCTTAGGATCAAAGATCACTGCAGATGGAGATTGCAGCCACAAACGAAAAAGGCAATCAATTCTTGGGAGGCAAGCTATGAGAAACCTGGGGAACATAGTCAAAAGTAGAGACATCACTTTGCAAACAAAAAATTGCATAGTCAAGGCAATGGTATTCCTGGTGGTAATGTATGGTTGTAAGAGCTGGAACATAAGGAAAGCTTAGTGCAGAAGAATAGATGCCTTTGAGATGTGGTGTTGAAGGAGAGTTTTGAGGGTCCCCTGGACAGCAAGGAGAACAAATAGGTCAATCTTAGAAGAAATCAACCCAGAATGCTCCTTGGAAAGTCAAACTGTAAAGATGAAGCTAAGGTACTTTGGACATCAAATGAGAAGAGAGGATTCACTTGAAAAAGCCTTGATGGTGGGAAAGATGAAGGGCAAAAGAAGAAAGGGGTGGCCAAAAATGAGATGGCTAGATGGTATTGTAGACACAATGGGACCAGAGCTGGGCAGGTTGAGGAGGGTGGTGGAGGACAGAGGTGCCTGGCGGGCAATGGTCCATAGGGTTGCAAAGGGTCAGAATCGACTGTACGACTGAACAACAACAAAATGCTGACTCATCACTTGTCCAGCATACCAATGGACTTGGCAACTGCCTAGCCAAAGACTGCCTTTTTAGCTGAGCAACATAACTTGTGAGTTACAGCCTTGTGTTTGTTTTACTGAATGTCACAGTGAACTGAACTGCATGCTATATAGAAAAGTTATCTTGTTTATGTAACTGTTATCTTGTACATATTTGAAGCCTTCCATTTGCACCTTAAGTAAAGTAACTTTTTGCACAAAACTTCTCTTTGCTGCGTTGACTGGAAAAACTCACACCTGCATGTCCTCCTGGCCACTCTGCTACACACCAACACAATTTCTGTTTTTTATTTATTTATTTATTTATTTATTTTATTTACTTAAATTTGTTTATCGCCCTCCTCCCCAAAGGGACCCAGGGTGATTCACAACACATCAGCATCGACAACAATTTAAAACCAGTTCAAAAATTTAAAAGTTTTAAAAGTTTAAAAGAAGCTTAAAAACCTATCATTAAAAACTAGGTGTTGTAGCTAGGAGGCACTGGGGGTAAATCTGTTCAAACCATCCAGCCAGCTGGGGAAATTGATCCATCCATTCCCCAGACCTGACTTGCCAACCAGGTTTTCACTCCTTTCCTGAAGGACAGCAGCTCCATCTGCAGGCGTAGTTCTATTGGGAGGAGGTTCCATAGGGCCGGAGCGGACACTGAGAAGGCCCTCCTTCTAATGCCAGAGAGATGCGCCTCTCTGGCCGATGGCACAACCAGAGAGCCTCTCCGGTCTGCTCTGGTGGGACGGACAGATGTCCTTGGGATGATGTGGTCTCTTATTATGGTGCACTACCATATAGGCTTTAAAGGTGATAACCAGCACCTTGAATTGCACCCGGAGGCAAACTGGGAGCCAGTGCAGCTCCCTCAGCAGTGGTGAGGCATGGGCATAATGCACGCATCCCAACACCACTCCTGCAGCCGCATTCTGGATCAGCTGTAGCCTCTGAATGGTCACCAAGGGCAGCCCCATGTAGAGCGCATTACAGTAATCAAGTCTGGAGGTGACTAAGGCACTCAATATCTGAACAATTAGTGAGAATGCCTTATTTTATTTTATCTTATCATGTGGATGCTTTGTTCTCTAAACTCTTAATGTATTCTGCAATGGTGGTGGTGCTATTGTCATTGTCATAATTGTCATCATCATTATCATCATCATTCTCTATTAAGCACTCTGGGAAGAAACAATTACATAAAATTGGCTGGCTAAATGATTGTGCTGTCATCCTCCTTCTCTGTGCATAGTGCTGGGGAGAAATATAAAATTATTATATTTTTGATTCTGTGCTAGACTTAACAATTTTGTGTGCACAGAATCAAGTGTTTTCTATCCAAACTGCCACAGGAAGAAAAAATAAAATATGCATTACCTTGATTACTTCATGACATAAGTTAATTCCAATGTCTGTTCAACTGGAAGAATGTTGATTAATCTTGAATGGAGTCAACCTATTGACAATCAAAACATGCCAATTGTTTGACACTTCATGATTTGCAATATCCAAACAAATATTTAAATGAAAATATTTGTATGCTAAAGTCTTCCCTTGCTCAAAAGTCAGTCGTATCTGACTCTAGGATTCAGTGCTCATCTCTGTTTCAAAGCTGAAGAGCCAGTGGTGTCTGCTTCTGCAGATGTTTCTGTGGTCACATGGAAGGCATGACTAGACATAGGAGTGCACAGAACACTATTTACCTTCCCACCAAAGCTGTCAAACCTCACATAAAGAGCGCCTCGCTTAAAGAGTAACTCGCTTAAAGAGCAGATTTTTCTCTGAATGTTCGCTTCACTTAACAAATAAAATCAACCAAAAACTCGCTTGACAAATAAATTGGGGTTCACAATCCCCACCACATTTGGTCACCTACAATGGTGTTTCGCTTAAAGAGCAAACTCGCTTAAAGAGCAATCCTATGGAACACATTATACTCTTTAAGTGAGGTACAACTGTACTTGCAATTTCTTGCTTTTGAACTGCTAACTTGGCAGGAGCTGGGACAAAGATGGGAGCTCATTCCATCCTGCAGTATGCAAGAATCAAACTGCTGACCTCCCACCTTCCAGTCATCAGCCACTTGAATATTGGGTAGTAAACATAGAGAGCAGCAGAGGGTGGAAAGACTCTTATCTATCTTGACAATTGTGTATATGTGAATTTGTCCACTGTATGGTCTAATGAATTAATCTACCCTGCCTCAGGAAATAAAATGTAGTCCCTTTCTTAAACAGGCTTGTTAATGGAAGGTGGACCTTCCACTGACACAGAGCTTAAAAAACATTTTTGTTCCATGAAGCCTTTCATCCTTGACTTACCAATTATTGAGATGTATAATCAACTGACCCCTGACTGTTTGATAGAGTGTTGTGTGCTATAATATGTGGAGCTTGATTGGGTACCTCTTTCAGCTGATGTAACGATGCTGCCAATGCATGGGAGGTATATTTTATTAATCTATTGTATGTGATGTTTTATTATATGATTGCTTGTGTTTCTTATTGCTTGTAAGCCACCCAGAGTGGTGTATTTCCCGATGGGTGGGAAATAAATAAATAAATAAATATTCTCAAGGATGTTAATTGCCATACAAAGACATGTTATGTTGCAAAATTGCTTTGCAATTACAGTAAAACCTCATATAACGCTAAAACCTGGTTCCATAAGTCTTCGTGTTATATGATTTTTCGTGTTATCTGATCCTCTATGGGATCCATAGAGATACATTGTAACCACACAGGCTTTCGCGGTTGTTATCTGAAGCATCCCATAGGATCTTAATGTTATCTGATGCAATTCTTCCCCCCAGATTCCTTGATGTTATGCGATTTTCGTGTTATTCGATACTGATGTTATATGAGGTATTACTGTAACTTGTAAGAGAAATGTCCATGTGCTCAAATGGAACCAATTGTAGAGCTAATCTTCATATTGATCAGACACACGGTCTTTTGAAATGTGTGAATTATCTGTTATTGTTGACTGATTAACGATAAAGTAAGAGTCACACTCTTGACCACAGTTTCTAGAAAGAAAAGATAATTAATAGAGAAGAACTCATGGAGGGTATTTGGAAATACAGTAATACCTCATATAACATTAGTATCGAATAACACTAAAATCACATAACATTAAGCAATCTGGGGGGAAGAATTGCATCAGATAACATTAAGATCCTATGGGATGCTTCAGATAACAACCGCTAAAGCCTGTG
The DNA here is from genome assembly GCA_030440675.1 of Furcifer pardalis. NCBI lineage: Eukaryota > Metazoa > Chordata > Lepidosauria > Squamata > Chamaeleonidae > Furcifer > Furcifer pardalis. The sequence goes on from CP126894.1 coordinate 137,424,968, forward strand.
TGGTTACAATGTATCTCTATGGATCCCATAGAGGATCAGATAACATTAAAAATCATATAACACCAAGACTTGTGGAACCAGGTTTTAGTGTTATATGAGGTTTTACTGTACCTGCCCATGAGTCAATATGTTAATAAAAAACACAATAATCTAGAGCAGTGTTCCCTACCTTTTTTTGCCATGCCGTACCTAAGCATCTCTAAAATCCCAATGCCCCCTCCCCGATATATAATTCTTATTATTCAAAAAGTGAACTCATATTTATGTGGAGGAATCTTAAAAGGAAAATAACTCTTAATAACTTATTCATGATTGCCCCCCCCCCAAAAAAAAAAATTGTCCCCCTGAGGCATATGCCTCATGTTGGGCACCATGGATCTAAAGTGAGTCATATTTACTTGTTTGCTCTTATACTAATTTACTGCAAGTAACTCCTTGTGCCTTTGCAGCACAATCTATACATATGTATTCAATACTAATAATTCTTGGGTTCAATTGAATTGACTCATGTGTGGGAAGACTGGACTGTGTTGCTAGCCTGCCTTTGTGGCATACTATTACAGTTGTGACTTCTCCCATACTGAGCTCTCAGCTTTAAAAATTACAGATCCCTTCACTGGGAAAAAGTTGGCATACAAACAAACAAACAAACAAAAAACAAACAAAAAACAAACAAACAAACAAACAAAAAGCTCTGTCAGATGCTTTTAGTAACTTTTATCAACATCTCCCAAAAAGATAGCCATGTTAGTTTGTCATATGTTGCACCACAGCCAGCATAGCTGTCCTAGGGCACATTAAAGATTCATAAGTATATGTTTTCATGGGGTGCAGCCCACTTCTTTGAATAAAACTTGTTAGTCTTTCAGTGCCACAAGATTCTTTGCTGATTTTGATGATTCAGTTTTGCCAACAATTTCAGATGCAGCTCCTCATTCGAGCCTGTGATTTCTTTTAACACTGTTCGAGGAGATAAAGCTTGAGTCTTGTGCTTGTTGAGAAGTCTTTCTAATGCATTATTTCACTGCTGTCCAGATTTGATTAACTTTTTATAGCCGTAGCAATATTATTTTACTACTGTTTGTATGTTGTATTTTGTTTGCAAACCACTTTATGTATTTTGAAAGAAGAGCTGAATAAGAATAGTATCTCCTCCTCCTCCTCCTCCTCCTCTTCTTGGAGGCTGTCATGATGGCAATATTAACTGTGCAGCAGCTCTCAGTGGTGATGCTGCCTTGGTTTCCAAACCAGTTTCCAAGGTTTCTCAGGCAGTAAAGTCTTCTCAGGCAGTAAAGTTGCATTTCTTTTTCTTATATTTTGAATAAATAACTGTAACAATCTGTGTTTCATTTCTCATTAGCTTTCCAGATTTTATATGTTCTATGATTTCATTGTCTTTCTTAATTCACTCTAGCACTTAATCTTTAGCCACTCTCTTAATCAAGGAGATTTTTTTAATATGGCTTCAAATCCCTATGTGCATACATATACACATTTGCTATACACCATTAAATCAGAAACTACTTAGGGCTTTCAAAGTAAGTGAGATATTTAACAAGTTGCTTTACCAGTTCCATACTCCCAATGAGTTTCCATAGCTGTGTGAGGTTTTGAACTCAGGCATCCTAGTTCGTCACACTATCCACTACACCACTCCAAGTATCCATCCATCCATATGTACATACATACATGAATACTGTCTCATCTGAGATTCTATTACTAAGCACCTTGGAAGGAGAGAGAGCTGAAGGGAAGGCAAGCATGCTGAGTAGGGGAAGTGCTTTGAGTTGTTCCCTACAGGCTTTGGGGAGAGGGCTTGAGGGCTTATTTTTAAGCTAGCTCAGCCCCAATTCCAGTCTCTTGCTACTTTGTCAGGGAAATGGTGTACCTACCCTCCCTGTAGGGCTGAATGAGGCCAGGTATGAAATTTTGGCTTGGACATCTTGATTGGCAATGTTAGAAAATAATTTCAGGTGATGTTTGTCTATCCCTTTCAGATTCTTACAGGTCATTATGGGCAGGTTTGGGGTGATATTGTGCATAACTAGATTAAAACTGGTTAATTTGGTAGGTAGTACTGGGTGATGGTGGTAGTGGTGTGTCCTTCCGGGTGTCACTTGATGAGGTGGCTGTTGCATACACTCTGTGATTCGTGTGAATCAAGTGTGCACATAGGGGGAATCATGAGGCACCTTGGTGGTACAATCAACATCCATCCATATGAATAGAGTTGGAAACACCCATGGGGAGGCCTTGCACAGATGATGAGTCACAGCACTACCAAGAGGAGTCAAGGAGATCCACCTTCCCTAGTATCCAGTTTGTATAGAACTAACTTGCCCCCATCAGAGGAGTCTGGTGTGTGGTGGTCCATGGGGGTGTAAAGGGTCAGACTTGACTATGTGACTGAACAACAACAAAATCTTGGGCCCCACCACAGATTAAAGTATATATTAAAATGAAGAAAATGTGGCCCAGGTTTTAACCCAATTTCATGTGTCTTATCTTTCACTTGCTGAGTCCTGGACACATCCATCCCTCCCTCACTCCCTCCATCCATCCATCCATCCAACCAACCAACCAACCAACCATCCATCCATCCATCCATCCATCCATCCATCCATCCATCCATCCATCCATCCATGCATGCATGCATGCATGCATGCATGCATGCATGCATGCATACATACATACATACATACATACATACATACATACATACATACATACATACATACATACATACATACAACAAAGCAGCAGTTGCTGCATTTTTAAATTAAGCACATTAACAGAAATAGGCAAAAATCCAGTTCCCTCCATGACTACTAACAATGACTACATCAAAATCCTTCTGCCTTGCAGTGAGAATCCCCCCCCCCCCTGTTTTTCACATTCTCATTTAGCACACAAGATGAACCTCATCAGGAGATACATTTCTATGAACCTTTCTAATATATTTGCATAATTTTCTTAAAGGAAAAATAATTGCATGATAATGTAGTAAAGCAAGATTATGACAAATGCAAGGGAAAAATGTTTAGCAGATTCAGCCTAGTTTATGCATCAAATCAGTCTCCCACAATCTGGCAACCTGCAGATATGTTGGGTTATTTGCTTCATTCCTAGCTAGCATAGCCACAGTGTCTGCGGATTGTGGCACTTGTAGTTGACAATATGAAGTGTACTTGCTCTTAGCTGACATCTCTAGAGGGCAGCAATTGGAAAATAGGTCTTTAGGTGTTCAATTGCTGAAAGCAGGCAGTCCTGTGCTCACTGCCAGTACATTATTGTTAATATGTTTTTAAATGGCTTTATATTTCTTAATTTGCTTTTAGATGATGATTTCAGTAATTCAAATTATTCCCCTAATGGTGTTTTTTTTAAATGTTGTTTACATGTTGTCCATCCTTTTAAATATGATTTGTGAGCTGTCTTCAGCCCCACTGCCAGGAGAAAGGTAGCACAAAAATAGCAGAACAAGTAATGGAAGAACTGTGAGTATTATGTTGCTTCCACAAACAGCACATTTTTTAAACCCAAGGTACATCAGCTTTAATGCTTGCACTAATTAACTGGCACAAATGCAAAATGAAACTCAATACCTAGATGGGAAAGAGCTTTACGAAATAAATAATTTCCCTGTTTTTTCGTACTGCATGTTCTTTGCCTAAGAATGCAGCATTATTCATGGTTCTAAATATAACTTCTGTTTCATTTGTTATGCTTGACACTGCCAATTAAAAAGAAAAACCCACAAAGGTTCAGCTACTGCTGCTGGAAGGTAAACATGGAACATGCAGAAAGGCTGGCTGGCAGGATGCTGGTTGCTGTATTTGCCAGACACTATTACGGTGCTGAACCTTGGTTGCAAAATTATTTTAATTCAAAGATTGAAGAAGGATCCCATAGCTGCCAACACTGAGATTCAAGCTTCTTTCTAATAGTTTCATGACATGTAGTCATTAAAACTGCACTTCAGTCAAGCTCTGCAATAGCCAGAGACCATTATTATCCAGCCTCAACTAGGCACAAAGTACCAAAAGCAAAAACCAAATGTCTTTTCTCTAAGCAACTTACAGTCCAAAAGTCTATAATGGAGTCAGCCAAAGGGAAAAGGAGAGAAAGGTGAAGGAAAGGAGGCAGGCAAGGGTAGCACGTGACAATAATATGCACAATAGAGGTGTTTTGAGCAGGACATGGAATGGTATTTTAAAGAATAGTTAAGGTAATATCTCACTATCCATATAAAATGCTGAGAGGAGGCTCTGAGACCCATGACTCCCTGTCATTGTATTTTCTCTTCTGCAAAATAACTTCCCATCTTGTTCTAAGAAGAGGATATTGTAAAATATCTGACAAACGAATGCTTTCTTTCCACATTTCAGTATGGAATGAGCCTCATCTCCCTGAGCTTTTATAAATAATTCTCTTAGGGTTCTTTTAAGAACCTTAGAAATATCCTTTATGTTACTCTGCAGGAGAGTATGCTAGTCCAGTGTGGTGCAGATCAAAGCATGCAGGGCAGGTGGATGTGGCCCTTAATGAAACAGCAAGATTGGTGACAGGACACCTAAAACCAACCCCAATACAGAAAGTGCATTACTTAGCTGGCATCCCTCCATCAAAATTCTGTTGAGAAAGTGCTGCTCAGAAAGAGTGGGTAAAAGAAAGATCATCAGAAACACACCTGCTATTTGATCACCAACCACCAAAGCAGAGACTGAAATCAAGGCATAGTTTCCTCACTATGTCTGCCCCTCCAAACAACCAGCCCCCACAGACCGCCTTTGGACTATGGAAGGCAAGCATGACTCAACCACCTGGCCAAGAACAACCATGGCCTGTGTGGAAAGCTTTAAATAGACTGCATGCAGGGGTAGGAAGATCAATGGCTAATCTAAGAAAGTGGGGTTTTCCTGTAGACAACAGTCTGTGTGAATGCGGAGAAGTGCAAACTATCTCCCATATGATACAATGCACACGATGCCCCTCAACATGCACTGAGGAGGATCTTATGTTGGCAAGAGGAAATGCTATTGAAGTGGACAGATATTGGGAAGATGTCACTAGCCCTTTTAAATTCTATTTTGTTTTTAGATGTGTTAAGTTTAGCTTTGTACATTATTATTTTATTTATTTATCTATTTGTTTTGATTTCTATTGCTGCCCCCTTGCCGAAGCGACTCTGTGCATCTCACAACCATGATAAAAAAAATCCAAATATAAAACCATCCCTCAACAGTAAAACCACTACAATTCCTACTTTAAAAACCATTAAAATACCCTCCCTACAACCCCCATAAGTTAAAAACTAAAAACTCCAGATGGCCATCATAGAAGCCACTGAGGAGAGGGCTGCCCTATTGGCTGCACTCCAGACCCGCTGTGCCAGCCAGGTTTTTAAACCTTTTCTAAAAGTCTGTAGCTCTGTCTGGAGTGGCAGCTCGGTCAGCAAAAGGTTCCATAGGGCCAGAGCAGATACTGAAAAGGCCCTCCTCCTAGTACTAGAGAGGCAAGCATCTCTAGCCGATGGCACCAATAGGGAGCCCCTCCGGTCTGCTCTGGTGGGATGGACAGATATCCTTGGGGTGACTCGGTCTCTTACGTAATCTGGTCCACTACCATGTAGAGCTTAAAAGGTAATCACTGGCACCTTGAATTGAACCCAGAGGCACACCGGCAGCCAATGCAGCTCCCTCAACAGGGGTGAGGCATGGGTATAACACCCACACCCCATCACCAGCGGGCAGCCACATTTTGCACCAGTTGCAGCCTCCGAATGGTCATCAAGGGCAGCCCCATGTAGAGCACATTACAATAATCTAGTCTGGAGGTGCATCTGACACGAATAAAGAAATAAAGAAATATCCAAAATTTTGACAGTGTTTCTGTAAGCCCTCCATTGTTCCTCAACTCCTCCTTTCCAAAACCTATCCTGTATAGCATTTGGACAGAACTCAGAACGTGGGGTGGCCTGGGATTTTAGGTGGCAAAGTGAGATAATCCCAAGGAAAATTTAATTTCAGAACTGGAACTGAATAAAAAAATATTCCAATATCCCTGTTTTCCCAGGCTGAAAATTCTACTTCATCTCATCATTTTTCATCCTGTGTTGCCAGATATTTTTTCTTATCCTTGCAAAACATTTTCTAATTTGAAATTTCACTGACAAATACCTCCACCTATTCAGTGAATATTGGGGAGAAAGCAGAGATGCAACTGCTCCTATTATCTATAGCCTTAGCATGAACATCTATTTCTGAGCTCCTCTCCTGTGTTCAGGAATGGGTTTGAACATGGAACCTACAGGCACCCAGTTTTACTGGAATGGATTCCTGTACATGACTGGGAGCAGCCCTTAATAATCAAAGCTCTTAGTTGTGTGAAATAACTTGTATCACTTTAAGTGTGCTACTATAGCCTCTCCATTCCAATTTCCCCCTAGACATGCATAGATGGAGGGGTCAAGCCAATCTGGGTATTAAGGGTGTGTTATGGTCATGTTTCCCTCAATGTAAGATCTCCCTTGCTCAATAGCCAGTCATATTTGACTCTAGGGGCAAGTGCTCATCTCATTTTACAGCCAAAGAGCCAACGCTGTCTGCATCTGCAGACGTTTCCATGGTCATGTGGCAGGCGTGACTAGACACCAGAGTGCACAGAATGCTGTTATCTTCCCAACAAAATTGTGCCTATTTATCTACTTGCAATTTCTTGTTTTTGAACTGCTAGGTTTAACAGAAGCTAGGACAGAGACTAGAACTCACTCCATTATAGAGCAATCGGGTTTCAAACTCCTGACCTGTCAACCTTCCAGTCATCAAGTTCAGTGTCTTAAATACGAAACCACTGCAGTCTCTTTATGTACCTTCCTTCCATATATGGTTCCCATCACACCACCATAGTTGTGTCCATACAAATGGGAAGGTGATGCTTAGTAAGTACGGTACCATTTTTCTTCGGATTGAAATTGCCTTCTCATTTTCTCTTTATTTGGTATTTATTTGGTATTTATTTGTCATTTGGTAATTCTGCTCACAGAAGTGCAGGACCGTTGTGCTGATCCAATGGTTGATGAGAAGAAATGATTAGGAATAACAGGAAAATGGAAAAATTTAATGTTTGATTTTTTTTAATGCAGAGCTATTCAGGAGGGGAAATTACCTACCTCTACAGAAGCTCCTAGCTAGAGCTGAGTAGAGATAAGTAGGAAGAAACAGGAATTTATCTCAGACAGAAGTGGGAAGGATGCTTAAGGATCAGCCCACAGGTACACCTAGAAAAGATAAAGACAGACACATAGATCTTCCCATGCTACATGGCACATTGGGCAGCAAGGATTTTCTAGCATTTTCAATCTTGGGCTAATGTTTCAACATCCATTGCTTGCCCCAAGCTTGGATGTGAAAAAGAGAAGGGTTAGGCACTGGGTTAACAACCCATCCTCAGAAAACCTGTAACTGCTGTTCAGGTATTTCTAGAAAAGATAAGATTGGGGATAATCTGTGGTCCCTACTCCAGCACAGATCATTTCCTTTATGCATTGACATTCATTTCAATATACTCTTCACCAGTGAAAGCTTCTTGATATCAGGAGAAACCAAGACCAGGAGACTCTGAAAGGAAAGAATCACATGACAAAAAGAACAGGCCACCTATCTTTAATGTCTATTATTACAAATAATGCCTATCGGCAGAGTTAGTCCCTCTTATCTGGATATTTGTTTTTCTGTTACAGAAAAAGAAATATAACAGAAATATTAACCCTGTTTGCTAATTCTGTTTCATAAACAACAGGCAAATTTTTTCTTTTGCTTTTGGCAGTGTCTAGTCCTGACCTGTCACTGCCTTCAGAGATACCATACCAGCATGACCCCAAGTGAATGCAGTTTTGAACCAGCAAAAAAAAAAATTCAAAACAAATCACACAAAACATAAAATAACAAGAGTCAGCATTTTATGATTTCCCAATTTCACCCTCACCAGAGTGCCATCCTTATTCTCTTCTGATGTCTCTATCCTTTGTCCTTATTTCTATTCTGTTAGGGCAAGATTTAAAAGCCATCTCTAGTTGTATTACAGTGGTACCTCACTTACAGAACATAACGTGTTCCACAGGATTGCTCCTTAAGCGAGTTCGCTCTTTAAGTGAAACACCATTTAAGTGACAAATTGTGACATCTGGTGGTCGTGGTGAGATTGTAACCCCTGATTTAGTTGTTAAGTGAGTTTTTGGTTGTTTTTAGTTGTTAAGCAAGGCGACCATTCAGAGAAAATTCTGCTCTTTAAGCGAGTTAATCTCTAAGTGAGGTGCTCTTTATGTGAGGTTTTACTGTATAGTTAAACCCCCCCCCCCAATTGTCTCACTGCCTTCAATTTCTGGAGACAAGGAAACATGTTTCCAAAAGGCAGTATTAAAACTGAACTAAACTAGGTCACCAGAGTTAAAATACTTTCCAAATTGAAATGAAACTCATTTATCTTGTTTTTCCCCTTCTTCTCATGTGTAGATGGGAAACATTGTTTCTGAGCATAAAGATGGACTGCACTTGCCTTAAAGAATACTGTATACCTATTATAAAGAATAAGCATGCAGCCAGAATCTTTGTAAGGATGTTAGCAAAAGTATGAAACTGAGATGCAGAAATCCCTCCCTTCCTCTGGTAACTCAAAATTGTCAGGCTGAAGCTATTTATGCCTTGTGAAAAGTGGCTAGAGAAAGTGGAGAGGTTTGCTTATTTGTGCAGTGTGAGTGCTTAAAATAGTGGATGTCAAATGCCATCTTAGAAAGGCAAACATTCCAGAGAATGAATAAGAGTTGGTCCTCTCGCCATCCATATAGCTGAAAATTAAACTCTGTCTGTTCACCTCCATAGTGATCCTGACAGTCATCTATGCCTGCAAGACTTGGAAGGTGTCAATAAGTATCAACAAGAGACTTGATGTCTTCCAGCAGAGGTATCTCCATCAAAGTTTAAAGACTCACTATTTTGACCACATTACCAATGAGGAGCTGCCTCAAAAGAATGCCTCATGGAAATTGATTAACCTTTTAACCTTTTAATCAGTTTTAATTTTAATTTTGATTTAATTTTTAAGGGCTTTTAATTGTTATTGAATTCTTGTTGTAAATCACCCTGAGCCACTTTGGTGAGGAGGGTGATAAACAAATGTGATAAATAAATAAATAAATAAATAAATAAGATCTATCTAAAAATATAAAACAGACATCATAAAAACCATATACAGTTGTACCTCACTTAAAGAGCATAATGCGTTCCACAGGATTGCTCTTTAAGCGAGTTTGCTCTTTAAGCGAAACACCATTGTAAGTGAGCAACTGTGGGGGGGGGGGGGATTGCGAACCCTGATTTATTTGTTAAGTGAGTTTTTGGTTGGTTTTATTTGTTAAGCGAAGCAAACATTCAGAGAAAATCCTGCTCTTTAAGCAAGTTACTCTCTAAGCGAAGTGCTCTTCGTGCAAGGTTTTACTGTACTGTATACTTTGTTCAATCATCAACCCAAATGGGAGTGCAACCAAGAAATTAGAAGACAATTGAGACTTGGAAGAATAGCAATGAAGGAATTAGAAATGATCATTGAATAGTAAGGCCATTTTCTTCTATATCTGCAGCTTGTTGCTCTTTGGAGGCACCAAAGACAGAACTGATTTAACCATGGCATTGTATTAATAATGGCTGTGGTTGTTGTTAAATGGTTTTGAAACTACAGTCAAACCTCGCATAAAGAGCGCCTCACTTAAAGAGTAACTCACTTAAACAGCAAAATTTTATCTGAATGTTCGCTTCGCTTAACAAATAAAACCAACCAAAAACTTGCTTAACAAATAAATCGGGGTTCACAGTCCCCCCCCGCCAGAAGTCACAATGGGTCATTTACAATGGTGTTTCACTTAAAGAGCAATCCTGTGGAACACATTATGCTCTTTAAGCGAGGTACAACTGTATACTAATATTTTATTTGTTTTAATATAATATTGTACTTTTTTTAATGCTGCAGTTTATTGTGATTTTAAATATATGTTGAAATGTGTTGAGTTTGTCAAGGGAGAAAGGATATACATTTTAAAAATAAACATTAAAGTACTGACATTGTTAGACTTTAGTTCACATTAGAAATTCCCCACTAGCCCGGGCAATGATGAGAGTTTCTGGGAGTAGCAGTTCAGTTTAGTAACATCAGGAGATCAATCCATTTTGCAGCCTTAATTTAAATCATATTGCCAGATGGTAATTTACTGATGATTTCAAGTAGCCAATTCCTCTTGGAACTGGTAATTAGCAATTGGAAGGAAACACCAAACTCAAAATCTCATAATGGAGGGAACAAGTATAAAACAAAAGGAAGAGTTCAAATACCTAGGAACATTTACTGAAGATGGCAAAATGGATGAAGAGATTAAGATACAGTACAGTAAGCAGTGGCGTCGCGTGGGGGTATGTGTGTCAGGGGGGTGCCCCACCCTGAATGGCGCTTTTTGGGCCATGGGTGTTCTTGGACTACAATTCCCAGAACCCCAACAGGAGTGGACGCCGGCGTCCACCAAGGGGCGGCAAATTTGGCTTAAGCCCCAGGCGACTGAAATTCACGCAACATTACTGACAGTAAGGCAAACCAAATACGGAGACAGTTTGTTCCATTCTAACAACATAAAGTATTATCAACCAAAACACAAAAACACCTCATAATAATAATTTTGTGTCAGAAATTATTCTGGATTGAAAGGATTTTTGCAGAAGAAACTCTGCTCAGGGAATGTCTAAATGAGGATCCTTTCATGTCCCCAGCAGCTGGAACAGAGATGGGCACTCAGTCTGTCATGCAGTACCTGGGTCTCGAACTGCTGACTTGCCAGCCTTCCAGATACCAAGGCAAGCTTCCTAACCACTGAGCCACCATAACCCCAAAAACACCTCATACAAAGCATATTCATCCCCACTTTATGATACCAGTGCCAAACAGGGCCATATCCAGGATTCTAGATGTGGGTGAGTGAATTTTTTTTAAGGATGGGAAACAATATCATTTATATATGTCATATATATAAGCAACTGGGAGTTTGAGGGTAGGCAAACTGCAAACTCAGGTTAGGCAAAGCCCACCCTGGCCACCCTCTGGCTATGTCCCTGGTGCCAAACATGGAGACTTACAATAAAACATAAACAAAAGTTTATAAAGTGATGAGAAGGGATAAAATCAGGAATGAGATTATAAGGGAAAGAATTCGAATAGAACCAATATTAAACTATATACAGAAACAATAAATAAATAAAATGGTTTTCCCATTTGGAGAGAATGTCTTGGAATTTCATACCATTCAAGGCATATGTGGAAAGCAGAGAAGGACTAAGAGCATGGGACAGACCCTGAGGAAGATGGAGGAATAACATATAACTCTGCGGAAGCTGCTAGTAGTGCCAGAAGAAGAACCTTGTATCTCCCTAGACACCCAAGGAGGAAGTAAAGAAGATGAAGAGGTTACTACTGGAATGAACTAGTTATCTTTTATTTTTTAATAATGTGATGAAAATGATGGGTTGGAGTAGGGGATAAACTGTACCAGCCAGAATATTAGGTGGCTGAGAGACCACAGTGCATTGGTCCAGAAGTCACAATTGGCCACTTACAGTGGTGTTTCGCTTAAAGGGCAAACTCGCTTAAAGAGAAATCCTGTGGAACACATTATGCTCTTTAAGCGAGGTACAACTGTACTGTATGATGATTTAAAAGTTCCTAAGCTTGTAAATCATGTTTTTTTGCATTTCATTAAAGAGAGGTGAGGTAAGGTTGAGAACTCCATTGGACTGTGATATTTTTGAACCACAATCGGGCATACCCTGGTAATGACAACCTTGTGTTGCTGGCTAATCTTTCTCATACTAGGTCAGGCAAAAGGAACTGCAGAATAAAGTCGCCAAAACGTGCCCTCATTTTGGCAGTTTCACGTCTGGCCTAGGCACAGAAGAAGCAGCTTTTGACAATTAAATGAATCAATGTACAGTTTCTCTCTCTTCCCAAAGATGTTTCGCAAGAGAATATGGAAATATGGAATACAAGCGGACTTTCAAACCTGGCCATCTGTAATCCAAAAAAGTAATTTTTCCCAAGCTCTGGTTGAGAACCCTAAAAAAAAAATCTAAGGGAGCACATGGGTAACTTCTGGAACTACAACAACCTCTTCTGTGCATCCTTACTCTTTACATGTAGCATACGTACAGCAGGTATAGTACTTCAAGGGGTGGCTATGTTATTACCAGTAATTTTATCAATGGGTAAATTCTATAAAGGTTTCCAGAACTCCCCAAACAGTGGTAGTTAGGCACTGTTGTTATTAGTTTTTTATTTTAATTATTTTATGTTTGTATTATTGTGCATATTTGGTATGCATTCTAAACCACCCTAAGATTACTATTTTGAAGGGATGCATCTAAATGCCTCAAAGAAAATGTGTGGGGAAATAGCTTTTAGGTTGGCTTGCCGCCAAGAATGAGAATTTTTCTAGCTTGTTCTTTTTTTAACTGAAGTTGCCAAAAATAGATAGGTTTTTAAAAATCCTTTTGAGTTTAATAAGCCATTATACAGCGCAGTGCTAGCATGCAGAAGAAAATGTTTTTGGCAGGTTAATACCTAGCATCACTTCATGCTATCGCAGACCAGATAATTTCCTAAGCATGTCAGAAGCATGGAAGGTGGCAGGTGAGGGAAGGTTCACCTGGGTAGGATGAAGAGAAAAATGGGGGCAGCCAAACAGACATGTGCCTCCTCCAGACATGTGATGCTAAATCAAGTGGAATGCTGGAGGGAAAGAACACAAATAGAGGACAGTGATATAAAACCACTTATGGGGAAAGGAGCAAATGACAGTTTACCACAATCTTTTAGGGCAGTTTTGCTGGATTAGGAGTTTCTGATTAAAAACTGAGTTTGATTGTGCCACAGATACCATCATCCCTAGCTACCTTGGTACACTGTCTGGAGTGGTGGGAACTGTCAACAACATTAGAAGGATACTTTGTTGGGCTAAGGCAGGAATTCTCAGCCTGCGGCCCATGGCACCATTTCATGTGGTCCCCCACTGCCTCCACCACACCAGGAAGTGCCATGTGGTGGAGGTAGGGCAAAATGGCTGTCCAGCCCCTGAAGCTGTCTGAGGGAGCATGATCCAGCCCCCACCTTAGAAAGGTTAAGAATTCCTGGGCACAGTGATAGACAACAATAGCATTCTGTCCACCATTTTGAATCCTTCACCATTGCCTGTGTCTAGGAACATTCTAGGGAACTGAGGTACTACTGGTGGTGGGAGGAAGAAAGGCACTCATGCAATTTTAAAGTTTTTGATAAAATTCTGCAAAATGGCCTGTTTTCAGGGTACCAAAAATGCAGAATATTTCTTAGGGAAAAATATATTCTTAATTTTATTTTATTTTTGTCATTTTTGGTTTCCACATTTTTGACCCTAGTGTTCTTCAGGATCCAAGACCTTCCCCAGAAATTGCCAAATGTTATATTTTGGAGAACGTTGTAGATGCATTTAGTCTCCAGTGTAAAATATGCTTCACAAAAAGCACACTTGCCTCCCAACTGTCAGAAGTGGAGAGCTGGTGATGGGCCAGAAGTAGTCTTCCCAATTCCAGAGGCATCCATTCTATCATGCTTCACTTCTTTTGGTGAATATTTTGACCTTAACATTGCAAATTGGCTAAGGAAGTTGGTTGTTTGGTTTGGTTTTTTGTCCCTTACTCTGCAGCTTTGTTGTCTTCCAACACATCCTGCTCTGAAGATGATTTTTGAGAAAGGTTACCATATAATATTTCCTCTTGGCTTTCAAAAGACCTACAAGTGAAGTAGGTCACCAGTTACCACAGAAAAGATTTCACAGTAAAGGATAGGACAGTGGTGGCAAACCTATGACATGCATACCAGATGGGGTACCCCCAGTCCCCATTTTTTTCCACATGCGCTGAGTCCCCATCACAGAGTTCGGCCTGCCCCTCTGCTCAACTGCTTAATGGGAGCACTTCCTCCCTTCCCCAGCACAGAGCTCACCCTGCTCCTCTGTTTGGGGACTCAGTCTCTAAAAGCTTTGCCATTACTGGGATAGGACATGCCTTTACTGTATAATCTTCAGACTTTTCTCAAGGTAAACAAAAAAACCCTGAACCTCACCCATGAGTCCATGACATTAATTTATTGTAAATTGAATGGAAATGACAGTAGAAAAGATGGGTCTAGGAAAAGTAAACGGAAGAGTCTTAACTTCTTTTTCCATACCTTGTTTAAATTGTAATGGTCAACTTCTAGTTGGCACAATTAATGAAAATTTCAGACAGACACAAGAATGTGAAGTAACAAAACCTTGTAGCTCTTCAGCAGACAGCAATTATCATTTTATCTATTTCATATAGAGTTGATTGGGAAATATACCTTGATTAGTAAAGTGGATATGCAAACAAAGTACAGTAAAACCTCGGATAATGCTAAAACTTGGTTCCACAAGTCTTGGTGTTATCCAATTTTTAGTGTTATCCGATACATGTTAAAATCCTATGGGATGCATTGGATAACATTAAAGCTCCCTAGAGATATATTGTAACCACACAGGCTTTAGCGGTTGTTATCCAATGCATCCCATAGGATCTTAACATTATTCGATGCAACCCCCCCCCCCCCCCCGATTGCTTAACGTTATGTGATTTTAGCATTATCTGATGCAAACGTCTTCCGAGGTATTACTGTAACTGAGATAACTTGATTTCAATAAAACTTGCTTTGCACATGCAGTGATCATATACCCCAGTTGGTAGCTTCAATGCTGGACTCTCCTTTATATTATAACTTGTTTGGTTTTGGTTTTTAATCTGACTTTTTCTACCACTTTGTTGGCTCAGATATTTAGAATGAAAATTTCCCAAGACTCAAACAGCAGGTGAGAAGAACTTATCCACAGGAAACCATTATGGTTGTCCATATGGAAATTTAAGAGAAAACAAAAAGACTGACATACGCTAGGCATCTTTGCTTTTTGCTGTATGTTCTTGATATATCTCTCCCTAGGAATTTACAAGCATGAACTCACTCTGCATTCAAATTACCCAGGTTAATTTAGAAAAAAAGGACAGGTGAAATGAATTATTCTATGCTTACCCTGTGTGTTTTAGTGAGATACTAAAAGCATGCAAGGTATGCATGTTTCTGTCTCTCTCTGTGTGTGCAAACATGGTGTGTGTGTGTGTGTTGAGCATTGATGGGAAGAAACCAATAGCATACGAATAAAAGGATCTGCTTACAATACAAATCATGAAGACACTCTCCTGCTATGAATACTACTGCATACCTAGAAGCTTTGTAAGTAAAATAGTAGAGACAGAGAAGGTCTCACTATTGAACTGTATGAAATAATTCTGTGAATAAAATGTCTTCCCTTTGTTTTATCAGTCAGAGAGAAGAAACATGGACATATTGCTACCTGAATGGGTAATTTTCCTGTCTTGTAAAGTGAAATAATGGCTTGTTTACACAGTATCAAAAGAGCAGGCTGGAGCAGGCTTCATATGGTTGCTTGGAGGTCTCTTAAGCCATTTGTTGCAGTCCTAGCATCCAAATGGCAAACAGACCTCATGCAACCCTATTTGGCTCACAACAGACTGCTGTCAATTTGACAATGTCACAAAGTGGCTTGAGAAAAGACCACTTTCAAGATAATGGCAAATTAAACATGTTCTCAGCTCTGAGGAGGGGCAAGGATGTGAATTTTTTTTTTGAACTTCATTAGGACAGCAGATATGCATTGCACCACTTTAAAAAAGTAAAAGCCACATGGGAGGGGGCAAGGAGAGGGATTTGTCTGCTTTTCTCTTAAAGGTCCAGTTGAGAGCCTGCCCACAGGTGAAGTAGAATGAAGCAGGCAGTGAGTGGGCTGTTGTTCATGGTGCATAAAGAGGAGGAATGGGAACACAGGTCACTTTAAGTGAATTAAGTAGGATATCCAGATCCTGGTAATCAGCATGAAAAATGTAATAAAGGAACTTCAGATGGCAACCAAGATAGCAAAGAGTCTAGAAACCAAGTTTTACAAGGATGAAGGAGCTGGGAAAGAGATGTTGTTTTAGTCCAGGGTTTCTCAACCTTGGGTCTTCAATTACCAGAAACCCAAGCCAGCACACCTGCTGATCAGGGGTTCTGGGAATTGAAATCCAAGAACATTTGGGGGCCCAAGGTTGAGAAACCCTGTACTTTGAATATATGATAGTTATGTTGGAGCTAGAGTAAGCTTGTTTTCTGCTAGTGGATTCAAATGGCAAAAAGGGAGATACAGTATCACTTAAACATCAGGAAGTCGGTCCTGATAGTAAAAGTTGGTCTGTAGTGGATTATCCTACATCAGAGTATGGTTGACTTTCATTCACTGGAGTTTTTTTAGGCAGAAGATGTATGACCATTTGTCAAAAATGATTTAGTTGCGGATTTCCTGCTTTAGCAAGAGGCTTGATTCACTGGCGCTTGAAGGTCTCTTCCAAATCTGTACTTCAGTAGTACTATTAATGTAGACTGAAATAAACTGATATAATACTACCCTATGCATATTTATTCAGATACAAATCTCACTGAGTTCAATGGTACTGCTTCCCTATTAAATATGTATAACAGCTGCATCCTCAATCAGGTAACTTCCTATCATGGCCCTCCATCATTAAACTTTTCTGCATGTCTCCAAATATCCATGTCTTTGTATCTGGGCAATATCATTATTAAGCAAAAGCATATCCCGATGCTGTGTAAGGAAATTAAAAACAAAACAAAAAACATTGTCATTAAAAATATTTTTAGGTTAAAATATCCCCGAAAGATACATTATAATTAAGTCCATATCAGAGGTTTACATTATCAGTTTATTTTGTCTTCTGCAAGCTACGTAGAAACATACAAGGTGTCACTTATTTCTTGGGACATCTGCCTTTTAAAACCTTTGTACTGAAGTATGCAAAAAAAAGAAAAAAGGAAAGGGGGGGGGGGAAGGAGCCTGATTGAACCAGACAAGTATTATTGTTGATATAGGTTTTATTGTATTGTTCCCTCAAGGAGGGAAATGTGATTACCTCTTTTATAAAAAAAATAATCCAGCAAAGTGGAGCTTCTTGGACACGGAAGAAATTTTCTGTGAATGTGGGGAAATCCAATCAATACTGCATTTATGTACGTGCAATTTATGCCCCACTACATGTGCAAAAGAAGATCTAATAAATGGAAATAGAACACAATTGAAGTAGCCTACTTCTGGAAAAAAATAAACTAATTGTGCAGTGCTCTGATATGAACAAAGATCAAGAAATGCACTGTTCACTCTTCCAAAATAGCTTTCATAACGGTAGGTTCTTATCAAATGTTCTGTCCATAAACTCCTTGCATTTATCCCAATATCAGGCTTCCATAATCAAAGTCACACCTCATGCCCATCTGCTGTTGGAATTTTCTCCACAAGAGGCCAAAGAAACCATTTGCTGGCATCAATATAGACACTTGAGCAGCAGAGTCAACTCTACATTCAGGCAGAGTGATTTTACTGTGATGAAAGGACTGCCAGAGATGGGGGATGTGCCTGAAAGGTTTACTTCCTCCTTTACTAGATAACCTAGGCAGGTTTGGGATATTATGCACAATATCATGCACAATGATGCTCCCCAAAGGAGTAACTTATTCAGCCTTTTCCATCTCTACAAGCTGGAGAAATTTCTACTTGAATCACTGAACAACTGCTGCTAGTGAGCTAGATAGACCAACAGTCTGATTTGTTACTCAGCAGCTTCCAATGCTCCTGAACATCTGCAGCCTGTGTGCACTAGAGACATGAAAGCAGAAGCTATAAAGTTTATTGAGATTTATAGCAACACTTTTTGGAACATTTTGTTATCTTTTTCAAAATTATACATATCAACAAAGATCAAAAGACATTAAGATTGCAAGAATTATGAAACTGTGAAACAAACTATATTGGAATATTACAGAACATTTCAATAAAATGCTTATTTATTATTTATACAGCAATCATAATAACGTTGGATTAGCACATTAACACATAGCTGTCAATCCAAATGCATTTTTCATTATCTTCTTAAATATAGAGAGGAAGGGGACACAGCAATGGATTAACTCTTTTATTTCAGCTTATCACATTTTACTGAATCCAAGCTGAATTGGTGACTTTCAGACAATTTATCAAGGACTCACATTCTGCATGTGAAGCTGGGCAATTAGTCTTAGCAAATAACAGCCAGGGATATACTTTCGTGACTGTCATTGTCGTCGGCTGCAACTCATATCCGAGAATGCATTTTTTTTCCTGAAGCAGGAAAAATGTCACTGGCATGAATTTGTTTAAGGTGGATCACAGCTTGCCACATTATGACCACAGAGACATCTCCTGAGGCACACATGAAGTGAGACATGCAGGATTTAACACTGGGACTGCAATGGTAACTGGGACTGCAATCCACAGCCTTGAGGATATTATCAAGGTGCACCTTCACAGCCAGTCCATCTGGCATAGCCTCTTCCACCTCCATGACAACTAGAAATCAGAATTCCTCCTCCACTCATTTTGCCATTGGGCCTAATATGATGGTTTCCAGTGGCATTTTCTCCACTGAGGGAGCCGTCACCTAAAGGGGCTCATCAGCCCATAGCAACTGGCCCCTATAGAGAGTCAGGTTAGTTAACTGCCACCTAACACTCAGCGTTGAGTCG
The DNA here is from genome assembly GCA_030440675.1 of Furcifer pardalis. Taxonomy (NCBI): domain Eukaryota; kingdom Metazoa; phylum Chordata; class Lepidosauria; order Squamata; family Chamaeleonidae; genus Furcifer; species Furcifer pardalis. Next base: position 137,443,733 of record CP126894.1, read on the forward strand.
CTGGCTGTGCGGTCTACTCCATTACCATAGCGCAGTGATTCCCAATTAGTTTTTTCTACGTACCACTTCAAGAAAGACCTCAAACTTGTGTACCCCTTATTGCAGGAACGTTAAATAAAAAATGAAATCAGTTGTATTTTATATTTATTATCATCAAAAGACATTCTAATGACAGAGAACACATGTTTCATTAATGTGACAAATGTGCACATTTTTCTTTGTACAACTCTGAAAAATCTGGTTGCATTTTGATCAGCTTCAATCTCAAGTCGTCTTCGAGTTGAAGTCTGTGACGATGTTTTGGTTCACTTCGCCTGCATAGTGAATATGGTTGTATCCTGGCCTTGAAGCCCCAAATTCAACTCATTCAGTTTTGTAAAAATATCTGACAAGTAAGCCAATTTTTGTAGCCACAAAGGATCAATCAGCATCTGTTTGTACTCAGCATGTCCCTGCTCGGTCAAATATAACTCAATTTCGTGTCTCAACTCAAATATTCTCGAAACAACTCTTCCTCTGGACAGCCAACACACTTCAGTATATAACAACAGGGTCTCATGCTCACTGCCAAGCTCTTTACAAATGTCTGTAACAATTCTTGAGTTTGTGGCACGGGCCTTGATTAAATTGACAATTTTCACAGCATTTTTAAGAGTACTATCTAAGCAGGCTGGAATTTTTTTTTTACAAGCAAGTGCCTATCGATGAATACCACAATGGGTCCATTTTGCTTCTGGGGTTACATCTTGTATTCGCTTCACAAGTCCTGAAAAATGACCAGTCATTGCTCTGGCACCTTCAGTGCATATTCCTATGCATTTCAACCAATCCAATTTGTTTTCTTTTATAAAACCGTCGACCATGTGAAATATGTCCTCCCCGGTAGTATGAATCAGAAGGGCACGACAAAATAGGAACTCTTCATGAACCTTTTTGGAATGAACATAACAAACATATGTTAAAAGTTGAGCCAAGTTTGATATGTCTGTGGATTCATCAAGTTGTATGGCAAAGTAATTGCTTTGTAAAATGCGTTGAATTTGGTGGTTTTTCAGATTATCTGACATGTCTGCAATACGATGAGAGACAGTGTTATTTGACATAGGAATAACATCAAGTTCTCGGGCCATTTTTTCTCCGAACATACATTTAACTATTTCTTTTGCTGCAGGCAGTATAAGGTTTTCCCCAATTGTATGCAGTTTTGCTTGCTTGGCAATTAAATAACTAACTTGAAAAGAGGCTTGCAGGGCATTCATATTTGTGTTTAAAGAAAGCGCCTCAATAGATTTTTGTCTTTGTTTGAGGTCTTTTAATTTATGTTGAAAGAAGGATACAGATTCATCTTTCAAATTAGCATGTTTGGTTTCTAAATGGCGACTTGGTAAGGATGGTTTTAAAGAATGATTTGACAGCGTTTCTGCACAAACGACACATTGTGGCAATGGGGAATTCGGATCTCCAGAGCTTGTAAAACCAAACTGAATATAACTATCATCATATTTCCTTTTTTTGAGAGACGATTCCTTGTTATCAAGGTTTCTTTTTGTGTGTGTTGGAGTACTAGTAGAGGGTGACACATCATTAGCAGGTGACTGTTCAGTATTTTCTGATACCTCCTCCTCATCCTTTCAGCCGCTTAGCAGCCATTGTTCCATTTAAAAAACAAGGGGACTTATTAACTCAGCTTTTGTATTTTTGTAATGTAAGTAATTAAAAAGCTTAGAAAACCGGAAAGAAAAACAGAAACTGAGAACAGGCAAAAAATTGAATTTGTCCTTCTGTATTCGAAGTAGGTACATAGTAGAAAACAAATTAAACATTATTGCTTTGTATTGAAATTTACAATGAAAATAGTATTAATGTAACTTAAAATCTAGAAAACAGAATCCGCGAACATGCTTACAACTGAAGCAGCTTGAATATTATTTTTATTTTCTAAACATCATTACATTGTATTGCAGTTTATAGTGAAAGTGCAAATTTAAATACAGTTTTAAAACATTATCTTACCGTTTACCGAGGTAGGTATATAAGGCTGAGCGACATGACATGGTGCGACGGATATTTATTAATTCACAATTAAAACAACACAATGAGCACAGCGACACGCTCACGCGACATAAACCGAACTGACTGATTCACAATGACGAGCAAATAGGCGGGAACGGGAGTGGCCGCGATCGGGTGACACGAGACGCGGGAGGCGTGGGAAAAACCACCGCCACAGGAGAAACCGCTTGATGCATACGATTGACTTACCTACTGATCATTTAATTAAATTGAATAATTTTTTGGCAATTGTTATTACATTATTGTTTTTTAAGGATTTAATATTTTAGTTAAGATATTGCTGCGCATACCCCTTGATGCAATCTCGCGTACCCCTGGGGGTATGCGTACCACTAATTGGGAACCACTGCCATAGCTGGATGTCTGGCCAGACTGTCTTGCTATATTTGTGCCAGTCCAACATTTTCCCAGATACATCAAAATAACAAGAACTGGGTTTTATGATAGCTTTTGGCTCAAACACATACATGTATTGTCTTACTGAGATAAATATGATTGCAGTGTTTTTATGTTAATAGTACATTGAATGGCTTTCTAATGTAGGAGTCTTCAATTTCTCCCAATTTTAATTCAAAACTCACTGAAAGGGGGCTGATCTCCCACTTCAACCATGTTGAAAGTGGTGTTAAGGGAAGAAGAGAACATAACTGCTGAAACCCTTTTTAAAACCCCTCTCCCAAGATCTGCATTTTTTAATTAAAAAAAAAGGTTCCCATGAGTGGCAATAGAGTTTTTCTCTCCATGGAAATGGCAGTACTGTGTGTCGGTAAGTTTAATGAATGGGAAGAGATCTCGGAGATGGGGAAATGTTAAATTCCCTCTCCCTACAATTCATGATCTTCTTGTGGTCATGAAAGTGCAGCTAATTGTACTTTATAGAAAGGTCACATTGACATCACAGCAAGGAAGCCTCGTCCCCCACCTAGATATAAGGAGAATTGCAACAAAGTTCAGAGAGCAGTAGAATCCAGACCAGATGATGCTAATTGAGCGCAGATGATGCTAATTGAAATGTCTTGGAATTTCACCCTCGTGCATCCAGACTGAACTCTGTAACTGATCTGTACTCCCTTAGCATAAGAATGGTTCTACTGTATGCTGAAAAAACCCTTGCACTGACTTCTGAAGCTCGCAAAATCGCTTGCTTGTTCTTGAAAAGTACATTCCTGGCTGAAAGTGCTAGCAACTATCCTTCTTTATTTTGGCTTACTTCTCAAACGTTATAAAACACAATCAGCTGATGATAAGTAAGGCTATTTTCAATAAATTGTAATGATTGGCTAACAAGCCAAGGTTTTCTAATCCAATCCTTTGTTGTTGTTCAGTCGCACAGTCGATTCCGACCCTATGGACCACTGTCCGCCAGGCACTTCTGTCCTCCACCATCCTCCTCAACTCGCTCAGTTCTGTGCCCATTGTCTCTACAATACCATCTAGCCATCTCGTTTTTTGCCACCCCCTTCTTCTTTTGCCCTCCACCCTTCCCAGCATCAAGGCTTTCTTAAGCGAATCCTCTTTTCTCATTTGATGTCCAAAGTACTTTAGCTTCATCTTTACTATTTGATCTTCTAAGGAGCAGTCAGGGTTAATTTCTTCTAAGATTGACCTATTTGTTCTCCTCGCTGTCCAGGGGACTCTCAAAACTTTCCTCCAACACCACATCTCAAAGGTATCTATTCTTCTGCGCTCAGCTTTCATTATGGTCCAGCTCTCACAACCATATATTGCTACCGGGAATGCCATTGCTTTGACTATACAAATTTTTGTTTGCAATGTGATGTCTCTACTTTTCACTATGCTCCCTAGGTTTCTCATCGCTTGCCTCCCAAGAATCAGTCGCCTTTTTATTTCATGGCTGCAATCATCATCTGCAGTGATCTTTGATCCTAAGAAAGTAAAATCTGTCACTGCTTCTACTTCTTCCCCATCTATTTTCCAGGGACTGATAGGGCCTGTTGCCATTATCTTGGTTTTCTTTATATTGAGTCTCAAGCCAGCTTTTGCATTTTCTTCTTTCAACCTAATCAGGAGCTTCTTTAAATCCTTTAGTAAAAGATTATTACAATCTATAATGCAGGGTACTGCTAACTGTTAAGAATCAAGCTAATTGCCATTGCTTGCTTCCATTGATGTTGACACAGCTAATGTATACTGCCCGGCAGCTCTGGTTCCTGGAATTGCTTCTAACTGCTAATAAAAGCAAAATAGAAATGATTCATATGATATATTTTGGCCATATTTATGAACAAACATGTTGATGTTTCAGATTTTACTTTTCGATATTAATGTTTTTAGTTTGCCATTGTAATGCTTATTACTGAAACAAATAAGCTTGAATACAGTCATGCATCCTTTCAATAGGTTCAGGAGTGTCACTGTATTGCAGGAGTGTTCAACCTTTTAAAGCCAGGGGCCAGGTCATGCTCCCTCAGACAGCTTTGGGGGCTAGACAGGACAGCTATTTTGCCCTTCCTCCACCACATGGCACTTCCTGGTGTGGTGGAGGCGGTGGGGGACCATATGAAATTGTGCTGTGGGCCACAGGTTGAGAATCCCTGCTGTATGGCAACAAAACAAAATGTTGTTCAGCTATCTTAGAGCAAGGACCTGCTGTTTTAATCAAGCAGCATTACATGCATATTTTCAAATGGTGACTGTGTCTAGGTCCCATTGACAACAATGGGATGGGACTCCACAAAAAGTCACCTAAATTCATATTGCTTTCCAATGGAACATAAGGTCAAACTAAATAAGATGATCAGCTCTGCATTCAGAAGTGGAGTTCCCTTAAAAAACAAAAAGACATTTGTTTGTATGATCTCTTCTCACCTCTGAATCTTGCAGATGACCTGGCATTGTTTTTTTTATTTTGAATGAGCTTCAGCTACAAGTACAATTGCCTAGTCAGACAACTCAAAAAACATTCTGGCTGCTGGAACACAGCTTCTACTTGTGGTTTGAGGATTTTAAGGAGTTGACTCTTTATTTTAAGCTACAAAGTTTACTTGTGCCCACTTTTGTTATATTGCTACTTGACATTTAGTGTCTAAATATTGCTATTTGTTATAATGCTCATTATTGCAACTTCTGTATATCCCCATAAACATGATTCTTGGGGAGAACAGACTTGACTAATTAAGATGGAGAACCATTCTCCAGAAAGTAAATATTTGGGCTTTATAACTAATACTGTAAGAGAAACATAATGCAGAACGCTCAACTTGATAGTTAAATCTGAACACAACACATAATCTAATCCTTCACTGGAGCAGAGATTTATTCATATGAAATAAACCTTCTTGTTGACTAAAATAAGTTAGAAGCAAATGGGAATTATCCATTACAATTTCCTTTTGTTTTATTATAGAATGGAATCCAGTTTTGGCACTGTCAAAACATAAATCCCTGCCAGTGCAGCAATGCAGGATCTTCAAGTGATACAACCAGCTTTATGAAATGGGGGTCTCTGATTGCATTTGTACAAAGAGTTCCTGGATGCCTAGCACCACAATCATTGCACAGGTTGTTTGATTAGATTTAATCTCAAGATGCAACTAGGTGGCTAGAAAGGCATGTGCCTGATTACACTGGAAAGGGCCCCCTTAACAGGAGCATTCTCCCTTAAATGGATCCTTCCATCTGCTGGGAAATCACTCTAGCTCAGACCCCAAAAGCAGTAGCCCTATAGCTGGAATAAAAAGGTACATCTTACCCACAGATCAGAGCTGTGTTTGAGCAAGTTCCCTGTAGACTATTGGTTCCCAACATGGGGCACACACACCAGAGGGAGACTTCAATTCAATTCGCAGATGCCTAAGTCAGTACATTGGCTAATCAGTGCTTTGGGGAACTGACTTAAGCATCTGAGAACTGAAGTCCAAAAATCAAAGGTTGGGACACACTGTTGTAGACCATAGGATCCCTGGGAAATGGATCACAGCAGAGCACTTCACAAGTGGAATCTATTCCCCATATTGCAATCTATTTCCCAATATGATCACATTCTCAGAAACATTTCAGATGGTTATATTTTATGAAAGTAACACTCACTTCAGCAATATTTCACTAATTATATTTATCTTGGAGTTAACAGATGGGGTTTGTTGGACTTTTAATTGAACCAAAAATCTTGTGTTGAAAAGGGAAAGGGTCATAGAGTGCTACAAATGAACATCATTTGCAATTCATTTGACTTCAATTTTTTCCCAATCTGTTGAGTTTCTTAATGTCCAATCTGTGGCTGCAGTGGAGCAGATGTGGTAGACAAGATTTCTGACTGACACTGATTCTAATCTCAAACCAAGTTCCTTGTGTTTAATTTATAGGAGAGCAATGCAAACCTTCAGAAAGGTTATGTTTGATGAGGATCAGCTTCACAGGGATAATATTTTACTATAAAAAGAAATGGAAATTGCCAAGAATTTGCTGAGAGTGCAAGCAAGAAGAGGAAACAAAACAAGCCTTGGTCTTTTTGATATAACATATTCATAACATATATAATGGAAAGGAATAGTTGACTGGTTGTAGTGGTGGGAAGGATAACTGGTTTAGTGCACATCAACAAAAAATAATAGTGAGATAAACAAAATTAAAGTCAGAAAATGATAGAACAGTATTTTAAAAACTGGTTTCAATGCCACATGTTTAAAGTTTGAATGTTTTAATATTCTAATATTCTGTTTTAAATTGCTTGATTTTAAATTGTTTTAATTATCTAATATTTCCAGAGTGCTGGTGGCACAGTGTTTAAACTGCTGTACTGGAGCCAAAACTGCTGACGTTGAGTTTTTTTCTGATGGAGATCTAGGTTGGCTCACCCTTCCATCCTTCGGAGGTTGGTAAAATGAGTACCCAGCATGTTGTGGGGCAATAATGCTAATTAACTTGTGAAATGCTCAGAGAATGCACTAAGTGATATGGGATGGTATATAAGCGTAAGTAATTGCTATTGCTATTTTAAAATTATTTTATATAGCTCTGTAACTTGTACTGAAATACTATTATATATTATAATACTATTATACTATTGCTTCTCGGCCTTTTGGCTAACATCAAGTGTAGTATTATATAGGGTGGGTTATAAATGGTTTGGATGGATGGGTGGATGAAGCTTTTGTATCAATAAGTGGAGAAGAACAGGCAACTTCTCATCCATGCCATTGTAATCTGTTTTCCATGTATATTGTGAAAGACTTTGTGCCAGCTGCCCCAAATGCTCTTGATGTTGCCTATTACTGGTTGAACAGTAATCCCATGAGGATTAGTTATATATTATACTTTCAATCTTTGTACTTCAGATTTTTCTGGAGTAGAACTCGGAGAAGCCTTCACTAGCACAGTCAGTATGCAGTGTCTGAACCTGTATGATCTGCAGGACAGTATGTTTGGGGAGGGACAGAGAAGTTGTAGACTTTTGTTATGACTATGTTCTGTATTACAGTACTTTGAAAAAGAACCACATCTGATCCTGGTCAGAGAAATTATTGGCTTTGTTGTGTTGGACATGCATTAGTGTCTGTGGGGTGACCACCTGCATCCCATTCTGGATGCCGCTACTTGCAGTCCTTTCAAGATGTTTTTTTGAGGCGGAGAACAGATGTTAAGGGAAGGAAATCTATGACACCAAAGTCCTATGTAGGTACAAAGATAATCTCCTGGTGCATGGTAAACTTTGACTTTAGATCTCACTTTTTGTCATAATTATTAAAAGCCAAATCTTTCCATTGATTCCTGGGTGATTTCAAATGCTTCCTGAAGCAAAGAATATGTCTATCTCTTCTCCCTAGTAACATTAGGATGTTGTTAATTTTCTGCTGAGCTGAGTCACTTTGCAATGAGCTGAGTTTATTATTTGTGAAGCTCCCAAGAAAAGTCAAAGATATTATTTTGACACTTGTCTCTCACAATTATAGCTGTTCATTCCTCTCCAAGAAGATAGCTTTTAATGCAGACTGAAAGAGAAGCAAACTGAATTATCTGGAAATCATTGTCCACTGCATATTTTAGACCTCTTATGACTTTTCTCAGTATTTTCAGATTATACGGTCCTAGAGTTGATTCAGTTGGACGTACATTGCACTCAGCAAATCTGGCAAGTTGATGCCAATTGCATGATGCTAACCATTTCCCTTCCATCTTAGGCAGAATTGTCAGGCCTCTGATCCCTTTCATGGGGAAGGAAACACCATAGTTCGTGATGTTGTCTTAAGAACACCTAGGACAGTGATGGTGAACCTTGGCACTCCATGTGTTCTTGGAATGCAATTCCCAGAAGCTCAAGTCAGTACTCCTGCTGATCAGGACTTCTGGGAATTGAAATTCCAGAACAACTGGAGCGCCAAGGTTCACCATCCTTGACCTAGAATATTTATTGAAAGCCAGCAGGGTACAAAAAGAGTCACTGACTGGAACTGGACATATTGAGGGGAGAGATGCTTGATGGTCTCCCACCCACCCAACTGAACAGCAGCAGGACAGGGATCTCTTTGACCAGGATTGTTGGGAAGGTAAGTGGCTGGAGGGCCAGGCTTGCTGTGGAGATAAGTAGCCCCTGGAACAGGCTTATTGAGAAGTTAAGCAGCAGTAGGACTAGATGTCTGCCCAGTAACAAGAAAGGAGTAGTACCTGCAACTTATCCTTCCATGAGAAGGGCCTTCAAGGTTAAGTCAGATTTTCCCTGTTACAGCAATAACTGGGAGAGTATTTCAGTTGTTTAAAAAGTTGGAGGGGATGAAAAATGCTTTTGTCTTTGTGAACATTTGAAGGAATTTGAAATTGATTGACTAACCATCTGGAAGGGTCTAGAATGGGATATTTAATGTATAAAAGGGGTTAAAACATTTATTTAGGTGACTTTGCTTATCTTTCAGGAGATGTTGTGCTCATCTGCTATCTTATGTTATGCCTGGAAGGATTCTTCAGAACTATACTAACTCAACATTAATATGCTAGTATTTTGTAGATTAGTTATTGTTATTTTCTGGTGTGTTCTCTTGATTGTCTTAACTTTGTCATAAACTGTATTTTGCTGTAAATTGTTTTTTTTTTTACTTTCCTTATTTTTAATAAATAATTTAAAAACTTAAATAATTGTCTAGGCTTTTAGGTCTGAGGATTTGTAGTACTAAAACCATGTATTTACTTGGTCAGCTACCAAGAGTTTTAGTATATATTTTTGTGGGTGTGTTGGCAGCTGAACCTAAGACAGATAATTTAGTTCTGAGTGGCTAGCTTTGTGGCTTTTTGAACTCATTGGAAGCCATGCAAAATCTGAGCAGACTAGAATGTTGCAAGATACAGTGCCAGGCAGGTTACATAATCATCACACTCCAGGACAAAGAGGATACTGGGGCTGAGTGGCTTCAAGATTCTGGTCTGTCACATTCCATTTCTGAGAAAAAGAGGGGGAAGTTGCCCACCAGAGTCTGTATGGGATTAGATGCAGTTTTTGAACTAGAAGAAGAGACTTGCTAAATTCAGTTGAATTTACTGTATTTCTGAGTTACATCTGCAAGATTTCAACTGAAAAGAACAGATGGCATGAAAAATTTTGTTTGGAAAAGATTTGGCCAAAATTTTGACAGTACTGGGCTGGATGAAGAGATAATTTCTTTAAATGACCCAAAATAGGTATCACCTTCTTCTACATTTGTTTTGGACCTAGCAGTTTGCATTGTTCTTGACTGAGAGATGTTGGATTTTTGTCCTATTTCTGGGTGAAACTAGGTAAGCAGTATGAATTTTAAGAAAATTCTTAAGAACCCTACAAATTAAGAAATTTTAGTCTTCTCGTGGTAGTATTTTCACGAATACCGTATGTGAAAGTGAGTAAGGTGTTGTGCAGTTAAACCTTCTGCATTGCTCTGCATTAATTCTGCCCCAAGGGCTGCAGCAGAGTTATTTCTGAACAAATCAATGTGAAACTGTTTCACAAACATTAACTAATCAAGTTCACATAACCGAATGTGTGTGGCACACCCTCTGCCCTCAGCAGAAGGCTCAGTCTATAATTAAATCCTTAGAGAATGAATAGTAGTTATATCCAATAAATTAAATCGTACAATGCATTTTTTTAAAAAATGTAGAAAGATTTAAATGGTTAAGATAATTGGTCTCAGTGGGAAATTGAGCAGTATATTTGGAAACATTTCTTTCACGTTGAGGAAGATGGGCTTTTATTTAGCATTTCTAATGTGCTGGAAATACCGTGTGGGTATAGCTAATGGAAACAAGCTTTTGCAATCAAAGTGAAGAACTTTCAAACCAGCAACATATTATACTATTTGCTGACCCAGTGCTTGACCCTGAGATTATACTCTAGGTAAAACTTGGATGTAGGCACTGGCCTCACAATCTCCCCGCCTGATTCTGAAAGCACAATTCAAATGAATTCATTCCCACGAGTACTGTACTATTCTTCAGTTGTTATTTGACTTGCAAGATTATACAGCCAGAACAAATGGCACACCGATAGTTCTTTGCCCTATTTATATCATCATTATGCAAATTCTGTATAAAGAGAACAAAATAAAAATTATACAAATACAGCTTTACAAAATAGACACAAATCCAGTGGGAGGAGGAAAAAGTTTTGTGCTGCAAAGGGATCCAACCATACATTTACTAAGGACTGTGTGCCTTCAGGGCAGAGGCGGTGAGGGCGGCCCGCCCCAAGTGGCACTTTTTTAGGGTGGCAAAATTTCACAATAAATAATAATAATATCTTGTAATCTGAATTTAAAATTTGAACCATTTCGTTTCATATTTTTGTCATATCTACAATTTGGACCGATTAAAATGAGCACAGAACTTTTTATTATTTAATCTGTGATGGAAATGGGGAATCCCCTTTCTTTAAATGAATGTAGTCATCTCACTTACTCTAACGACTGGCAACACCATCTGTACTAACCAGTTGCCTTGTCATAATTACCTGTGTTCCGTTTTGTGCTCGGATTATTCACAACAAATATTCAGCAAGAATTAATTATTTCATATAAAGAATAAAGTTTGATATTGCCTATTAACACCTGCAAATTAGGATATGGTGCGGGCAAGTCCCTTTGGGGAAGCCATGAGTATTGCTTTGAAAATTAAGAGAAAGTTTTATTCATTGCTCGATTATCAATCGTCCAATTCACATTGACGCAGTTAACCTGCCACAATTCATGATTTTCTTTAAGTGCATACCTAAATAAGGGGGCAGCAAATTTGGCCTACGCCCCATGCAGCTTAAACCCACACTATGCCACTGGTTCAGTGGGGGAGGTATAGTGATAGAAATTGAGGATTTCCTTCATGTTTTGCCTCTTCTGCCAATCCTTTGCCTATTGACTGGTATTTTTTGGAGTGACAACTTTCCCTGGCTTTCAGTCCTCAGTTCCTTCTCTTCCATGTATGTCATCAATTACAACTTCTGAGAATGAATAAATGTTTTTATGCTTATTTTGAATGCAACAGTGCTCATATTCACTTCACATTTATATAGATACCCAAGGCCATGTAATAGATAGAGTGATGGACTAGGACTCAGGAAACCCAGGCGCAAATTCCCACTTAGCCATGGAAATTCCCTGAGGATGTGGAACTGGTAAAAATCATTCCTTAAATGTCTCACCTTGAAATCTTTCCTAGGGTCTCTATAAGTTGGTTCTGATGTGATAAAACATAACAAGCTTATACCTAAGTAGGAGGCCACTTCATGATGAGATTGTAGTCTTAAACACATTTGTGAGACAGTAATACCCATTGATCATAGCAGCTCTCTAAACTGAGTTAGTCTGCACAGAGTTGTGTTTTATGGCATAATAAAAATTAAAGAGCTGGCAGTACCTTCCAAGCCAAATTGTATAAAAAAAATGGAATGAGCTCTTTGAGATATTCTGGAGGCAGCCTGATCTGATTTGTGCTTAGGGTCATGAGAATATTTGCATTTTTCTGGAATCTGGTAAAACAGACTAGGAATTGATGGGGAGGGGACAAAAGGCTGTGGCCTGGCAGCATCAGTTTTGGGAATGTGGTGGACATTAAATAGCTGGCCCATTGCCCTTACATTTTGGACAGTTATGCACTTTTTCAGATATGAGGGACAGTCACATCCCGGTGGCAATGTATGGTTGTGAGAGCTGGACCATAAGAAAAGCTGAGCGCAGAAGAATACTGTAGATGCCTTTGACATGTGGTGTTGGAGGAGAATTTTGAGAGTCCTCTGGACAGCAAGGAGAACAAATAGGTCAATCTTGGAAAAAAATCAAACCTGACTGCTCCTTAGAAGGTCAAATAGTGAAGATGAAGGTAAAGTACTTTGGACATCAAATGAGAAGAGAGGATTTGCTTGAGAAAGCCTTGATGCTGGGAAGGGTGGAGGGCAAAAGAAGAAGGGGGCGGCCAAAACTGAGATGGCTAGATGGTATTGTAGACACAATGGGCATAGAGCTGAGCGAGTTGAGGAGGATGGTGGAGGACAGAAGTGCCTGGCAGACAGTGGTCCATGGGGTCACAAAGGGTCAGAATCGACTGTGCAACTGAACAACAACAACAAAAAAAACCACATCCAGAATAGGACTTTGTACCAGGAATGGTATAATTCATCAGATTACTCTGAATAGCAAAGTGGGAGCAGTGTTTTGAAGATAATCCACAGATGGACATGCTGTGTAGGTGGTTCACCCAGTTGGTGACACAGCATCCAGAAATATGTCCAAAATACCACAAAGGTTGCCTGGGCATATTTTGCTCCAAAATGCTCCAAAGGTTTAATATGAAGAGAGGCTGGATTTAAATGGAAAAATATTCATTTCTTCTTGCTTCTCCCAAAAGATTACTATGGTCTACAAGAGCAACAGACGATGGCAAGCAAGATTTTCTGGCTAAGACGCTGACTGGAAGACGGGAGGTCAGCAGTTTGATTCCTGAGTACTGCAGGACGGAATGAGCTCCTGTCTTTGTTCAAGCTCCTGCCAACCTAGCAGTTCGAAAGCAAGAAATTGCAAGTAGATAAATAGGGACCACTTTGGTGGGAAGGTAAACAGTGTTTCATTTACTCTGGTGTCTAGTCATGCCTACCACATGACCACAGAAACGCCTGCAGAAGCAGACTGCACTGGCTCTTCGGCTTTGAAACAGAGATGAGCACTGAACCCTAGAGTTGGATATGACTGGCTTTCAAGCTAGGGAAACATTTACCTTTACCTCACCTCTACACTTACACACTGTCTGACTGAGAAACTGCAGGGAAGTGGACATTCAAATGAAAGCAACAAGTTATGATATCACCAGCAATCATTTAACAGTAACTGTCTAGTCATGCCTGCCACATGACCATTGAAATGTCTGTAGATGCAGACAGTGCTGGCTCTTTGTCTATAAACAGAGATAAGCACTGACACTAGAGTTGGATACAACTGGCTTTTGAGCAAGGGAGACCTTTACTTAAGTATATTTAGTTCACACACATACCACATTCAGCAGATCTAGGCTAGTTCCTTTTCTTTGAGTACAGTTCATCAGACACCTCTGTGTACCTTTGATATTCTAACTTGGGAACTATAGTTAACACACACACACACCTTTCCCAAGATCTCAGAAAGTTGGTATTATTGTTGTTACTTGTACAATTTTTCCTCTACTGCCTCCACAACAAATTCAAAAACACATACATGTTTCCCTAATAACAACAACAACCCTCACAAAAACCCTGAGAGTGGGCTAAAACCTCAGGGTCATTCAATAACCCTTGTGGCTCAAGGGGAAAGAGGATCTGGGTATTCTAAATGTCCAGGTAAACCTTGGAGTATGGAGGAATAGATGGAGGACTTGATGTAGCACAATAAGAGAAGGGCTCATTCTTTAAAAACATAATTTGAAGTGTTTCTTTGAAGCTATTCACTACAATTCAGATTCAAGTGAGGACTGTTTTAGAGTACTTGATTTCTGGATTGAAGTATCTCTGATCTGTTTGAACAGGTGTAAGCTGCAGTCATAACACATATAATTACAATAAATACATATAATTATGGATCAGCACATGTTGGAACTGTGAGAAAAAGAATAACATCATCTTGAGATGGCATTCTGGCTCTGAATGTTCCATATAACTATGTAAACATGTCTGTGCATTGCTGTAACTAGATTAGCCCTTATCATTTTATGACAAATCCTTCTCCATGCAGTACTTCCATTAGATTAGTTCAGAGTTGGGAGGACAGTGGCCAGTGTCCTGTTCAGTGTTTACATATGTGGAACATTGGTTGTGGAAGGTACTGTAGCAGAACAACTGGACCATGTAATCAGGCATATGTTGTTGACATACAGTCAAGCCTCGCATAACGAGTGTTTCGCTTAGGAAAAATTTGCATAACGAGCAAGTTTTTTGCTAAGTGGTCCGACTCGCATAATGAATTTTTCACTATGTGAGTTGGACTTTTCCCTATGGAAAAACTCACGTAACGAGTTTTGCACAGCGACAATTTTTCACCATGCACGTTTTCCTCCTTAAAATGCTCATTATGCGAGTTTTTCCATAGGGAAAAGTCCGACTCACATAGCGAAAAATTCATTATGCGAGTCTGACTCGCATAGCGAAAAACTTGCATAGTGAGGAGCCTTGCAGAACAAATTAAATTCTTTATGCGTGGTATGACTGTACCTTGGTGGATCATTAGAACAGCCTCGACAGTTGGAATCTGTACTTGTAAATACTGAACAGGATATTGGTCAATATATATTTCTATTTCTGCTGTTAAACTGTAAATTCCCCTCTAATCTCAAATTAACTAGTGCTTTAGCACAAGAATGAGGAGATAGTCCATTGTGCGTGGATTTTGTAGAAGCATTTGTAACAGTTTCCTGGCAATGTGCAATATTGATCAGACCTCCATTTATAGATACAATGGAGCAGAAATGGGGAGTTTGTGGCAGATGACCTAATCCTGCTGGAAACCACCATTGTTGCAAAGCATGTCAGACTAAGTGGACAACCCAACAAAATTCTAAGCATATGTTGTGTAAGGCCCTTTTTTGGATCAACAAATATAACACACGTTGATGGACCTACAGAAAGAATGGACAGATCTTTCCTGCATGCTTTTAACATCTGCCTCATGTTTCAGTAGAACCTCAAAGATCCAACAACTTTGTGCAAAATAAGAGCTCAGGAAAGTTGCTGAACAAAGTGACTTTGAGCACATGTTCAGGCCACAAGATTAACCAGCACCAAAGTAGGCGCTCACACATAATTATTTCCCACAAAATGCCACACCTGTCCCTGCCCTAACTTTTTTCACCAGCCTAATTTACAAGAGAAAGAAAGGCATTAGTTTCTGTTATTTTCAAACCATTGGGTATACAAAATTCTGCAACTTACCAGGATTTTCTATCAATAAGCTCCAACTTACTATTTTTCTTTCTTTCCTTGGGCTATAGCTTGTAAGGGATGTTTGAGATATGTTACAGAGAGACTTATTGTTGCTTCTCTTTATTAATATCACTGAAACTAAGGGTGTGCATCTTGAATTAGAACATTTGGAATTCCCAACACATTCAAATCCAAATTTGATAGTTCAGAATATCTGTAATACATTATTCCTAATACTTTGAGTCCCATTTACTCCTTTATATCAGAAAACAAAAGACTAGGTGTCTACTTGCTACAGGAAGAAGTTAAAGTGAATCCTATTTCTCAGCCATCCTGGGGTGATTTCTTAAATTCCTCTGGCACTGAGGGGAATGAGGAGAGAGAAATGATTGTCTTCTGGTTAGGATTGCCATGGGTTTCTCAAGAAAGGGGAGCTGGGATGAGAGCAAAACCTGTAAATGATGTCTGTCTGTATCAGTGAAATCTAGAAGCAAAGACACCAAAAGGTATTTTTATCTTGGTTTTTTTTCCAGTTGAAAGGTGGGCATAGCTGTTTATATATCACCTGAGTACTGTATTTGCTGTTAGAATATGCTCTAGTGCAAGCCTGCACTGCAGTAGTTTTCTCCATGCCCTTTTCTGACCCCTCATCTTACCTTTACATTCTCTACATCTCATTGTATATTGCTTATTCAATATACTGTACTGTATTTGTGAATATGGGTTGATGCAGCTGCTTGTACATTTTGGAGACATTTTATTGAAGGGTGCCAATAGGCTCTGTCACGGTGATGGTGTCATGCCACTATACCACCAACTATGATAAACAGTAATGTCAAACTATATAATACAGGCAACATGCTGTTAGAAATTTCCTCTAAAATCTGGTGCATTTTTATCATAGCATGTGGTTCTTTTTGGCTCTGTACATTTGTTCCAGTCAACTTTGTTTTGTAATTTGTCCATGGAAGACACATATAAGTGTCATTTGCAAGTCTGATGTGCAACCTTATGTTTCCTCAGAAATCAGGCTGTGGGAAATAAAAACAAGCCCCTGACAAGTATGAGAAAGAGGTTTTAAAACCCTGCAAACTTGATTCCATATATGCAGAATTAGGTAAGCACAGATCTCTTCTTTACAAAAAAAAGAGATGATTTGCAAGCCTGCTGGTTCAAATCTCAGTAAGGAATAACATTATAATAGGCTTCAGAATCTAATAAACATTTGCACTTGGCCATGAAGTAGGTTTTATTTATTCTGGACCCGTTGTTCAACTTTTAGCTGCTCATTGTTGTGAAAGAAAATAAAACTAATTTTTTACTTTTCCAGTTAATATTTTTTTTATGTTTTGTCATACTAGCACAGTTTGATCTTCTATCAACCCAAAGAAAATACAAGAAGCAAATAAAGGATCTTCTTATGAAATGTTAGAGGTTGACCCTAGGACACTTACAAAATCTGTAGATGAAGCAGCTTGAAAAGAAAGCCATTCTTGTTTTAAAAATGTGACAAAAAAAACCTGTGGTTGTAGTGGCACCCCGTGGCCAGTCCTTAGAAATGCAGACATGCTTGGGTTGAGTTTTCATTTTATTTCATTAAGTAGACAATGCATATAAGGCATATATTTGCTATTCCCCATGTGGCTTAGTGGTTAAAATGCTGAGCTTGGAGACTAGAAGGCCAGGTTTTGATATCCAAAGGCTGCACTTGGGGATGTGAAAGGAGCCTCATTCGGGCATCCCCTGAGCAGAGTTTCTCCAGCAAAAATCCTTTCAAACCAGAGTAATCTCTGACATGAAATTATTATTACTGTCAGGCTAAAAAGTCATATTCAGTAACCAAGAAAACTTTTGATGGTCCATTATGGTGTCATAATACTCAGGTAAGTAAAGGTTTCCCTTGCTCGAAAGCCAGACGTATCCAACTCTAGGGATCAGTGCTCATCTCTGTTTCTAAGCCAAAGAGCCAGCACTGTCTGCTTCTGCAGACGTTTCCATGGTCATGTGGCAGGAATGACTAGACCAGTGGTTCCCAACAAGGGGTACACAGCCCACTAGTGGACTTCAATTCCCAGAAGCCTCAGTCAGTACATTGGCTGATCAGTGCTTTGGGGAAATGACTTAGGCTTCTGGGAATTGAAGTCCAAAAACCAGCATTTGGGAAACACTGGACTAGATGCATGGAATGCTGTTACCTTCCCAAGGAAGTGGTCCCTATTTATCTACTTGCAATTTGTTGCTTTCGAACTGCTAGGTTGCTAGGAGCTGGGACAGAGACGGGAGCTCATTCCGTCCTGCAGTACTTGGGAATCAAACTGCTGACCTTCCGCCTCCCAGTCAGCGTCTTAGTGACTTGAGTCATTGCAGTCCCTCTAATACTCAGGTAGAAAATTGAATTATAACTCCCAGAATCTTCCCCTTTTGGTAGAGACACTCAAAGATTCTGGGAGTTAGAGTTCCAAATTATTTTTCCAACTTCTGCATATCTCAGAGCATTAGTAACTCATTGTCCAAACAAAGACTTTGGCCTTGCCTCCAACAGCCAATTGTTATATGCAGAAGAAAGGATTATTATTATTATTATTATTATTATTATTATTATTATTATTATTATTATTATTATTATTATTATTATTATTATTATTATTATTATTATTATTGAATTATATTGCCACCCAACTCCAAAGACTCTGGGCAGCTCACAGAAAATAAAACCAATATTACGTTTTAAAACCAATTAAAACTGCTACCAAAAATTATCCCAACCCCTACAGATTAAAAGATATTAAAGAAGGAGAGAGTGTTCTTACTTAATCAGCCAAGAATTCCCAAGCTTTTCTAGTGGCATGGCTGGGTCATGCTCTCTCAGTCAGCTTTGAGGGCCAGATGGTCATTTTGCCTGCATGATGGGGGTGGTCATTTTATCCCAGCAACTTCAAAGGGGCAGCCATTTTGTTTCTTGAATGCCCTTGGAGGAGTGGAGGTCCACCTGAAACGGTGCTGGTGGCTGGATGTGGCCCATGGGCCTTAGGTTGGGAATCCTCATTATATGCTGTCAAGTCATTATAGCAAAATGTATGACTGAACAATCTCCTGTCCTCAACAATTTTGCTCAGCTCTTGTAGATGCAGTGCTGTGGTTTCCTTGAGGGAGTTAATCCATCTTGTACTTGGTATTACTCCTTTCCTACTGTCTTCATCCTTTCCCAGTCTTTTCCACAGAATTGTAATGTGTCTATTTGTTCAAACACTTTGTATAAGGGAAATTGACCTGTAGCTTTTTGAGATCTGATGTTTCTTTGTCTGGTGTCTCTTATACAAAATGTTTGAGTGAATGATATTAAATCATCTACCACCTAAAATTTAAATCTCTTCTAGTTCTTGAACAGGCAGGCTTTAGACTTGGCAAGAGCTATATGACTCAAATCTTAAAATTAACACAGCATATAAAATATGGTTTTGAAAAATGTAAAATAACTGGATCAGCATTTTTCGTCCCAACAGTAGCATATGACACTGTCTGCCAGTCACTGTCAAAATTAGTTGGTGGGAGGATTCTCCTGTGAGTTGCAATTCATAGGCGGTAGCTGTGTTGTACACTATGTACATTTACTACTCCTTAAGCTCTAACTGCACCTAGCTTGCAAATCTATTCAAATTTCCTGCACACTGCTTCAGCCACTGCCTCCCAATGCTAAGCTTCATGCATACAGAGAAAGCACACAAATACACGCACACCTTATCTTTGTATGCTCGCAACAAATATGAAAAGGCAAACTTGAAGGAAGAGAAAAATCAATAGAACCAAGAAGCAATCCTCAAAGAAAGTAAAGCCTTTTAAAACCTTGTATTACAGGAGAAGGAAAAATGTTCCTCTTGGTGGGGTGGACATGGGAGAGGCTTTGTTTTCAAAAATGAAATGGGACACTTCATTCCAGAGGGGCAGAATAAAGTACAGTCAAACCTTGCTTAAAGAGTAACTCGCTTAAAGAGCAGAATTTTCTCTGAATGTTCGCTTTGCTTAACAAACACAACCAACCAAAAACTTGCTTAACAAATAAATCGGGGTTCGCAATCCCACCTCCCCAGAAGTCACAATTGGTCACTTACAATGGTGTTAAAGAGCAAACTTGCTTAAAGACCAATCCTGTGGAACGCATTATGCTTTTTAAGGAAGTACAACTGTACTCAATCATTGATGGCTTCCAAATGAGGCTTCTATTGAGCAACTAACCTCCCTCAACTATTGAATTTTAGGTACAATGGAAGGTGACACAATCTTCCATTTATATCCTTCCCATAATTATTTCCATTTTTTTCCTTTACCCCATAAATTTTCTTTGGAAGAGAGAGATGGAATTGCTGGGCAAAGCCAGAGGTTATTCACAAAGGACAAATTAACTCTAGAGTTCATGAAAGTCAAACTGGATTTATTTATTTATTTACATTTACACCCTGCCCTTTTGGTGCAAGCGCCACTCAGGGCAGCTTACAATATGTAAAAACATTTTTATATAAAACAAATATAATATTTAATATATATTTTTTAAAATCTTTAACAAAAACACATGGGAAAAATGCAGAAAACAGCCAGATGGCATAAAAATCCTAAACCCACAACATTATACAAATTAAAACTCTATCAGCAGCAGGAAAAATTGGGTAATATCAATTAAAAAGAGTCCAGGGTCAACATTACATAACTCTAATAATCTTATAGGCCTCAAAAGGCACGTTGACACAGGTGGGTCTCAAGTTGTTTATGAAATATCAATAAAGTAGGAGCAGTTCTTCTCTCCACAGGCAATTTATTCCAGAGGGTGGGGGCTATGGTGAAGAAACCTCTCGATGTGGTTACAGCTTTTTTTTCCTCTCTGGGTGTAACCACTTGAAGCTTACATGCCTGGGTGCTTCAGGTATAACTCCTGAGGAAGAGGCTCTCTCTCAAATAGCTTGGTCCCAAACCGTTCAAGGCTTTATAGGTCAACACCAACACCTTGAATTTGGTACGGAGCACCATGGGCAGCCAATTATTATTATTATTATTATTATTATTATTATTATTATTATTATTATTATTATTATTATTATTATTATTATTATTATTATTATTATTATTATTATTATTATTATTATTATTATTATTATTATATTTGTTACCCCGCCCCAATCGGGAGAACCCGACTCTGAGCGGCTTACATCAAAACAGGAAAATAAAACATAGAACAATCTATCTCAAAATAAAATCCACAATAAGTTAAAAGTCATCAAAAGTTAAAAGCAATACATAATCAACACATGAATCCCACAATCAGATCCAGGGTTAACAATCCATTAAATAAGCCACTTAATATGGGAACCCACGTTCCCGGGTCCCCAAACTTGTCCTGCCAGCCAGGTTTTTAAGCCCTTCCGGAAGGGCAAGAGCTCTGTCTGAAGGCGCAGCTCGGTGAGCAGGAGGTTCCAGAGGGTCGGGGCGGACATGGAGAAGGCTCTCCTCCTGGTGCAGGCGAGGTGCGCCTCCCTTGCTGAAGGAATAACAAGGGAGCCTCTCCGATCTGCCCTGGTGGGACGGACAGATATTCTTGGGGTGACGCGGTCTCTTAGGTATCCTGGCCCACTACCATATAGGGCTTTAAAGGTAATAACCAGCACCTTGAATTGCACCCGGAGACATACTGGCAGCCAATGCAGCTCCCGGAGCAGCGGCGAAGCATGAGCATAACGCCCACACCCCACCACTACCCGGGCCGCCGCATTTTGGACCAGCTGAAGTCTCCAGATGGTCATCAGGGGCAGCCCCATGTAGAGCGCATTACAGTAATCAAGTCTGGAGGTGAACAACGCATGTGTGACCATAAGCAGAGCGTCCCAGTCTAGGAGTGGGCGTAACTGGCGTATTACACGAAGTTGTGCAAAAGGCCTCCTGGCCACGGCTGCCACCTGCTCTTCGAACAGTAGCCGTGAGTCCAGGAGGACCCCCAGATTACGCACCGGGTCTGTTTGGGGCAGGACTGCCGCATCCAGAACCAAAGTGGCAACTCCTGTGTTAACACAGGACCCCTTACCCACAGCCACTCAGTCTTGCCGGGATTCAGCTGTAGCCCGTTGTCCCCCATCCAGACCTTAACAGCCTCCAGACACCTGGAAAGGACTTCCACCGCACCGCTTGGGTCCCCACGGGCGGAGATGTATAACTGGATATCATCTGCATATTGATGATACCTTACCCCGTGGGAACGGATGATCTCACCCAGTGGCTTCATATAGATGTTAAATAGGAGAGGAGAAAGTACCGAGCCCTGAGGCACCCCATATTGCAGGGGCCTAGGGCTGGACCTCTCCTTCTCCAGGCACACCGACTGGGTCCTGCCCCTCAAGAATGAGGAAAACCAGGACAACACTGTGCCCTGGATCCCCAGACCCTGGAGCCTTCCCAGAAGGATGCCATGATCGACAGTGTCAAAAGCCGCAGAGAGGTCGAGGAGAGCAAGGACAGACGACTCCCCTCCGTCCCGCTCTCTCCAGAGATCATCCACCAAAGCGACTAGTGCAGTCTCAATACCATATCCGAGTCTGAATCCTGACTGAAACGGATCCAGATAATCCGCTTCATCCAGGACTTCCTGTAACTGCTGCGCCACAGCTTTTTCCAGAACCTTACCTAAAAAAGGTAGGTTGGACACTGGACGGTAGTTGGAAATTACCGTGGGGTCGAGGGACGGCTTTTTTAAGAGGGGAAGCACTAAAGCGTGTTTAAAAGGTGCTGGAAAATGCCCCTCTTTTAATGAAGCATTAATAATCGCCTCGACCCAGCCACCTGCCACAGTCTTGGAAGCTTTAACTAACCAGGCAGGGCATGGGTCCAGTGCACAGGTCATGGCGCGAACAGATACAAGAAGCCTGTCCACTTCCTCAGGGCCAACAGAATCAAACCGATCCCAGATAACATGGCTAGACTGTGCTATGGTCAACCCCAGCTCTGTACATTCCACGCCGGGATTTAGCTTCGAGCGGATCTGAGTGATTTTCTCCGCCAGATAATCAGCAAAATCCTCAGCTGAACCCTGCCACTCAGGGCCCGGGCCCCCTCTACCGAGGAGGGACCTAGTCACCCAGAACAAGGCCGCTGGGCAATTATCTGCGGAGGCAATAAGGGTGGTGAAGTATTGACGCTTCACCACCCTCGTCGCCACTAGATAGTCTTTGATAGCAGCTCTAACCAGTGTTCGGTCGGACTCGCTCCAAGTCTTCACCCAGCAGCGCTCTCGGCGTCTCTTAGCCCGTTTAAGCTCCCTTAGCTCCTCTGAGAACCAAGGGGCAGATCGATCCCCATGGACTCGGAGAGGCCGTAGTGGCGCGATTACATCCAAGGCTGCCGTCGCTCTCTTATCCCAAGCGTCGACAAGGGCCTCGGATGAAGCGCTTTGCAGGTCAAGAGGACAATCCCCCAGTTCCCTCTGTAATCCTTCTGGATCCATTAGTCACCGGGGGCGGGCCCATTTAATCAGCCCTGCCTCCCTGTGGTGGAGTCCAGCCCCTAGGAAGTCTAGAGTCACCAGATAGTGATCCGACCATGGCACAGGGATGGTATCTAATTTTTGTAGTTTCAGATCACTCTGCCACAGCTCTGATAAAAATATTAAATCCGGGGTGTAGCCACTGCTCCTGGTAGGACCCTGAATTACCTGAGTCAGGCCCACGGTTGCCATGGAAGCCATGAACTCCCGAGCCACCTCTGAGCCGGTCCCCAATGACGGCAAATTGAAGTCCCCCAGGACCATCAGCCTGGGGGTCTCCAACACCAACATGGAGACCGCCTCGAGGAGCTCAGGCAGGGAATTTGCTACTCTGCAGGGAGGCAGGTACATGAGCAGGATTCCCAGCTGACCCTTAGGGCCCATACGCAAGAACAAGGCCTCACAACCCGGAATTTGTGGAGCCGTGGCCCTGGCAACTCCCAATGACTCCCTAGCTATCACGGCGAGTCCACCACCAATGCCAGGATGGGAGTAATATGGTCAAACGGACCAATACCAGCAACCAGCCTGGCTGCTGCATTTTGCGCCCACTGAAGCCTCTGTACATCCTCAAGGGTAGCCCAAGGTAAAGGGCATTACAATAACTGATTCTGGAGATTACCAGTGCATAGGTTAATGCGATTAGGAATCTCCTATCGAGGAAAGAGCAGAGCTGGGTCATGCACTGCAGATGAAAATTGCAGACCTGATCAACAATGACACCTGATTTTCAAAAGTCAAAGGCTGGTCAAGTTGCACACTCAGATTACATACGCTCTCCTTCAAAGGGAGAATGATGCCCCCCCCCCAATAGCTAATGGGGATCCTCTCTACCTGTGATCGATTACCCCTTACCAGTATCACCTCTGTCTTCTCCGGGTTCAGCTTCAGCCTGTTATTATTTATTTATTTATTTATTTATTTAGATTTATTATCCCGCCCCAATCAGGCGAACCTGACTCTAGGCGGCTTACAGAAAAGGGGGAGAGACTATATACAATGCAAAACAATTAAACAATCCCCCTACAAATACATAAATTAAAACCTTAAGATTCAAAATTACTTAAAAATCAATTAAAAAAGAATTAAACTATGAATTTACAAAAATCTAAAAGATTTAAAAAGTTAAAAGGTTTAAAAAGGTTTAAAAAGTTTAAAAGAGCGAGGGAGGGTAGGCTGTCCCATCAGATCAACCACCCAACATGGGACCCCATATTACTGGAGCCCCAGACCTGACCTGCCAGCCAGGTTTTTAGGCCCTTCCGAAAAGGGAGGAGCTCTGTCTGTAGACATAACTCAGTTGGCAGAAGGTTCCAAAGGGCCAGGGCAGCCTCAGAGAAGGCCCTCCTTCTGGTGCTAGACAGATTCGCCTCTCTAGCCGATGGAATGATAAGAGAGCCTGTCCGATCCGCCCTGGTGGGATGGACAGATGTTCTTGGAGTGATGCGGTCTCTTAAGTATCCTGGCCCACTACCATGTAGGTAATAACCAGCACCTTGAATTGCACCCAGAGACATACTGTCAACCAGTGCAGCTCCTGAAGCAGCGGTGAGGCACAAGCATAACGCCCGCACCCCACCACTACCTGAGCAGCCGCATTCTGGACCAGCTACAGCCTCCAGGGTTATTCCCCCATCCACACCATGACTGCCTCCAGGCATTCTTCCAGGCTCCAGACAGCATCCACTGCTGAGGTGGAGAAGTTGCATATCATCGATATACTGATGAAAGTAGACTCCAGATCTCCTGATGACCTCTCCCAATGGCCTTATACATATAAATGTTAAATGGCATTGGAGAGATTGCTGAGCTCTGAGCTACCCCATACTGTTGAATCCAGGGGTCAGACAACTCCTCCTCAAGCTGAACTCTCTGGACACAATCCTCCAGGAATGATCGGAGCCACATCAAGGCCTGACCCCAAATACCTATCCCGGCAAGCCTGTCCAGAAGGATAACATGGTTGCAGGTTTCAAAGGCTGCTGAAAGATCCAAGAGAACCAACAGGAAAGATTTACCCCTGTCACTTTCTCTCAGAAGGTCATCCAGCAGGGCGACCAATACCAGTGAGGTCTGAAGCCAGACTGGCATGTATCAAGGCATGTGGTGTCCTCCAGGAATATTAATATTACCCAGTGCCTATAGCTTACGGTAGCATTTGATAGTAGTAGGTTACCTTTCTCCTATTATTCTCCTCTAGAAGAATGCAACCATAAACCAACCAGACAGAAAAAGACAAATGTGGTGATGACAGGATATAAAATAGAGGTGCAACACTTCCTGCTAGTAAGGACTAAACAATATTGTTCCTCTCCCCCCACCTTCCAGAAAAATCAGCTTTGCCCTGGGAACATTCTAGAAAGAGAGCCCAACTATATCATTCCTTTCAAAACCTGAAAATGCATACAATATCATGTGAAAAATCAGGGATTTCCTTTTGGTAGTCAAAATATGGCTTTGCTTGAGAACTTTGTATCGGAAATAAATGCTTTACTTTTTAATATGTGCTTCTCTTTGGTCCAAACCTCTGAAGAGTGGAGGTTGGTTGAGCTGGGTTTTTAAAAATCATCATGACAAGAGCTCCCCTCCGTGGACTGATGTGGAGTCTTACCATTCATTCTCTACTTCACTTCTTCACCCTGATTATTATCATAACAAAGAATATATTAAAGGCAGTATGAAAGAAGAGATAGTAATAACAGGCCCGTTTGGTGGCCATTTTCCTTAATAGAATTCAGTTAGCTAATATAAACCTCTTTATGTTCTAATAGGTAATGAAAATGTGAAAGAAAAGTGCCTTTGCATGAGAAAAAAAATCTATAAAACAAATGGCTACACCAAGAAGAAGAGAACCAGGAAGCAGAACAACTTTGTGACTTAGCTTGAAAAAGTTCCTTTTTTGGACTACAATGGGCAGAATCCTCCAGATGCTGGCCATACTGGCCAGAAATTTCCAAATTCTGTTGTGGAGAGATATTTAGATCAAAATACATTATCAGAAATGAAAAGATATTTGTCCCCTGAAGACTAATAATATGCTTATTTATGATTCATTGATAGCATCAATGCTACCATGTTTTTACCCAGATCAAAGAAATAATTAAAATTTCTCTAATCAGTTGAGCGAAAATGTAGTCCCAGCTTTTTTGTGTGTGATTAAAAAAAACCTCAACAAACCCCAGAGACAATTGTCACTTCCACACTGAGACAGGTAGTAATCCTATAAGCACAGTTGTAAATACTATTTTTTTCTGTTTCCAAGCTTATAAAAAGCACAAATTTGTTCTCCAGCACACGTGCTGGGTGGGTTATTGTTCTTGTAGTCAAAACAAGCTGTAGTCTATGGGAACAGAACCAGCTCCTTTGGCTTTCACTCCCTACCACATAACTCTGTCTGCCTTCAGTGGCCTGCACCCCTTGGTGAAGCCCACACACCCTTGGTGTGGCTCCTGGCAGTGGTGTAGCGTGGGTTTCAGCCACCCAGAGCATAGGTGAAATTCACCGCCCCCTGGGGCCCTAGATGCTGGTGGTGGGTGAGAGTCCCTATTTATTGTGAAATTTTGCCGCCCCCAAAAAGGGCCACTTGGGGAAGGCCACCCTCCTGCCACCACCACTACCACCCCACACGCTATGCTTCTGGCTCCTGGGTACCTATGGACCTGCTTCAGCCTAGAGAAACTGTGATAAGTTTCACCTACTGACTGTTTGAGCTTGCAAACCAGCCAGATCAGGTAGGACATGCAGTCCGAATGACTGAAAGTAGCTTACAGTAGCTGAGGGTAGTGTTACCAAGATACCAGACCTCTTCCAACCAGCTTAGCTCTATAAAGACCAAAGACCACAATTCTGGTTCAAATCATCATTTTATTTACTGCACAGTTATTAAGTTTCAAGAGATTAAAACACAGAAAAATAGTTACAAATATTCCAACTTTAACACAATAAAACCTCTCTAGCTGCTTGCCTGGCTTAGCCTGACATATTAACACAAAGACTACATTTTGCTAGCTTTACTCACAAGCCTCCTCCATCTGATGCAAGTGATAAAAAAATTGTTGAATCTCTCTTTGTCCCCCTCAGTGGCATAGCGTGGGGGGGCGGGGGGGGGGGCGGATGCCCCGGGCAGCGCCTTTCAGGGGGCGGCAAAATGTCCCCTCCCCACCCTTTTGCTGGCGAGCGCCCCACGTGCGCTTCGCCGCTTGCCACACACCTCCGTCCGCTCGCACCTCCGTCCGCTCGGGGGCTCTCCGCCGCCTGTTGCCCCTGGCAGCGGCTTTCAGGGGGAGGCAAAATGTCCCCTCCCCACCCTTTTGCTGGCAAGGAGGAGAAAAAGGGTTTTTTTTTAGGCGGACAATTCAAGGAGGGGCACGCCCGGTCGCCCGCCCAGCTGGCCGTCGGGGGCTCTCCTGGCGGGCGGCCCGCGTGCGCGCGGACGCTGCTCGCCTTCGCCCGCCCACCCACCCACCCAACTTGCCGTGAGACGGGGCGCTCGTCGGGGGTGGGTGGCGCCGTGGCGGGGAGCCCCTGGGGGCTGGGTGGGCAGGAGGAGGTGGGCAGCGTGCGCGCGCACGCGGGCCGCCCGCCAGGAGAGCCCCCGACCGACAGCCAGCCCGGCGGGGGCGGGCCCCTCCTTGAATTGTCCGCCTAAAAAAAAACACTTTTTCTCCTCCTCGCCAGCAAAAGGGTGGGGAGGGGACATTTTGCCGCCCCCTGAAAGCCGCTGCCAGGGGCAACAGGCGGCGGAGAGCCCCCGACGGCCAGCCGGGCGGGCGAGCGGACGGTAGTGCGAGCGGACGGAGTTGTGTGGTGGGCGAGCGGACGGAGGTGTGTGGCGCGCGCGCTCGCGCCGCTAGTCAGCAGGGGGCCGGCTTCTACCTGGGTCGGGGGGAGGGGGCGGCGGCAGCGGTGAGCTGGGGGGGGGGCGGCGAGTTTGTTCTTCGCCCCAGGCGGCTGAAGACTGCGTGACGCCACTGCTCCCCCTTCTTCTTCTTCTCCCACATAAAAACACATTTTTGTCATTCATCCTTCCTTCTGAAGGGCTCCAACCAATTACAGAATAGCATTCGATGCCCATCAAAACTAGTTCGGATTCCACCCAGCTGTGGGCTGGGACATGCTCTCTCAGTCAGCTTCAAGAGCTGGATGGCCCACTTTGCTCTGCCTACACAATGCCAAGAGCATTGCCTCAAGAGCTTCAAAGGGGTGGCCATTTTCTTTCTTGAATGCCCTTGGAGGGGTGGGGAACCACAAGAAATGGCACCCTGGGCCAGATCCAGCCCACAGGCCTTAGATTGGGAACCCCTGGTCTATAGCTTGTTTTGACTCCACCCAGCACCTGCTTTGAAGATCACATTCCTTTCTGCTACTGGAAACAAGAAATCAGAAATCTACTTTACTCTTAAAATGAAAATCACCCCCTCTATTTCTTTACAGTATTTATTAAGTGGAATTTGAGCATAGGAGAGGCTTTTCTTAAAGGTAATATTCTCCATTTTGATCAAGCAGTGTTCAATTTGTGTTTGCATTTAATTATGCTGTTCCGATGAGCAATCTTCTGACTATTAAAAAATTTCAGTTCAGATGAGAGGTATACTTTTTTCCATTCTAGTTTTATTCTCCTGACACAGAGCCATCCTCCAAATTTCATTGAAAAGCTCTTTTAGGGCAAGGAAACAAATGAATGCAACAAGTGGCCAGCCTTCAGCTGCCAAGAATTCAAGTTTAGGGCTCAATGGGGATTTTTTGTTGTATTTTGTCTTGGATAAGAATTCATTCACATTTGGGTATTTCTTTATGAAGTAAAAATAGGACATGTGATTCCCCCCCCCCTTTGCCCCCAGCATTTTGAATTTGGGAGAAACTAAAGCTGGTAGTTTTAAGTCTTAAGAGAAAAGCAAACAAAAAACCCCTCATTGCTCCTTCCTGTCTCTTCCCACTTCCACGATGAAGCTTTCCACTTGTATTTTTGTTTTGTAAAGTGGTGCAGTTAATATACATCAAATACTCAATCAAAAATCTTTTCCCCCCCACTTCCTCAGGCTCCTTTAAGGGAGTCATTAATTTAACATATCCTGAAGTGGCTGTCTTGTGAAACTACTTCACAGCATTTGCAAATTAGAAAAGAGCTTGATTGCATGTACTGGAAATAAACCAAGCCAGAGGGAACCCTCTAAATTTGGCCATGAAATGTCTACAGTGGCTTAGTGGCCAAGATGCTGAGCTTGATCAGAAGGTTGGCAGGTCAGCAGTTCTAGACCAGAGCGCTGAGCAATGGAGTGAGCAACCGTCTCTGTCCCAGCTCCTGCCAATCCAGCAGTTCAAAAGCAAGAAATTGCAAGTAGATAAATAGGTACTGCTTCAGCAGGAAAGTGTAATGTCCCAGCTCAGGTCGTGATTGGGTGCAAGCTTTATGCTCACGCCTCACCATTGCTGTGGGAGCTGCACTGGTTGCCAATGTGCCTCCGAGTGCAATTCAAGGTGCTCGTTATTACCTTTAAAGCCCTATATGGTAGTGGGCCAGGATACTTAAGAGACTGCTTCTCCCTAAAAACATCTGTCCATCCCACCAGAGCAGACCGGAGAGGCTCTCTGGTTGTACCATCTGCTAGAGAGGCACACCTCTCTACCACTAGAAGGAGGACCTTCTCTGTGTCCGCCCCGGCCCTATGAAACCTCCTGCCAAGTGAGTTGCGTCTCCAGATGGAGCTGCTTCCCTTTAGGAGGGGGGTTAAGACCTGACTGACAGGGCAGATATGGGGTATGGGCCAGACAGTTGCCCCAGTCTGTTGGCTCATCTGACCCCTCCCTCTCTGTTTGTGTCTTGTTTAGTCTCTTTTTAATTTTTTAATCTCTTAATCTTTTAATCCTGAATTTTATACTGTGTTTTATATTATGTTTTAAGTGTTTTTAAAAAGTTTTGTTAGCCACACTGCATCTTTTTGAGGAGGGCAGCATAAAAGTTTGATTAAATAAATAAATAAATAAATAAATAAATAAATAAATAAATAAATGTCTGGAGCGCTGCAGGAACAGGCTGGTGTGCTCTTAAAGATATCATTGCTAGGGCACATCAGCTTGGCCCCCCCTCCCTGACAATTCCTTCCTGCACTTTTCTGGTCTCTGTCATGTGGCTTTTTTTAATGTGGGATGAATCACTCTACTTTGGTTTGTCTTAATTGTGTCTGATTGCTGGCAAAAGACTAAAGAAAGCCTTCCAACTTGAATTTTCCAATATCATAAATATCATGAAGCTTGGCAGAGGGCAGAGAAAGTGATTTTTTTCTTATTGCATACAGATTGTGGTGCTGCATCTGTTACTTTAAAAATTAAAAACATAAATAACCTGCCTGGCACCAAAGCCACTGCTATGGATTCAACTATAGGCAGTTTTTCAGTGGACTCTTTAAGATGAGGCACTATTTTGAAGATCGATTATGAGGAAAGCAGAACATGAAGGGGATCGCTGGAGTTTTGTTTGCTTTGTTAGTATAAGCCAGAGGCCAGGGATATTTGAAATAGCAGAGTCAGAGAGAAAAAGAAAGTGTGGGGAAATAGAGACAGTAAGAAGTGGTAATGTCAGAGCCATCCAGCAACTGGAGAATGGAATGCTAGAGAACCACGGCACTAATGGTCAATTCAAAATGCTCTTCTTCCATGTGTCCCCCCACCCTTACTTTTCCAAAGATATAATTTTTATCAAATTATTTTTCCCTCCCAAGGAAGAAGGGAAGATGAGCAGCTTAGGTGGCCAGGTGATTAGAAAGCCCCCCTTTCCCTGCAAGTTTGCTTGCTGGAACAGAGATTTACAACTGATGCAGTGCATTAGCTATATAATCTATGGAAAGTAAAAAAAAATGATAATCACATTTCCTGGCCTCTGCTGAGCAGAAGAAGTGATTAATTCACCAATACAGTTGTACCTCGCTTAAAGAGAATAATGCGTTCCACAGGATTGCTCTTTAAGTGAGTTATTATTAAATTATTATTAAATTCAAATTTATATGCCGCTCTCCTTGCCGAAGCAACCCAGAGCGGCTAACATTGTTACAATAGAAAATATAATATACATACAATATAACAAGTATAATACAATCAATGTGGTCGACAAGACCTTCATAAAAAATAATAAAAAATATATATAAATACAGTACAGTCAAAGAAATACAAAAACAATCATGGATATACAGTACAAAGCAATAGGGAAAATCCTCATCCCTTATAAATATTTCAATTATTATATATACATTTAACTGGAGAGTGGCTGGCCGTGGTTCAGCTGTGGCGGTAATAGTGGGACTGGTGTCTCTCTCTCTCTCCGGGCCGGGCCGGACGAGGAGCCAAAGTTCGTTGGGGGCGGCGGCAGGTCTTATAGCCGCCCGCCCGTGCCGCGCAGCAGCTGGGCTCACTCTCTGGGCAGGACCGGACGAGGAGCCGAAGTTCGTTGGGGGCGGTGGCAGGTCTTATAGCCGCCCCCCCGCGCCGCGCAGCAGCTGGGCTCACTCTCCGGGCCGGACCGGACGAGGAGCTGAAGTTCGTTGGGGCAGTGGCAGGTCTTATAGCCGCCCGCCCGTGCCGCGCAGCAGCTGGGCTCACTCTCCGGGCCGGACCGGACGAGGAGCCAAAGTTCATTGGGGTGGCGGCAGGTCTTATAGCTGCCCGCCTGCGCCGCGCAGCAGCTGGACTCACTCTCCGGGCCGGGCCGGACGAGGAGCTGAAGTTCGTTGGGGGGGGCAGCAGGTCTTATAGCCACCCGCCCGTGCCGCGCAGCAGCTGGGCTCACTCTCCGGGCCGGACCGGAGTTTGCTCTTTAAGTGAAACACCATTGAAAGTGACCAATTGTGACTTCTGGCAGGGGGGATTGTGAACCACAATTTAGTTGTTAAGCAAGATTTTGGTTGGTTTTATTTGTTAAGCAAAGCAAACATTCAGAGAAAATTCTGCTCTTTAAGTGAGTTACTCGTTAAGCGAGGCGTTCTTTATGCGAGGTTTGATTGTATTCTGAAGTGGCTAGCTTATTAGGCCATCTCACAACATTCACAGTAGCTGTTTCCACGTGAATGATTGGGTTTGAATAGATCATTCCAATCAGTGGTGGGCTTCAACCGGTTTGCACCAGTTTGGGCAAAGAGGTTGTAAAAACTGGTTGGCCCCACTCACCTCCCCACCCCACCGTGCCCCACCACATCTACCTCCTCCTCTCACCCCACTCTGGGTGCAACCAGGATGCAAAGAGGAGCCAGTAAAGCAGCTCTTCGGGCCGCCTCTTCTCTTCTCTGCCTCACTGCCAAGCAGGAACCGGCCTCAGCACCCTCACCTCAGTACTCAGAGGCCAGGGAGTGAGTGAGGAGGAGGAGGAGGAACTGCTGCTGTTGACCAAGGCCAGGTAGTGAGTGAGGAGGAGGAGGAGGAACTGCTGCTGTTGACCCAGGGAGGAGGAGGAAGAGGAAGAGCCATTTTGGGCTCTACGGGTGCCTCAGGGCGTCATCACAGGAGGAGGGGGCGGCTTCATCATGGGGCCACCACCCCGCTAAGCCCGGCCACCCTGTCACAACACCTGTGGGAGTCACTGCCTTGGCCCTCAGTGTCTCAGCCTCCGTCTGCCACTCCTGCCCCTCTGAGTAAGTCTTTTGCCTGGTGTGTCTCATGTGTGTGGGGTGGGATGGAGGGGGATGCTTAAGTGGTTAAGATGCTGAACTTGCTGACTGGAAGGTCAGAGTTCGATTCCCAGGTACAGCATAACAGAGTGGGCTCCCGTCTCTGTCCCAGCTCCTGCCAACCTAGCAGTTCGAAAGCAAGAAATTGCAAGTAGATAAATAGGGACCACTTCGGTGGGAAGGTAAACAGCATTCTGTGTGCTCTGGTGTCTACTCATGCCTGCCACATGGCCACAGAAAACAGCACTGGGTCTTTGGCTATAAACAGAGATGACCACTGAACCCTAGAGTCAGATATGACTAGCTTTCGAGCAAGGGCAACCGTTACCTTTACCTAAAAATAGAAGATCCCTGATTAGTATTCAAATTTGTTGTGAAGTTTGGCCCTGTTTAGTTGCAAGTGGTTAGTAAGTAAAGGTTGCCCTTGCTCAAAAGCCAGTCGTATCCAACTCTAGGCTGCATTGCTCATCTCCATTTACAACCAAAGAGCCAGTGCTATCTGTGTTTGCAGATGTTTTCATGGTCATGTGGCAGGCATGGCTAGACTGCCCACCCAGTCACATGGTCACACCCAGCAAGTCACATGGCCACATGGTCATGCCCACCCAGTCACATGCCCATGCCCACAGAGTAGGCCACGCCCACAGAGTGGTAGTAATTTTTTTAAAATCCAACCACTGATTCTAATCCGGTGTTTCCCAACCTTTGGTTTTTGGAATTCAATTTCTAGAAGCATATATCAATTTTCTGAAACACTGATCAGCCAGTGATCTGACTCAGGCTTCTGGGAATTGAAGTCCTCTTGTGGGACAAGGGGAACCACTGTTCTAATAAAACCCAATCATTCCAAAGCAGCCACATTAGCTCATTGCTAGTATAGCACCACCCACTATTTGGATGTATCGGCCTGTCAGCAAGCTATAAATATTCTTAACAGTAGTATCATTTAGCCAACATTTTTACCAGCTAGGCTGCAAGAATATTAAGAGACATCCTGTCAAAAGCTGTATTGACATGAAGATACATTTATAGCCATCATTTATCTCCCGTCTTCCAATTTGTCATTCTGTAAAGGAGATAAAGGGGCTGTGGCGGCTCATGTGGTTAAGACACTGAGCTTGATGACTGGAAGGTTAGCAGGTCAGTTGTTCGAGACCCGAGTACTGCATGATGGAATGAGCTCCCATCTCTGTCCCAGCTCCTGCCAAACTAGCAGTTCAAAAGCAAGAAATTGCAAGTACATTGGTACCTCGTTTAAAGAGCATTATGCATTCCACAGGATTGCTCTTTAAGAGAAACACCATTGTAAGTGACCAGTTGTGACTTCGGGGGGGGGGGGGATTGTGAACCCTGATTTATTTGTTAAGCAAGTTTTTGGTTGGTTTTATTTGTAAAGCGATGTGAACATTCAGAGAAAATTCTGCTCTTTAAGTGAGTTACTCTCTAAGTGATGCGCTCTTTATGCGAGGTTTTACCGTACAGTAGATAAATAGGAACCACTTCAGTGGGAAGGCAAACAGCATTCTGTGCACTCCGGTGTCGAGGGATGGCATCCACATGACCATGGAAATATCTTCAGACACAGAGAAAACAGGCTATTTGTTTAGATATTGAGATGATCACTAAACCTTAGAGTCGGATATGCATGGCTTTCGAACAAGGGTGACCTTTACCTTTACCCTAGCGGCTAGACTGGTAATGCATTTTGGAAATACTGTACACATATTCAGTATTATGTATTTCTGGGATATTTCAGTGAATATTTGCAGACTGTAAATAACAACTATCTCATAGATTGAATGTTAATCTGTTCTAGAACCTTTTATGACATCAACATAAATTTACTGCTCATTTGTTGTCCAAACCTCCTTCCAGTTCCCCTTTTCTATTTTCCTTCCCTTCTCTTCCTTTTTAAAGTAGGTGTCTAGTCTTCTGAAATATTATTTGTGTTCCAGGAATTCTCTAAAATTATAAACAAAGCCTTTGAGATTACATTGGCAAGTTCTTTTAATACACTTAGATGCAGTTCATCTGGCGATAGAGCTCTGAATTCATTCAAAGCAAGTAAAATGTTTCTTACCAATTACTTACCTACCTTGGACACTAGTCTTTTCCTGGCCTCCTATGTTCTATCTGTACTAGGGCGAACACAGCCTTACTTCTGAGAGAATACAAGTAGGTGTTCAACCTTCTTTCTTTTCCCCATTAGTATTCTCGATCCCTTCTATGCAGTAGATCTACCAATTACTCACTTCCAGCAGATGGGAGAAACCCCTTTGTGTAATTTTTATGCTCTCCCATTCTGAGTGTTAGTCATTTGAACCTTCCTTTTAGAATTGTTGGCTACAGATCTTGCATGGTGATTTGCTGTTCCTCCCATTTCTTCTATATGCTCTCTTCAAATCTTAGCTCATCTGAAAGCTCTTTATGGAGCCAACCAGTTCTTTGGCTATCTTCCATTTTCCTTTCTCAATAAAATGGTTGGTGATTGTCTCTTCAGTATCTCACCTTTTAGAAACTAGTCTAATTGATGATGGACTCCGTTCTATTCCAGTGTTTCTCGCCAAACAATAGGACTCAGCATTTCCTTTAAAATATGACATAAAGCTCGTTATACTGTTCTCAGTTTTCCCTGCTCCAACAAATCCTGATAGGATATGGGAACAACAACCCAGAGTCCCCACTTTTCCTTCTTACTTAGTGGTTCTTTCCTGTTAGTATCAGACTCAGAGCACTTTCTTGCCTCTTTCACCTTCTGTACGTGGGCTTCTCAGCAAGGCAAGTGAGAAATTAGTTGTACCTTATAGTTGTGGCATAGTAGGACTTTTCAATGGTTTTGAGGGTAGATGAAATTTCCTGTAATTACTATGTCTCTCATTTTGAATGTTTGGTCATCTGATCTTGGAGAACATTATCCAGATCCTCAGTCTGGTAGGAAACACTCTATCAGTGTTGGGAGAATTTGAAAATGAATCACATTATTTGCATTTGGGGAAATACCTTGTTCATTTGGGGAAATACCTGGTTCATTTGGGGAAATACCTGGTTCATTTGGTTCATTTCTGACCCAATCTACCTAAAAAAGGCAACTCCTTCATCACTAGCATAGAGGTTTCATATTGTAATTAAGTATCTAAGCAACCTTTCATCACAGTTATAGGAAGAATGCTCTAATGCAGGGGTTGCCATCCTCTTTAAGTCAGGAGCTGGGTCACACTACCTCAGACAGTTGAGGGTGCGGACTGGTGGTCCCCCCCCCCGTTTACGGCTGGTGTAAACGAGTCTGCGATGGTGGTGGTGGTGGCTGGAGTGAGGGCATAATGGGCCTGATGATTTGGTGCCATGGGCCAGATCTGGCCTCTGGTCCGTAGATTGTTGACCCCTCTTGTAGTGGAACTAGGGTTTGCTGAGTGACATCTACCACCAACACAACCAAGGGGCTGTGGTGGCTCAGTGGTTAAGAAGCTCACCTTGTTAGCTGGAAGGCTGGCAAGTCAGCAGTTTAAAAACCAGGTACTGCATGACAGATTGCCTGTCTCTGTCTCAGTTCTTGGGGACATGAAAGGAACCTCATTTGAGCATCCCCTGAGTGGAGTTTCTCCCACAAAATTCCTTTCGATCCAGAATAATTCCTGACACGAAATTATTATTACCAACACAACCCTGCTCTTTCTATTGACCCTTCACTTAGCTGAAATCCTAACAATATTTAATTGGGGAAGAGGCAACAGAAATTCCCAGAAGCAATATATTGTTCTGGGGTATTTCTTTTTAAAATGCAAAATATGGGAGAAGGGGCTTGGCACTAAACAAGTCTTTAAGAACCATTGGCTTTACAGAAGGCCTGCTCCTTGTAGAGACAAAGCTGCTAGAACTTTTTTTAAATGAAACTAGTTAGAACTGAGAGGACTAGACAGAGAGCTTTGATAATTTTTCAATTTTTTCTAGGGTCTAGATGTGAGGGTTGGTGGGATGAGTGCCTGTACTTGGAAACTTAATGATTTGAAAGAGGAAACAGCCATCATCCTCTCTTGAAGATCCAGCATCAATATACAGTTGTACCTCGCTTAAAGAGCATAATGTGTTCCACAGGATTGCTCTTTAAGCGAGTTTGCTCTTTAAGAGAAACACCATTGTAAGTGACCAATTGTGACTTCTGGTGGGGGGGGGGATTGCGAACCCCGATTTATTTGTTCAATGAGTTTTAGATTGGTATTATTTGTTAAGCGAAGTAAACATTCAGAGAAAATTCTGCTTTTTAAGCAAGTTATTCTTTAAGCATGGCTTGACTGTATTACTATCTTAATGCAAATCTGAATCAGTAGAAGTGGTCTGAACTTTTTTAAGTATTCATTTACTTTCTGTTTACTTGCATTTTGAATTCTGATAATGTAAGGGTGCCAAATTAGCCTTGTTTTGTTTTTCCCAGTTTATGTGGGAAATTTTAGAGTTAGCTGTTTACAGCATCAGCTGTTTCTCTGCCAGGACAGCACAAAGGAAATCTTGGATGTTTTGTGATACCTGTTTATTATAAATAGGCATAGTAAACATGGATAAACAGGGAAGAACCCACACAGAGAGTGCCTGTTCACATTGCACCACAGTTGTTGCTTACGGGAACCTCTCAAGCAGAGGCGTAGCTACCGCCGTATCAGCCATATCAATTATACGGGGGGCCCGGGCTACGGGGGCCCCCAACGGCAGGGCGGCCAACCATCCTGCATTCTGCAGGACGGTCCTCACCGGCAGGAAATTTCTTTTAAAAAAATTGGAGCAAAAATTTACTGCGCATGCGCAGAAACTCAATCTGACGCATTGCACATGCGTCAGATTGAGTTTCTGCGCATGCACACTTTATTGGAGCCATTTTTTGCTCCAATTTTAAAAAATAAATTTTTGGAGTCGGAGCCACAGCTTTTCAGAGCGGCTCCGATGGTGGCCCTCAGAGGAGGGCACCTCCCCTGGGGCCGCCCAGCTCCCACGGGCAGGTTGAGGCCTGCCCGGGCTGTCCGCTGCTGCTGAACCCCCATGGCCTGGGGATGCCTGGCAGAGTGCGCCACCGCCTCCTCCGGGTCCGGCGGTGGTGATGGCAGCGGCGACAGCAGCAAGCGGCTCCAGAAGAGGAGGAGGAGGCTGCAGTCAGGGGCAGCGCACCTTGCCATGTGGCCCTGGGCCATGGGGGCTCATCGGCCCCAGGAGGGTAAGTGAGGGTTTTGTGTTTCGGGTGGGTGGGTGGTTTATGTGTGTGTTGGGTGGGTGGGTGTATTTTTATTAAATTTTTATTTTATTTCTTTATTTATTTTAATTATTTAAGTTATTTACGGGTTTGTGTTGTGGTTGTTTGGGTGGGTGGGTGGGTTGAGGTGTGTGTGTGTTTGTTTGTTTATTTTAATTCTATTCTATTTTATTTATTTATTTTATTTTTATTTTTGGCTCCCCCCACGACATCATGATGTCATGACGTTAGCGCCGCCCCACTGTCCCGCATATAAAGGGCCCCTAAACAATTTTTTATACGGGGCCCTGCCAAAGTAAGCTACGCTTCTGCTCTCAAGCCTCTCCCTCCAGAGAGGCTCCCATGTTTATTTGTCCATAAAAAGAAAAGAAGGCTTGTACCTGGCATTTTATGGTCAAAATTAGCATGAAGAAAACTGCACATGGAAGGACAAGTGTGTGTTTTCTCTCTCTCGCTTGCTGTTAGTTATACACAGGGGTAGGTTGTCAAATTTTTCACTACCCCACCGTGACGTCATTACATTGTAGGCGTAGCCAATGTCATGACATTGTTGGCGGAGCAATTTTTAAAAATAATAATAATAATAAAATGGCTGTGCATGCGTCAATCCTCCGATTGACACATGTGCAGTTCTATTTTTTTAGTCCACGTGTCAAAACTCTGTTTGACACATGCGCAGTTCTGGGCAGCCATTTTGGTTGCCTGGAAATACATTTCTGGAGGGGGGCTGGAGAGGCAACCAAACCGGTCACCCGGGGTTCCCCCCCGGCGCCCCCTCCTGATGGGTGCTACCGGTTCGAGCAAACTGGTCCAAACTGGTAACATCCCATCTCTGGTTATACAGATGTGAGAGTGAATGGAAACATGATTGCTTTCTCAACTGTAAGACTAGGACAGATGGCCTGCAACATAGGTGGAGTCACTGGCACTGGTCTGCATTTGAATTTCAAGATTCTCACCTATGCATAGAATGACATAAACTTTCCTGGGTTGGAGATTGTTGAGTCAGGTACCTAAGAAAGAGGTC
This sequence comes from Furcifer pardalis, assembly GCA_030440675.1. Taxonomy (NCBI): domain Eukaryota; kingdom Metazoa; phylum Chordata; class Lepidosauria; order Squamata; family Chamaeleonidae; genus Furcifer; species Furcifer pardalis. The sequence continues at coordinate 137,482,595 of CP126894.1, forward strand.
TCTGGCTCTGAGACATGAAGGGTACCACCAGTGAACTGAGTTTGATTTTAAAATACCTCAAAAGAAATGGCTATTTCTTCTAGACAACTTCCGTTCTCAAAACTTCAGCTTCCTCTGGTGGTTCCACAGCAAATCATCAAGCCATTTTTTCTTTCTAGTTTTACAAACTTGTGGGTCCTCCCTTTCAGCTCTTTTGATATGTCCATCACTGACCATCAATCTATATGAGAGCCATCATCCTGTTGAAGCATCTGCACACAGATGTGTTGCACAGTAATTGTGCAGCATGTTCATAGTACAGTGGAATCTTGGTTAACATAATTAATGTATTCTCCAAGATGTTTCTTACAGTGAAAATTACTTTAATTGAATTTCCCATAGGAATGCACTGAATACAATTTCCCATAGGAATGCATTGAAAACCAAAATACTTTAACTGAAATGTGGTTTCTAATAGGAATGCATTGAAAACCAATTAATTCAGTCTGAAAATTTCTATACACTGAGCCACTATTTTCTATGGATTTCCTTGTGTTATGTGATTTTTATGTTAAACAAGCCATTTGTTAACCGAGGTTCCACTGTATTGGAGAGGGTACCTGTTGTATAACTGGTCACACATCACACACTCTTCCAAATACTGCATTCTGTTCACATGACTACCATTGCATTCATAGACAGGATTCTAGCCCAGTTGTGTGTGATGGACAGGCCAATCATTCAAGGAAACAGATAAAAGGGAAGCAAAGATTCCCAGTTATTGCCACACTTCCAGAAATATTTCAATGATTGCCTCTTTTTTTCAACAGGGGAATCTGCTACAAGTTCCCCAAGCTATTTAGTCTCTTAGATTTGTTGTGGTAAAAGATTCATACAGCATGAAATGCTTCAGCATTTAAGTTATCACGTGTTTCTTTCTGAAGTATTTAATACCATGTAGGAATACTATCTGGTTCATTTTAGCAGGATCAAAATAAGTTATTGCTACTGCAGTTTTAAATTAGCTATGTTGCTCCTTGAGGTAGCATATTTTGAAGGTGGGGGCATTCTGTCTGCACAAGTGTTTCCCAAGATTGAATTCCCCTGGTAATATGAATAAACTGCCTTGTTAAGTGTTGCTGAAATTTTATTAGACAATATTGCCAAATTAGACTAGTAATAAAATATTTCCTTTTCACTAACAAATATTTAAAGTTGTTTTAAATATGCTACTTCCATGAACATGCTATTTGAGCTAATTACATTACTGTAAATGCACCTCTTAAATAATTGCTAAACCTCAAGAAATGCTTTCAATAATTGACTGAGTTTCCATAAGGAAAAAAAATAGTGTTATTAAGTCTAAATTAAATGCACATTGGAGGCACTTAACTAAAAGTGTTAAAATGCCAAACATTTTCATATGGTTAAGAGAAGTCATTGGAATTAATGGCAGTCAGAACCCTTTTAGCCATGCCATTTGTAGTTCTTCCTAGTCACTTTCATTCATCTGCCATAATTCTAATTTGCATATTTGCAGATTTTTAACCAATTTTGCTGTTGAGTCTGTAGTCATAAAACAATTACACGAACAAGTTTCCCATTCAGTTCAGTAGAAGTGGCAGTTCTCATCTCTGTGCTCTCCACTGAAATGCATTTTCACTGAAATTCTTTGTGGCACTGACTTCTGCACAGGCTGTAAAGAATTGCTTGGATATGGGAAGACAGCTTTAAAACTGCAACCCAAAGACTGGAGCTTTGGTAGGAAAGGCTTAACATGTTTTGCTAGCCATCCTTCAGACCAAAAATCTAATTTGCATACAATAATGTTAGGTGAGCAGAAAACATTACCATATCAAGTTGCCATTATGCCAGTTGTTAATATTAGTGGATTGACCCCTGGATTGACATTGTGCTTTGATTGACATAGAATAGTTCTTTCAAAAGCGCCCGATGGGAAGTTTAAGATGCCTTTTCCAACCCAGCATGCAATATTGGTTCACACTTTTTCACATCTGTATAAATCACATGATTTAATACTTGTCCAGAAATGGTGGAATTTATAGTCCTGGTCTTCCTGGAAGTTGGGGAAGGCCAGAACTTTCAATGCCATTTAGTTTTGCTCCTGATCTGCTATATATCTCTTTTTTATTTCCATTTCCACACACTTCTGATGTTCGCTCCCCATCAAATACCATAGATTACACAGAACAAAATGACATAAAACTTGATAAATTGTTTTCAAAGTTTCTTCTTATATTCCTTTAAAAATAATTGGACACAGCATATTACTTTTTATTATTTATTTATTAATTTGTTCACACTCAGCCAGCAGGCCAGGGTTACTGTGTTACTGGCACCCCATACCTGCCCCACCAGCCAAGACTTTACGCCTTTTCTGAAGGCCAGCAGCTCTGCCTGGAGTTGCAACTCAATTGGCAGGAGGTTCCATAGGGCCGGAGCAGACACTGAGAAGGCCCTCTGTCAAGTACTAGAGAGATGTGCTCCTCTAGCCAAAGGTACAACCAGAGAGCCTCTCAGGTCCGCTTTGGTGGGCGATGTGGTGTCTTAAATATTCCTTTGAGCGATGTGGTGTCTTAAATATCCTGGCCCACTACCATATGGGGCTTTAAAGGTAATAACCAGCACCTTGAATTACACCTGGAGGCATAATGGCAACCAGTGCAGCTCCCGAAGCAGTGGTGAAGCACGTGCATAATGCCCGCATTCCATCACCATCCGAACAGCCGCATTCTGGACCACTTGCAGCCTCCGAATGGTCATCAAGGGCACAAAAACAACTGTTACTAAGGATGTGCTAGTTGGAATTTTTGCACTACAAATCCCATAATTCTCTATTTGGGGAGTTTCCTTTCTGAATAGGCCTCTCGAACAGAACTAGCCTAGCTAGACCACAGAGCCTTCATCCTTAAACCTTTCTCCCTGGTGAGCCACACATTCTTAAGAAGAATTCCCAGAATGAAAAAATCATGGGATTTCTAATCTGAAAATTCTGAAAGACACATCTCTAGATAAAAGTAAAAACAGGCAAAAAGAAACATTATGAGGCATTATGGCACCTTAAGGACTGCTATATTTTAATGTGAGCTTTCATGAATCAAGTCTACTTCCTTAGACTTGATCCATGAAATCTCCCATTAAAATATAGCAATTAGTCTTTAAGTTGCTACAACATTTTTGTCTTTCTTTTTGCTTGGCTTCTTGTTTGAGATGTCTGCACAGAGTAAAATGGTTACCACTCTGAAAACATCCCTAGATGTTAGCTCTTACTGTATCATTGTTTTTTTTTAAAGCTGCAATTCCACTATGCCTAGAAAAATAACTTTTAAACTTTATTGTGCAACTTTAATCGATTGCATTCCATTTCTGACATGGCCAATCTCACAGGTTATTGTGAAGAGAAAGTGGGAGGAAGGACAGCCACATATGCTGCCTTTTGCTCGCTGGAGAAAAGAGAGGGTAGAAATGTCATTAACAACAAATGAAATATAGAGGCAAGATGGTATAGTTCAGGGATGCCCAAACTACAGCCCGTGGGCCAGATCTGGCCCAAATACCAATTCATCCAGCCCAGACTACCCTCATCACTCCCAGAAGTGGAAGTAAAATGCACTCATACGGTTTAACCTCTTCTCTTAAAACTCTGATTTAAGCAGAGAAAACAGCAGTCTAAAATCTATCTCATCCTGTTGCAAAACAGATTGCAAGGTGCATTTTACTTCTGCCTCCAGTGGGAGGAACCACGTGGCCTGCCCACTGAACCACGTGACCAGGGCCCGAAAAGTTTGGGCACCCATGGCACAGCTGATAGAGTGAGAGAATTCCTGCTCTTCCATGCAACCCATGGGGGGCTGGCACTGGTAGAACTACTGCTTAAATACCTCCCATACCTTGAAAACTCTATCAGGATTGCTGTAAATTGGGTTTGGGTTGATGGCACATAACAGAATAATAATAATACTGTAACATTTTTAAAAAGTAAGCTGGGAAATTAGCTGAATGTGAGAAATGCAGCATTATGAACACTAGAGGGAGGTATTTTTCACATTACTAAAATGAAAGTGCTTCAGCACTCAAAATTTGTTATTTGTAACATCCTGGAGATAAACTTTCTCCCAGGTTTTAATATAAAGATAAATATGATTCCCATTCAGTGCTGCTATACTTTGGAACTTTCAGTCTTCAAATGCACTCCAAAAATAACTTCTAATCATCATTGATTCTGGGTAGCTTAATGCCCTTCCTTGTAAATTCTGGGCAAGAAAAAAAAAGGCTATTCTGTGTAAGAGTGGAACAATCTTCTGCAGCCTGTCATTTCTTCTCCCCTATTCAAGTGTATCCAGCACAGGGAGGAAATGACTTTCATCATGGGGATTGCAATAACCCTATATAGCTTGGCACTCCCCCCCGCTCCGAAAAACGATGATGGAACTTCTGAGAAATTAATCTGTTTATCTGTTTTTGCCTTTCCTCGGTAGTGGAGAGAATTATAAATGGTACAGATTATGTTGGCTACATCACAGGAGCATGCTCCAGTTTAGAGGGAATCTGTAGGACTTTAAGGGGGCCTATCCACTCCATTATTCACTCAATACCTGAATCAAAAAAAGGCTGCGAGTTCATATACCAAGAATAAACACATATTTACAGACCCTAGCAGGTTAATATAATGTCTTGATGCAACATGACAGACCAAGACTAGATTACATTTTGTGCTTTTGAAATGAGATATAAGTACAGTTGTATCTCGCTTAAAGAGCATAATGCGTTCCACAGGATTGCTCTTTAAGTGAGTTTGCTCTTTAAGCGAAACACCATTGTAAGTGACCAATGGGGGGGGGGAATGTAAACCCCGATTTATTTGTTAAGCGAGTTTTTGGTTGGTTTTATTTGTTAAGCGAAGTGAACATTCAGAGAAAATTCTGCTCTTTAAGCGAGTTGCTCTTTAAGCGAGGCGCTCTTTATGCGAGGTTTGACTGTACTGTAAATCAAATTTAGGTGTTCAGATGTTCAAGGAAGTTTTTTCTGTAATTTAGAGTTATTCCTGCCAATCAGGGTTAACTCTAAATTAAAAGTCATCCCATAACTGGAAAATTATCCCATTGCTGAAGATGGTAAGCTGTATACATCTATTGTTTTATCACCTCATGCCCTGCCAAGCTCACTGTGGTGCCATTTCTAAATCTCTCTCACACACACACTGAATGATCTGTGCCAATGGTTCCTTTTAGTTCCTTACAGCAGGGGTGTGGCCAAACTACTGGCCCACGCCACCCTCGCCACTCCCAGAAGTGGAAGTAAAATGTACATGTGCAAAATGCTGCCATAAATGTACCTGTGACTGCCGTAAATGCATTTACAACAGCTGTGGGTGCATTTATGGCACCATTTTGTGCATGCACAGGTGCATTTTACTTCTCCTTCTGGTGAGAGGAACCATGTGACCAGCCCACTGAACCACATGACTGGCTCTCTCGTTATATTAGGTATTTGTTTTTATTACATTTGTACTTGGATATATTAGCATTTACCTTGTGAGGCAGAGAACAAAACTCCCTGTAAAGAACTAAAACTAATGAAAAATCATTAAAATAGAATGACAATATTTTAAATAGAATGACAATATTTCTTTCTTTGTCTACTTATTTATTTTATTTAATGCATTTCCCCTTTTTTAAAGCAACAGTTTCTATTAAAATACCTACTAAAGTGCTCTTTAAAAATAACTGACCCTACACCTTGTTTGTTACAAGAAAACAAGTAAACAATGACTAGGGATGTGCCATTTAGAATTTTTTTGGGCTGCAAATCCCATACTTCTTCATTCTATCTCAGTTGTCAAGAGGAAAAAGATACATAACAATTCCTATTAAAAGTGCCTTCCTTAGCTGCCACTAAACTGCTAAGTCAGAAGCCTAAGTAGACATTTACTTTACACCTGCCAGAAAGTGAAAACAGAAGAGGAAAGACCACAGAATGAGTAGCCTCTAAGGAAGTTAACCCAGTGGCGTAGCGTGGGGGAGCGGGGGGGGGCGGATGCCCCGGGCAGCGGCTTTCAGGGGGCGGCAAAATGTCCCCTCCCCACCCTTTTGCTGGCAAGCGTCCTGCGTGCGCTTCGCCGCTTGCAGGCGAGGAGGAGAAAAAGGGGGTTTTTTTAGGCGGACAATTCAAAGAGGGGCCCGCCCGCCCGGCTGGCCGTCGGGGGCTCTCCTGGCGGGTGGCCCGCATGCGCGTGCACGCTGCTCGCCTCCGCCTGCCCAGCCACGCACCCAACTTGCCGTGAGACGGGGCGCTCGTCAGGGGTGGGCGTGGGTGGCGCCGTGGCAGCGAGCCCCTGGCGGCTGGCTGGGCAGGAGGAGGTGGGCAGTGTGCGCGCGCACGCCGCCCGCCCACCAGGAGAGCCCCCGACGGCCAGCTGGGGGGCGGGCCCCTCCTTGAATTGTCCGCCTAAAAAACCCCCCCTTTTTCTCCTCCTCGCCTGCAAGCGGCGAAGCGCACGCAGGACGCTTGCCAGCAAAAGGGTGGGGAGGGGACATTTTGCCGCCCCCTGAAAGCCGCTGCCAGGGGCAGGCGGCGGAGAGCCCCCGACGGCCAGCCGGGTGAGCGATCTGCCGGAGGTGAGCTCGTCGGGGGTGGGTGGCGGACGGCCCCTGGCGGGCGAGCGGACGGAGGTGTGTGGCGCGCGCGATCGTGCACGCGCACCGCTAGTCAACAGGGAGCCGCCTTCTGCCTGGATCGGGGGGAGGGGGCGGCGGCAGCGGCGAGCTGGGGGGCGGCGGCGAGTTTGTTCTTCGCCCCAGGCGGCTGAAGACTGCGTGACGCCACTGAGTTAACCCCATTTTCCATGGGCCTGACACACCAAACCAATATGCTTCTTACAGTCCCTAATTATGGATCAGTTGACTAGGCCTGTTGACCAAGGCAATGAGTTGGTTTCTGAGTGAATAATTCTTTTAAACTATAAAACTACACTAAAGGATGGAACAACATGCAATCAAGCAAGTAGATCACAAGAAATGCCTCCTTTTTATTTTTTGCTGATGTATCTCCTCTTTTTCGGAGATGTCTAAGGTGGCCATACTGCTATGTTTACACTCTCCTTGGTCTTCATATTTTTGGTAGAGTAGGGTAAGGTAAAGGTCGCCCATGTCGAAAGCCAGTCATATCTGACTCTACGGTTCAATGCTCATCTCTGTTTACAGCCAAAAAGCCAGCACTGTCTGCATCTGTAGATGTTTCTGTGGACATGTGACAGGCACAACTAGACACCAAAGTGCATGGAACAGTGTTTACCTTTCCACCGAAGTGGTCCCTATTTATCTGCTTGCAATTTCTTGCTTTCAAACTGCTAGATTGGCAGGAGCTAGGATAGAGACAGAAGCTCACTCTGTCATGCAGCACTCAGGTCTCGAACTTCTGACCTGCTAACCTTCCAGTGATCAAGTCTTAACCACTAAGACACCACAGCCCCTTGGAGAAGGGTACTTGAGTGTATTTTTGTAAGAATGCTTTGTCTACAGCACATCACTGTTGAAACTATGAAACTGTTCTGCTATGCTTACATTGCCCTTGCTCTTGGTTTTGTTTTGTTTTTGGAGGGGCGTACATGTCAATGTAACAATATTTAAAGTACAGCTTTGCTTCTACAGTGGTTGAGTTGGCATATAAAAATGAAGATCCCCACAACGGAGTTAGTACAGCTTTCTCCTTTTTCACATATGCTTCAAACATCAGATGCTTTGCAAATATCACATGCAATTACCCTGACAACAATGTATTACAGCTGGCTGGAGGAGTTTGGAAGACAACTTTTTAATCAGATAAACCATAACTTTGAAGAAACATATTTATGAATTTCAAATTAAATAAGAAAATGTTAACATTTCACTTTGTTTGTTTTCAGATCAATCACTTGTACCGCACATGTTCTCTGAAAGCTAACAGAAGTATTGTTTGATTCTTCAATGTTACGGTTAAATAAAATTCTTTGTTCGCATCACTTTTAGTAACATACTGAATTATATACCACTTGTTAAGCAATTATACTATTAATGTTAAATTGTACACCCTTCTTTGCTCCAAAACAAAATGGCCAGTATTGTTTTCGTCAACTGTGGAACAAAAGGGCAATTGTATAATTATTCCCTTTGGTGCTGCAGACTCTATATTGTGTGTCCAGACACTCCTCAAAGATCAGTTGTGGAACTAGGTTTACAACTGAGACTAGGACTTGCTTATATAATTGCCCTTCTTCTTTGTGTTGGTGAACAAAATCCTGACCAAAGGTTTTACTTCTGTTCTTAAAATGGAATGTTCAATCTATAGGTCTACTCTTGCTTCTGGGTAATTTCCTTGACTGTTTAAATGTTTTACTGACAAAATACTTTCCTTGCCATAGCTACAGAATGGGAAGGAGGGGAGGTTGCACTAGTTATGTTATTTTCCTGTGTTTCCCCCTGCCTGTTGATCCCTCATCTATTCCTCCTTTAGAAGTGTGTGGGGAAATAGTGGGAAATGATGAATTAATGATTTTTAAAAATGCATGCCAGTAGATGGCTAGATGGTCTTGTAGATGCAATGGGCAGAGAGCTGGGCGGGTTGAGGAGGATAGGGAAGGACAGAGGTGCTTGGTGGGCAAAAGTCCATGGAGTCGCAAAAGGTCAGAATCGACTGTGCAACTGAACAACAACAAAAGTTTCTTTTAAAAAATCTCAAGCCTTTTCAAAGGCAGAGAAAACCAGGGGACCATTTTTTCTGGGGAGAAGAAGAAAATGTTCAGCAGTTGTCCAGGATTATGGGCCCACCATTAGTAGTGTGAGGAGCACAGCATCATAGAGTTATTCAGTCCCATAACAATCCTTGGGGAATGAGTCTGTAATAAAGGAGCAGCGAATTGGATCAGTAGCAAAAATATTTGTGGAAAATAATTGCAGAAAATTCTTCAAAATTGTATTTTTCTGCCTCTATTGGAAAGAGGGTGAGAGCGGGGGAAATACTATTCTCTCCCCACCCCCAACTCTAGAAAGTATATTTGAAAGGGAAGGACAAAGAAGGAGCAGGTAAAAAATATGAAAGCCTTTTTAAATTGAGTTACTATAGATCAAGCCAGCATTGTTTTACAATCCCACTAAGTTTTATTTTTAGGTGGAGTTTGGGAAAGTTAGGGGTTCAGACAGCAAAATCCGAAATCCCCATGCACCATAATAGCGGATTCCAGACTAATTTTTGGCACTTCTTAATGGAAGATAATATTGTGCCTTGTGTAATGAATGGATGAGTATTTTATTTTAGTTTGTTTTGGGTAATGATTTATCCCAATTCCAAGATTTAGCATGGAAAGAACTCAAAATTAGTAAACTGAAAAAGTTCTTCTATGTTGCCTCTTTTATCCTATCTGGTGTCGAGGGAGATGCAAGATTCTTGTTCTGGCACTTCTGCAGGTCTTCACCAGTGTTATTTGGTGTTCTTGTAATATATCTTTGAGGTTAGGTCTCCACCTTTCTCTGGGTCTGCCTCATATTTTTTGTCCTTCTCCTCTTTCCATATATGCCTTATAAGGTATAGAATTCCAAGACATTCTCTCGAAATAGGCAAACATCTTTATTTCTTGTCTCTGCATGTAGTGCAAGATTGGTTCTATTCCCATTCTTTCCCTTATAACCTCATTCCTGATGTTATCCCATCTAGCCATTCCAGCAGCCTTCCTCACATATCTCACTTCTGTGGTGACCATTTTTTGCTTATACTTTGTTGCAAGTGTCCATGTTTGAACTGGTAACATAAGGTGGGAATGAATATGCTTTGTATGAGGTGTTTCTTTGTGCTCGTCGGTATTGCCTTGTGTTGTAAGGGCAGAGCGAACGGTCCCATTATTTGGTTTGCCTTACTGCATTTGCCTTACTGCATTGTAAAGGTAAAATCAACCTGTTTGGCCACTGAAGCTCAGGGCTTTGAGCTTTACCACACTTGGAGTTTTACTGCACAGTAATCATAGTAATCACCCTGGACATTGTGATAGAGTTCATAACACATTTTGACAGAAATTTTCATCACTTTCAGCTTTCTTTCAAGTACTATTTAGCATCAGATGTTTGCAGAACTAAGATATTTTATACTTGTATGGATATTTGACGTAGCAGTTACTATAAGACATGACACAGGGTAGAATTATATACTGTAAAAGGTAAATATGTATGGAGTTGTAGGACTATCCTTTCCATTTCTCATTTTTCCAATTGAATATTCATGGAGATGTAGAGCACCATTTTGTTTCCAGTGATGAGCTTAGCTAATAGGCACAATAGCTGTACTCTAACCCTTTTCCTCAACTTATGCAACCTTTGGCCTTCCTAAAATCTTAGTACATAATCAGTTTTGTGGAGTTCTCTCTTTTTTTGGTAACTTTTATTTCAAAACTTTAGCCCACTAATTTCAGTTGGTGTTGTATTCTTGGGAGAGAGGGAAGGCGGCTGTCTCCTTATTCTTATTGTTCTTAGTAATCTTACATGCTCCTCCACAATCACCTGCTATCCATCTGTCTATCTGTATAGAATATGAATAATGTTTTCTTTCACGGAACCCAGTCCTTAGACTTTTCCATGAAAAAGATCTTGTGAATTTCCAGGGATTATTGCTAGATGGAGCTGTAGCATAAAAAATATGCACAGACATATAGACTTGTGCTTTTTTTATATACTATACAAAGAATATTTATTTTATGGAATTGTCTTCTCTACTTTCATCAAAAGCCCTCTGTAAGGATTTTTTTAAAAAACAAAGGTATCTGAACAAAATTATTGAACAACACAAGTTTTATGTTCAAGTTTATTAGGGAGCAGGGTCATTGTGCATATACCACCTTGCAAAACAATGTTAGAGTTATCTCTTGGCATAAGAAAGAGACAGTTACAGTAATTTGGCTATTCAGGATAAGGATGGGAAACTGTGGTCCTCCATCTTTATTTGCAGCCCTGCTTCCATCAGCCCAGTCTATATGGCCAAAGGATGATGGGAACAATAGTCCAATGACCTGGAGATCTACAACATTCCCACCCCTAATTTAGATGGAGAGGTGGGAGAATCTGAAAATGATCCAGGGAAGGAAGGCTAGAGATATGGAGTGACTTTTCATGGGAGTCTTGAAGCAAGCAATCCATGTGGTCGGTATGTTGCAGGAAGGAAAAAAAGTTTTGTAGACCAAAGGGTTGAGAGAGAGAGAGAGAGAGAGAGAGAGAGAGAGAGAGCTTTCTTTTCCTAATAGAGTAAATGTATTCTAATGGAATCAACAAGCTTTCTTCCACTGTTAGCTAACAAACTGCTCATATCTTTTTCCTTTTCTCAATTTCCTCTTGTCAGATGTCACCCTAGTTGTCTTGCGTTTTACTGCTACAGCTCTGAACAAATGATGTTGTTGTCTTATACCCAGATCGGTCCTCAAAAGTACAGTATTTCATCCAATAAATTCACCTTCTTCCTGAAACTTCCTTTTCTATTTATTTTACTTTTCAACAATCCTTTGTAACAATCTGTTCTTTTCACTTCTCATTATTTGGCTGGAATGTTCTAACTTTATTCATTTGATGTGTTTTATGATTTCTTGGTCTCTAGAGCACTCCTTCATTGGCTGCCCTCTCAATCCAAGAAAATCTTAGTGTGCTGTGATAAATCCACATGTCAGATGCTTCTATCACATTTATACTTGACTGGGCATGCTGATTCCATGCCCTACCAGAAAATAAAAAATATACAGCACCATTCACTATGCAAATTTTAAAGTTTTTGTTGCATGTTACATTCTTCATCTTAAAGATCCTCTGCATCAACTCCATTCTGATCTTTGCTGCATGACAAATGCCTACTTCAAACTTAAAGACTATCTTTCCCTTGATTCCAAGGACCCAACTCAGAACTGCAGAGAGCTGGCTCTTTGAGAAGGCAGAACTTTCATAATAATGCAAAAAGACTGTTAACAGAACAGACATTTTACTGTCCTCCCACAACCCAATCTATCTCCAAGTAAGATCAGACAGATTGGTGGCCAGCTTGAGTTTTTCCTTAAAAAAAAAAAGAAATTCCGACCCCATCTTTGTCAGTTTCCTTGCTAGTATTTGTGTTATTTCTAGACCTACGAAAGAAAAAGAAAAAAACAATCCCTGTGAAGGAGACAATGCAAACAGCTGGGAGAAGATATGGAATTATACAGCACCACTCGCGTTCTTTCTGGTAGAACTATTTGCCAATTTCTCTGGCCTTGCAGTGAGATACATATGTTACTGAGTCAGTGCCCTTATTATTCTTATTTTAATTAAGTATGAGGAAAGTGTATTTTTTTTCTTTTTTAGGTTACCTCAGTAAGGGCCCTTTACAACCTATGGCAAATCTACAGGAAATGTATCCCCATAAGCAACTATCCCTATTTGTGGCTGTTAATATTTGATGCCCTCATAATGGATGGAACATCCACCCAATAACATGTCACTATATGCAGTTTTTCTTCCCACCCCATCAATATACTGGATCCCCTGCCTCATTTATGTCCAAGTGGTTTTAGCCAAAATCACTCATTACTCCAAGGAAGCAAGCCATCTGGCTCTGATTCATTCCTGATCCTGAAAACTCATTCTCTTCTTTTGTCCAAATAATCTCAGCAAAGTTATCAATAAGAAAGAGGTGGTTCAAAAAACATGCTGGCTGCAGATGACATTATTCAAAGCAGTGCAAAATTCCAATCCAATGTATGTCAAAAATACAATGTTAAAACAAAGGAGTTCTCTTTAGAGTTGTCTTCACATCCAACAAAGGCACAATTAGGCCCAAGATTAGCTCATCCAACTGGGTTAAAGAAACACACCAACAACTCAAATCTAATTAAAACAACTAGTTTCCCGAAATGAACCAGAAATGATACTTCTCTTTAAAAAATGAGGCTGTGTTGAACTACAGAAAGGGGTACAGTATCTGTATATAGTCTTCTTCTTATCAGCTTCATGACTGAATTTAATTCAAGGTCTCCAAAGCTCAGAACAACTATCCATATATTTGGGCTTCCACTATTCCACTTACTTTTATTTCTATCTGAAGAGTTCTACAGAACTTGAAATTTTGCATATTTTGTACATTTACAGCCGATTCCAATAAAGGGATTGCCTTTTTTGGATCAAAAGAACTGAAGATCTAAAATAAATGGCTAGCCATACCTTAATTTCCTGGACTGTTTTTTGCATTCTCTCTGTGTAAACTGGATATACTGGCCATGCATGCTGTTCCCATACACAACCCATGGGTCCAAAATACACTAACAGGAAAACTGGTCTATGGAGCAGGATACTTCTGGTTGACTTTTAGCCATGCAGAAAATCCAGGCTATGGTCTTATCTTTTCCCTTCCAACTGTAGTTATTGTCAGCATTCACTGACCCTTTGTTCAAAGCTGGAAATTTTGGAATAATTGTAGAATGGTCTTCTGTTTAATGCGGGGACACACAACTTTTCCCCCTCTTAATATGTCATGACTAGCTTAAGGTCTAACTTTTCTGACAGTTTTTTGTTTATTGGCTAAAACTGAGGGATAGGTAGAGTGACCATTTTATTAGTGCAGATAGCTTAAGCCATGCATCATACTTGAAGACTTAATGAGAGGCTTAACTATTGTGTCTCAGACTTTCAGCTCTTCCATGGCAATGTCTCAGCCACAAGGATCTGTAGGAGATATTATTCTGATCCAAACAGATGGAGAATATTTCCTACATTTGTTGTCCTCATCAATCTAGGTTGTGTTGATTTGCTGAGACACCCAGGTGACATGTTTGAAAGTTCAATGTGATGTCTCATCCTCAGCAAAAAGAGTAGTGGCCATTTCTCCTGAGAAACAAAATATACAACCAGCAAGCATAAAAACACTGGGTGATTGTTAGGGAAGAGGCAAACAACCATCCAAGACATAAAATTGCATAATTCCCATGATATTTAGTTTCACATAAATTTTGTGAAAATTTTTGGAAATGTGAGAACAGAATTGAAAACTGCAGAACATCTTATGTAATCCTTGAAGAAAAAAAGAGCAATGTTGTGATTCCATGTCCTTACCACAAAATATGTGATATTTTATGTGATATGCAATGATTTAAAACCCTGGAGATGATCTGTCATAGTTCCAAGAAACCATTGCAGCACCAAAACATATGATGAATCAAATGGAAATCCCACTATAGAGTGGTCCTCTTTGGAAGACCTCTCTTCTGCTGCCAGGAACATTTTGAATAAGATACATTTTGTCTAAAGGAAAGTATACTTTCATTGCATTTTTGGCCTTTTGCCACCAAATCCACAACTGGACTTATAGCTGGAGTATGCACAAAATACAAAATGTTGTTTGTTCCATTTGAACTTATTCAAAGTAGGGGCTGTGGTAGCTCAGGAGTTAAGAAACTCACCTTGTTAGTTGTAAGGCCAGCAAGTCAGCAGTTCAAGACCTGGGTATTGCATGATGGATTGAGCACCAGTCTCTGTCCCAGCTCTTGGGGACATGAAAGGAGCTTATTATTATTATTTATTGAATTTATTACCCCGCCCCACTCGGGAGAACCCGACTCTGGGCGGCTTACATCGTCATAAAACAGAGGTAAAAGATAAAAACATATAAAATCATGAAGTTTAAAAGATTATCTAAAATTATTTGAAGTAAAAACAGTGCAAACTACACGCCAGTATCCCCCTGGTCCAGATCCAAAGTGGCACTCCCTAAGTAAGCCACTTAGTATGGGAACCCGTGTTCCCTGGTCCCCAAATATGTCCTGCCAGCCAGGTTTTCAAGCCCTTCCGGAAGCTTCATTTGGGTGTTCCCTGAGTGGCGTTTCTTCCACAAAAATCCTTTCAACCCAGAATAATTTCTGACACAACATTATATTATACTTATTCAAAGTCAAGTACAAATTAACTAATTTAAAGTGATCATTTTCAAACTGATCCCGAAAATGGTCATCAGTCATAAGAATGGTACAATTCAAGTCTACCTAGTGTTTGCTAAGAAAATAGGCCCTTGGCTTTTAAAGTTTCTGATCAGCTGACAAGTCCTCTGTAAAAAACCTAAAATCTTGGCACCAGTGGCAATGCACATAATAAAATACATAAAGGTGCAGGCAACAATTCCTCTTCAAATTTGTACACATTTTAAAAAGCCCAGTTAATTGTGTTTTATATGGTCATATACATTAATGTGTCCCCTAAAATTCAGTCCTGTTTGACTAAAAATTGAAGTACTTTGAAATTAATTTTTTAAGTCCTTAATCAATAATAGCATCAGCTTACTAAGATGAAGCACTCTTCCTTGCACAACTAGCTATTGTAACCACAATTAACAATATTTTATATTTTATATTCACAGGTAAGCAAAGCCTTTATTAGGAACTACAAAAAAAATCCAAAAGGCTTCTTCCTCAGGTAAATTGTTTAAAATAAATGGAACAAATCCTTGGATGTCTCACATAGCTGGAAAACTCTGTTTGAATCATCTTAAGTCATAAATAACTTGATGACACATGGAAACAATAGTAGGCAGACAGGTATCAGATGCATGCTGAGTTAGAGAGGAAGTTGTGGGCCCCCATCTCTGAAAACATAGAGGTTTTTTTCGTGTCAGAAATTATTCTGGGTTGAAAGGATTTTTGCTGGAGAAACTCCCAAACCAAGTTTTGAGACATCAAAGGAATATAAATGACTGATATATAGCAAAAGCAAAGCAATAACGCTTATATACCACCCAATAGTGCGTAGTCAGTTCATAAGTTAATTAGCATTTCATCGCCAATATGCTGGGTACTGATTTTACTCGGGGCAAAAGAAGAAGGGGGAAGCCAAAAATGAGATGGCTAGATGGTATTGTAAATACAATGGGCACAGAGCTGGGTGGGTTGAGGATGATGATGGAAGATAGAAGTACCTGGTGGGCAATGGTCCATAGGGTCGCAAAGGGTCAGAATCGACTGTGTGACTGAACAATGTTTTACCTTGGAAGGATGGTTGCAACCTTTTGGTTGCATGCCAGCAGTTATATATAGCATCACCAGGGCTATATATAAGTTACATAATATCAACATTAAAACATTAGACTAAAGTTTGTTAAATATATTTGAAGTCAATCTAGAAAGAGCACTCTCCTATCTTCCTATGTTTGGTACCATTCAGAACATATCGATAGCATGATCAGATCCAAAGGGCAGTTATCAAACCCTATAGTACATTCTTCTTTTTTCAGATAGTGTTTCAATATTACTTTTGATTCTTATCGAATTAGTAAAAATATCTATAACATACTGCTATGACACAAAAACACAGGGTTCCTGCTTTGTGCTAATATGTAGAGGAAGGTGTTCTGTTTTGAAGGCTTTTTAGAGATCTATGTTGTCTTTGATGGTGCCTCCTATTTGAGAAGCTTTGGTGATTTGTTTTGTGTTTTGCTAAAAATCAGTTTCTACAAGTCTCGGTGAGAAAGGAAATGGTGGCTTGGGCAGATTCAGTTATCATTTGTAGTCAATGAACCATACATTGGCAGATATAGAAAAATCCACCACCAAATTACCAGAGATTAGGATTCTGATCCACGGATAAAGTGGAACGACAAAGACCTAGTCAAAACCAATAGATCAATCTTCCTACTTTATAGAGGAAAAATACAGCTTGGCAATCAACCACCCAACCAACCAATGCTTTAAAAGTTCATTACCTGTGTAAAAACCATTATTGCCACTTCAGAATTTCATTACTTGTGCTAATAATGCTGCTGCCAGTTTTTGAATCTCACTTCGCTCCGTCTCTGCATGATTTGCGTATATTTATGTATAAGAGGAGTTTTTAACCTTTTTAAGCCAGAGGCCAGGTCACGCTCCTTCAGACAGCTTTGGGGGCCAGATGCCCATTTTTCCCTTCCTCCATCACATGACACTTCCTGGTGTGTGGAGGCGGGGGGCACATGAAACAGTGTTGCGGGCCGCATCCAGCCCACAGGCCACAGGTTTAGAATCCCTGATGAATGATATGCATGTGAATGCCCTGGTCAGGTGTTTGGTGTCTGGGTAAGCTAGACAAGCAGACTGGGAGAATGAGTTAGTTCCCCAGTCCCACAGCATTGAAATAAGAGATACTTAGGAGGAGCAGGGAGCCAGACTTGGCACATCAAAAGATGAAAGTGACAATGGAGGGGTCAAGGCCAGTTCATTTTTCTTCCTTGTACATTTAGCCCATTCAGGTGCTAAATGCCCAAACAAGGGCTGAACCCATGCCCTCCCTATTGTGCTCCAAGTGCCTGGGAAAGTGGCTCATAGTCCATCAACATTCACACTGAAACAAGTCTGTTAGTTTTTCCTTGCTGCTTTTATATTTTTGTGTGCTGTTCATGCTGGAATAGATTAGCACAGCTACTGCTTTGAAAATTAATTAGAGAAGAACCAGCTATGCTTGAGTTTTTGTGCAATATCACGTATTCTTGTTAAAGTTTTGAGACTAAGAACCCCTTGGAGAGCTATTGCAAATCATCCAGTGATCTACCAATAGATTGTGATTTACCTTCTGCCCTCTTAATTTGCACAGGAGATTGGGAGGAAATTACAGTTCCAGCCTCTTTTATTAGAAATCAACTCTGATGTATATCTCAGAGGCATTACTTCAGACGTGATGAAAACAGATTCCAGGATTGTGATCACACAAGAGAGAAAAGTAAAACTTTTGGTATAGGGCGCAACAAGCATGGAAATGCTTAGATGGATAACAACAGCACAATTTATTCTGTCTTTAGGTGGGTCTCTTTTAGAGCTGACAGCATAAAAAATGTGTGTGTGCCCTCTAATGCAACAATATATAAAATAATCTTTATATTTAACCCACATTTCTCAGGAAACTGGATCATAGTAGATCATTAGGCAAAACATGAGCTAAATTTGACATTACATTTAGCTTTCAAAACTGTACAACGACCGCTCCAAGATATTTTTTTCACTTTACACACTTCTAAAAATAATTCTTTCTGTACAGCCTGCACTTTTGTGCAAGCCTGCTTCTGTTCCGATTCCTTTGTTGACATATGTTCAAGAATCCAGTGAGAGTTCATTTCAAAATGTACAAAGAGAAATACTAGAGTAACTGGTGGTTTTAAGAATGGTAACAGTAGTTATTCCAGAAAAATAAATGCTTAGCAGTAAAAGCCCTGAGTTATGTTTAAAGGTAAAGGTTTCCCTTGCTTGAAAGCCAGTCATATCTGACTCTAGTGTTCGGTGCTCATCTCTGTTTCAAAACCGAAGAGCCAGCGCTGTCTGCTTCTGCAGACGTTTCCATGGTCATGTGGCAGGCATGACTAGACACTGGAGTGAGAGTCCTACAAAATTACTGAACCAGAGGTCCATTCTGGGGATAGCTTGCAGACTGTATAAAGCTCCAATGTCCTCCCACACTGATTTTTCTTTTTTAAAAAATGATGTGTGGCTAAAATATTAGGAATTCCACCCCCTTGCTCCTGGAATCATCCAGGCACATGATATCTTGGCCCCTGCAAAAGTAGATGTTTTGTTTTTTAAAAATTTCACCCATTCATTTCCATTTCTGATCCTGGTCAGGCCTGTGGGGAGTGGTGATGGGTGAAACTTTGGCTCCTGGCTCCACCAAAGCTATTTTTCTCTGTGATAAAATGGAAGTTGAGAGAAACCATTTTTTTTTTCATATCAAAACAAAACAAAAATGCTGTAGCACTTTTAAGACTAACTGTTATATTTTAATGTTAGCTTTCGTGGATCAAGTCCACTTATTTTTCATTTCTTTACTACAAAGTAACATGTCACAAATTTCTTCCAAGAGGCTCAAACGGATATACTGTACAGGATTCTTTGATTCTCTATCCCCACTACAATTGTCTCATAATTGTGCCATAATTATAACCATTTCAATATTACCAGTAGATAGACAACATTTTTAAAGGGGGTCAGTTAGGCTGTAAGATGGCCCTTATTTTCTCTTGGTCTGCAACGGTAACATAAACATCTTTTTATAATGTAAAAATTGCATGACCAGGATTACAAAAAGATTCACCCTTTACATAGCATAATAAATGAGGGTAATGTAGGAGGCAGCAAGTTCCTCTACACTTCATTCTTGAGCATGCTCCCAGCATAGCTTTACTATCTCACTTCAGTCATAGGTATCAGGTTCTTATTGGTTCTTATTGGGTCGACCAACGGTTCTTTTAACTCAGTACAGTATTGCCAACTATCCTAGGAGATACTGAATGAGCTTCACCCTCTTCCCAGGTCATTCAAAAGTTATCACAAAGCAAGCAATCACACTTTGATACCACCCCATAGAGCTTAGTGAACTCTCTGGGTAGTCCACAAGTTAATTAGCATTTTGCCTCCAACATGATGGGTACCATTATACTGACCACAAAAGGATGGAAGGCTGAGTCAACCTTAATCCCTAGTCAGGGTTAAACTCACACAGGTAGATACAAAACACACCGTCTTAGATGTCATTATTGCCTCCAGCCGCCGCCGCCGCCGCCGCCCCCCTCCCCCCGCTCTCAGACAACTTCCAGAATTTAGTTCAAACATGCAACAAAGATGTGGTATCTTCCCATTCTTGCTCAAAAACCATTGTGGGGGAGGGGCTTTTGATTGACATCTCTTCCAGACCAGCCGCCTAACCTATCAGAGTGCTTTGTTAGAATTACCTTAAAAACAAAGGCTTCAGTCTATCCAGTGAATTTATGTGGACTGCCTTTGAGGATGACTCAAAGATTATTATTATTATTATTATTATATTTCAATTTCTATACCGCCCTACTTGGCATAGCCAACTCAGGGCGGTTTACAATACATATAAAATTACAGTAAAATTACAGTTACAAGTTCCTAGACAATATATTAATAAATCATAATAGTCGATATCAGCATCACAGAATACCAAAGCAAAGATATCATTACAGTAACAAAGAATTCAATAAGCAATAACAAAAAATTCGATAAACCTCATTCAAATTTACAGAAAGAACAGAATTGAACAAAATTAAACAAAGCACCATGACAGGTAACAAGCCTCTTTGTCCACCATACAGCATCTCTTAAGGCCCCTCAGCAGGGCGCGATCCTGGGGGCAGGTGGAACGAGTCCAAGGCTGAACGTCACCGCAGCCACTCATCTCGGCTGTAAATGTCACTGTGCGGCGGCCACCCGCACAGCCGGGTAGCGTCTTTTGGCCAAGTCTCCTGCCATCGGTCCCCCACAAACCCATCCTCCGGACAGATGCCGCGAGTCCGTGGGAGAGGGCGGAGATGACAACTCAGCTGCCAGAATTTTAGCTGCTTCAGACACACAGAGTGCATTTATATTATTCCAGTCTTTAAAAGGACTCCTTTGGCTATCTGTACACTTGTTGTTGTTGTTGTTGTGGTTGTTCAGTTGCACAGTCAAGTCCGACCCTTTGCGACCCCATGGACCACTGCATGCCAGGCACCCCTAACCTCCACCACCCTCTGCAGCCCACTCAGCTCCACACCCATTGCGTCAACAATGCCATCTAGCCATCTGATCCTCTGCCTGTATGCTTCGAAAGTGCTTAATTTAAAGCCTGAAATTGCCTGGGACCCCAATTTCTGACAGATTGTCTCTTCCTATTACCATCCTACCTGTGGTAGAAGATCTCCAGGTAACGATTGCATTTCTTATCAGGTGAACATTTTACATAACACGTGTCAACAACAATGTCTTTCCTGTAGTGGTTCCAAAGCTCCAGAATGTTTTCCCTAGCAAGGTAGTCTGAAATATGTACCACAATTTGTCCAGTATATAATAAACTCTTTCCTGTTTGCCCTGGTATTTTAAAGGTTTTCTGAGGGTATGTCCAAACAGAGGCAAAAATATCTGATTATGTACCTTTTTAGGTCTTTTTTTCATACCAACCAGAGAAAAGAAGAACCAAGCCTACCCTATTCATGCCTTCCATGTTGTTGCTGTTGCTGTTCTTGTTCTTTGAACAGTGGTATTATTTTGCTACAGGTTTTGCTTTGGTAGGGATGGAGTTTAGTACTTCTTGTGGAGAGTTCATGTCTGCATCAAGGATGTTCCCAGTGTTCCCTTTAATTACCTTTCCAATATCTTTTTAAAAGAGACAAAAAATACTCCTGAGCAAAGTTGCAGAGAAGCAGTAGAATAAAGTATTTCTTTCCTGGGAAAAGACAGAAGAGATTTTCAAAGACATGGTTTTTACAATGCAGCATAGATTCCTATACAAGTAATCTCATGTTTCTCTCTTGGGATGAACTGCAACTAGCCATGTTTGCTTGCTATTCCAGGTTTGTCAATTTGGATAAAGCCATATGTCTTCTTTTCTTTATAGCAAAGCAAAAGCAATCACACTTATATACCGCCCCATAGTACTTAGCACACTCTTTGGGCAGTTCACAAGTTAATTAGTATCCCCCTCCCCCCAACATGCTGGGCTAGGAGGCTGAGTCAACACTGCGGCCTGGTCAGGACTGAACTCACAACCTTTTGGTTGCAGTACAGCAGTTTAACCACTGCACCAGCAGGGGTTTTCTTTATAGGTAGTAGTGGTGTTTTGCTGACTTTTAATCTGCATATATTAATGAAGAATATTATTTTATTGGCACTTGATGTGCTATTATTTAAGCATTTCTTGTATGTTGCCCTGCAGTCCACTGGATGAAGTACAGTTTGAAAATACTAAAAGTAAGGAAATATAATTGAAAGGCAAGGCATGATCTCATATGTCACAACATGCTTTGCTGCAGACAGTCTCATGTTTGAGTACTGGCCATTTGAGGTATGGAGGGAGGGGGCACTGACTGGGTGTCATTCTAGATCTAGACCAGTGTTTCCCAAATGCTGGTGTTTGGACTTCAATTCCCAGAAGCCTAAGTCATTTCCCCAAAGCATTGATCAGCCAATGTACTGACTTAGGCTTCTGGGAATTGAAGTCCACCTGTGGGCTGTGTACCCCTTGTTGGGAACCACTGATCTAGACCATCAGTGGCTGCCTTGGGGGAGAGCAGTCTCCTTTGTTTCATCAAACTCAGGCAGACATTTCAAGTGTATGCACAGGATTCACAGGTACATACTGCAGGTATGTTGTGCTGAGCATGATGGGGTTTTCCCTCTCTTGAAAAAGGATACAACCTAAAGCCAAAGGGGGGAAAAGCATGGCTCACCAAAAACACAGTTGTTCAGTCACACAGTTAAGTCCGACCCTTTGCATGCCAGGCTCCTTTGCCTTCTACGACCACTGCACAAACAATGCCATCTACCCACCTCATCATCTGCCACCCCCTTCTCCTTTTGCCTTGGATCTTTCCCAGCATCGGGGCCTCCTCTAGTGAGTCCTCTCCTCTCATTTGGTGGCCAAAATACTTGAGCTTCAGCTTCAGTATTTGTCCTTCCAAGAAGCAGTCAGGGTTGTTTTCCTTAGGATGGACTGATTTGATCTCCTTGCAGTCCAGGGGACTCTCAAGAGTCTCCTCCAGCACCACAGTTCAAAGGCCTCTCTTCTTCTGTGATACCTTTGTTATACAAAGATTAATACTTAGGAAGGAACCATTTTAAGAAGGAATACTGAAACATGACATAACAAAGCAAATCCTAGCTATCATGTGACAGAGTCTAAGGTACCTACTTCAGGGGAAAGCTGCTAGAGATGGGATGGAGTAGAGGCAAAGCACAAGAAGATAGTGTTTGTGATAAAATGAGGCCCCGAGTTCTTCACATATCCAAAATGGAGTTTAGTAGGTTTTTAGTCTATAGTAGAAATGTGGCTTCTCGTACTAGCCAAAAGGGCCATTTGGTTGTTTTCACACTTTGGGGCCCAGGAAGGGAAGAGATCGACAGAGAGGCACCCATTGTAAACAAGACAACCAGAGTTGTTTACCCCAACTCTGTTATTTGATTGGATATCTGCTAGTTATGTCACACCTGGAAAGAGGGAGTGGCAAGCGGAAAGCAGAGAAGCAGTTAAGCAGTTGAGAGAAGAGAGAGAGAGGGATTTTGATTCTCAAGCAGAGAAGATGTAGAACTTTTAAAGGGGGAGGAAATGGGCTAATGCTGCAAGCCTTTCTTCCTAGAGATAAGCCATGAGCACATGGCTAGAACAAAGAGTTTGAAAATGGTTGTCAACTAGGGAACATCGACAATACAGAGATGGGCTTTCCAACTAGGCCTATCTCTGGAAATCTTAATTATGGTAACTTAGAATAGCTAGACAGATTCTTTTTTTATTAAGGGGAATACTTGTCTGAAACTTCCTTTCTCTAAAACAAATTAAAGTAGTACATTTTTTATGCTGAGATCTGTAACCTGATTCATCAAGAACCATGCTACCAATTTAAATAAAAATATTTTCTTCAATCAACGCGTGTTCATTGAAGATGGGATATTGGGTTAAAAGACAGTAAGTCCCTCATTTTTGCCTCTTGAAAACGCTACTGAAACCTCTCAAAGTAATTTGGGCTTGTCTCTGTAAAGAAAGAGAAAGCCAGTTGGATCAGCTGGGTTTGGCTGGAGAACGAATGGTGAACATAGTTTTTCTTGTGTGAGCTTGGGAGAGTTCTAGAGGGGATTTTTGTTGAATAATCCACCTTCGAAGGAATGCTTGAGAGGTCCCAAGCAAGTTAGGAAGAGTGTGCATTCATCATAGTGTTCATATGCTAAATGAAAACTAAGCTGCTGCTTTCAGGAGCTGCGGAAGGTAAAGTTCTGTCCCAAGCATTGAAGTGAAATTCACTTGCCACCTCTAGTTTGCTTCTGCATGTGGAATTGGAGGAGTGCTGTCTGCTGCTTTGACTTAGCTGTGTGACAAACCAACAAAATGAAGAATCAGAGAACAGGAAGAAATGTTTATTCCAGTTACAGTTTGTGAAATGATGAGTTAGCAAACAGGAAGCAACGATAGTCCAATAAAATTGAAAGGAATTAGGTTCAGAAGGAAGGGGCATTCTCCATATCTAAAGCTTATGGGTTTCCTTGGTGCAACATGTGGTAATGAATGACAAGAATCATAAACAACTTTAAAAGTGATTTGGTCAGATACCAGAAGAATGCCAAGTGCTGTTAGCCATGATGATTAAAAATGATACCTGCAAGGTCAGTAAACCTCCGATTGCCGCAGTTTGTGGTCAAAATCAGATAAATTATATCACCACCATAACATTTTGATATCTTTCCGAGATGATCTGCCTGCTTATTTCTGTGGTGGCAATAAAGTGGAGAGCAATTATTCCAGTGAATCTTGCCTTCATCTAGCAAAGCAACTCTTACATTCCTTAATTAACTGTGGTTTATGTCTCCATGAGCTGCTCTGCAATCTGCTTTCTAGATGGCATCTCATATATATATATATATCTATGATGTGGCCAATTTTGTGCCAGAAGGTCCAGAATGCAAGTTGGAGGATTACTTGGTTCCTCCTCCCACATGGTTTTTCAAAACATACACCTAGAGACATAGAACAAACACTACACACAACCCTATATGCCTTTCTCTTCTGTGCAAAAGAGAAAGAATTGTTGAATCTAATTTTATCAGTTTGGCTGTATGAAGAAGCAGCATAGAAAAAAACATGCTAAGCAGCTTGTTGAAAGACCTCTCCATTTTTCATGAAGTCTGTCTTTTAAAGTTCAAGCTAACTGCTTTTCACAGAGGGAACTCTCGTTTTCTCAGTTAAACTAAAGTCATGTCACCATCCTAGCCTGTTCACTCCTACCCATCCCACTCTCCTGAAAATATAAAGCAGGGGTGACCAGACTCTGGCCCTTGGGCCTAATTGGCCCCCTGCATATAATTAATGTGGCCCGCGGTGAGCACCTGGTGCTAAGAGAGCCCCCTGGCGCACTCAGGATGATGTCATCCTGAGCGCGCCAGGGCTCTCTCTTAGTGCTGCGAAATTTCCCCTGAGGCAGCGATCGGCTTCAGCATGGGCTGCTGAGGGGAAAGGATCGAGTGAGAGGTTGCTCGGAACAGCCTGGAAAAAACACTGCCTCTGTCGCCACCACTGCTGATGTCAAAACTGTCAGCAGTGGGAGCAGCCCGCCTCCGGCCCCTGCAGCTGTGTGTTGGGGACGGGACTGGCCCACAAGAAAAAAAGCTTGGGCACCTCCGATATAAAGGTTCACATGTCTGGACTCCCTCTTAAGATTCATTGCATTGCTGTGGTGAGGGGGCTTGTGTGGTAAAATGAGGCAGTACTTAGAAATGGTGAAAAACTTATTTTTTACATTGCAATCTCGTTTGCTTACTTGGCTTATTTGCATTACACAGAAGTGAGGAACAGTACACTGGGACAACTAGCATTTTGACTACAATGACCTGGTTCCTTTCATGGCATGGGATTGTTAGCCACACTATGAAAACTGAAACTGCAGATGTGAAAACAGTGTCTTTCCCAGAAAGGCTTGTGCTGCATATTTCTCTCTTTCTCTCCTCTCCTCAGCAAAGAAATAATCACACAAATAAAAAGTCCATCTGAAGGGGAACTGTTTTGAAAGCTACCCTGAATCAACAGATCTTAAGACTCTCTTTTGCAATCTTAGCTCTGAGGCTAATGGAGACTTCTCAGTGGGTGTTTTATCTTACAACACAGCTTATGCATACAAAAAGGTTTCCCTTCTATCAGGGGGAAAAAAAGGCAGTTCAGGGTCTCCTCCCCCCACCCTGGTTGTTTGCTTTGCATTGGAGATGTTACAGCTGATTAATCATCAAAATATTAAAGGTGTGCGGGGTAGGAGGAGAGCTTTATAAGCTTTGAAGCACCTTGGCATCCCTCCGCTTAGATGATGGAATGGGAAACAATAATTCTCTTTCTCTTTTAGAAGTTAATCACTAGATGGCATTGTTACTCTGGAATATCATGTGAATAATGGCACGGCCAAATGAGATAGTTAAATTAGCAGACAATTATCCTTCCTCTGCTCCTCCTTTTATGTGATGAAACTGGTTACTTATAGCCTGCAGGATAAATTCTATAGGGTGCCCGACTGAGTCGAAGCTCTATCTTCACAGGCTCCCCCTTCCCAGATTTCACCTCAATCTGTCATACAGATTTGACACTGCATCGTTCCAACAGTACTCAGAAATGACATGTATATAATGTGGAATATTGTGCACATTTACAGCCAGATTCCCCCACCCCTTCCCCCTTAAAACATTGCTTGCTAGATTCTGGCGATTATCAGTCTAAAAATATTAAAAGAAAGAAGAAATAATGCAGAGGCTTCTTTTCTTCCCATTTATCAGAAGGCATCTGACATCTAAACTTGTAAAGAAAAATGTTAAATAAAGCAAATATGATTGGGTTTTTTGCTCTTATTAGGAATGTACATAGTATCCCAAATTAAACCAATGGGAAGGGCAAATTAAAACTTAATACATTGCATTTTTGTCTTATTTCCCATTAAAACTTCATAGGAAGAATCAGGTTAACATGCTGACTTAAATACTTTATTGGGGCGATTTGCATTTATTTTGGTGAGACGTATTTCTAGATGGATTATTTAGGACTAGAGTATAAAGGGCAACTCCATATTTAAAAGGCCCTACCACAGATTATTTTAAAGAGCTACATGGTCAGCTGAATAATTCTTTTTTTCTTTCTTCCTCACTCTATTCATTTCCTTCTTTCTGAAAGGAATCCATATACAGTATTTGTTTCACAGAAAGATCAATGATTTAAATAGAAGAGTTTTAGAATGTGTTGGTTGCTTATAAGTTATCAAATATTTGTCCATTTAATTTAAAAAAAACCTTTGCTTCTTTGGTTTTGGTTTTCCTTCTCTCAAGACATGCATAGTTTGTAGAACACTAAGTGTGTGTACACTTTGAATATATAGACACACACACACATACACACAGGTGGCAAAGATACTGTCAATAATTACAAATATCACTATTTTGGCACACAGCAAGTAATGCAGTTACAGTATACATCTTCTGGCAAGATTGGCTGCTTTTATTTGTTTTGTTCCTTTTTCTCTTTTTCTTCATTTTTTCCTTTTCGTAATTTGGAAGCATCTTGCTTTGATTTCATCAGAACCTCACCATATGAAGCCTTCCCCTGGGTTTCTCAGCATATGTTTGCAGTCATATTTTCAAGTGTCAAAGGAAGGGGAGGGACATACATGAAATTATGTTGGCCCTGAGACATATGAAGGTGGAGCATTTAAAAAGTGAACACTTTTGAATCAACTTTTTACATCTGAGGTGCTACTGATACATCTTCTTGTTCATCACACAAAAGCAAATGGGTTACAAATGTGACCTCAGCTTCATTCGTTGAAGTCTTGAATGTATGTTGTGTGTGTGGGGGGGGGGGAGGGAACCTTCATCTTTGATTATATTAGATATGTCACCATATGGTGTCTGTCTGTCTCTTCCTAGGTAACAATTGCAGGCATAATTTGCAGCCGGATGTTACATAACTAGATCCTCAGAAGACATGAAAACAATCACAACTTGTTCTGCTATTTAATAATCCAAGAAAGTAATAAGTGAAGACTTTTTAGTGCAGAATTTTAGTACAAATCTTAAATAAGAGTTTCAGACATGATGCATATAATACGATATATTTGTAAATGTGTTCTGAATTATAAGATTCTATTGATGTAGTTATTATTAATGTTAAACAGAAACAGTTCATAACATACAGTAGTGTCAAACAGAAGCTCACTAATGAAAAGATCTGAGCACTGTGGAAAAGAGAGAAAGTGAGTTGAACATGTGTCCAGCTGAAAACAATTTGTGCATTTTCTTGGACATAGCCCAAAAATAGGATGAAATGTAGAAATTATATAAGTCAACATGTGAGAATTCATGTCCTGATAATTTTACAAGGTTACTTTCATTTTTTGCATAACAGGGATTCACACTTTTTACTGATTAGTTAACACTATTATAGGTGTTTCAATGATGACAATTTTAATCCCTCTGCTTACTGCAGATATCCTGTTGATTTTTTAAAATGGAAAAGAACCTGCATATTTGGAAGTGTGCCTATGGCTTTCCATAATTGTGGATGATTTTTAAATCTGCACGAAGTAGCTGGAAATGGACATAACTGGGTATTTTTCATTTTTGCAGTTTTTTAAAAAATCTGCTTCACAATGTATAAACTATATTAAACATTAAAAAACATATATGAAGGCTGATTTTGAATAAACACTTTCAAACTGATTGCTTGCTACCTTTTAGAGACATAACAAAAAAGCTCATTCATGTACTTATAGTTTCATTCTACGGAGAATGTTTTAGGAGCCTGAAACCTTGTTAAATGTGTTTGTAAATAGCGTGCATGGCTTGGTTGAATATTTTCCTTTTTGAAAATGTATTTTTTGTTCCCACCTATGGATTTCATTGCTGGAGGAGAGTTCATTATTTGCAGAGTTAAATTTTAGGGTTAAATTTCAGGGGGGAGAAAAACTTTCACTGGTGAAAAATGAAGATGATGATTCATACAGTAATGTCAGTGATGGGCAGCAACAGGTTCGCACCATTTCGCCAGAACCGGTAGTAACTTTTCCCAGTGTCCCAGAGAACTGGTAGCAGCTTTTGGAGGGAATCACCTTGGAGGCTTACCTTTTCACCAGTTCCCCCACTGCGCATGTGCGCCAAGAGCTTGGTGTGCATACGTACCTACAGTGCTTGGCACGCATGTGCAGCCTCCTTGCTGTCCTCCTTAAGGAGGAGGAGGAAGAGAAACTGTTAGCCTGAAGCTCCCTATAACCTGCTTCCCAGGGTAAGTGACTCACCTTTGGGTGTGGGGTGTGTGCGTGTATTTTAATGTGTATTTAATGTGTATTTATTTTTAATGTGTATTTTTATGTGTTTTATGTGTATTTAATGTGTATTGTTATGTGTTTTATGTCTATTTAAAGTGTATTTATTTTATTGTGTATTGTTATGTGTTTTTATGTGTAATTGTATGTATTTTTATGTCTATTTAATTTGTATTTTTATGTGTACTTATTTTTATAGGGTTTTTTATGTTGGCTCCACCCACATCATTGGCTCTACCCATGACATCATGACATCAGCTCCACCCAAGATGTCATGACATTGGCTCCATCCACAGTGTGGTAGTAAAATTTTTAGCTGCCCACCACTGAGTAATGCTGTTGATTTGTACACACTTCAGGTTCATGTTAAACTTCCCTGGAACAGCATGCTTAATTTCATAAATTGAGAAGGTGTGTGCAGGTGAGGGGGGAATGAGGTTCTGTATGTTATTTATTTATGGGTGTTCATGTCTATAACACAAATTAATCACCTCTGGTACGTCCAATGAAACCAGCTGCAGTTCTTCTCTCAGACTCATCAGACTTGCTCCATTAAATACCACATTCTGCAAAACTAGGTTTTCCTCACTGGAGTCAAAGGCGTAACATCTCATAGCCTCATATGTCTGTTAATCTTAGGAAATTCGTTACCAACTTTGTCTTTATGAGCATACAACTTGAATGTTTAAGTGCCTGCACACAGGCGGGCAGGTATAAGCACACATAGTTTGCACCAGCCTTGTCACAGCACATATCAGTAAAGAAAATCTCCACTGTGACAGCTTGTATAATCCATGGTGAAGTGATGCCACGGCACTTTCAAAATGTCTCTTTGCATATGTTGCTCTGCCCCCACTGTAAACATATCACACTGAAATCAACTCAGTGAGATTCAATATTCACCTAATCACCCAATTCCTGCACAATTCTGCACAAATAACTATTGGGGGTATTAGAGTTTTTCACAGTAACAGGATTCCCTAACTGCATGTGAGTAGCTGTTACATTTATGTAAATATGAGACAGTGATAATTGTCAAGCTTCTGTTAAAAACTCCACTGTTTTTAATAGCTATCCTACTTTGTTTATATCTATCATAGTAATAGCTACACCAGAACACATTCAAGCCTTATGTAATCCAGTGTTCTGGCCCCACTGTGACTAGCCAGATGTCTCAATGAGAAAGCCCACAAATGGGACATAAATACCATCATACCCTTGCACTTATTTCATCTACCAAGTGTAGTGTAGAAGTTTCCACTCCAATTATTTCAGAAGGATGTATCTAACTGATTATGAATCTATATTCAGTTCTTTAAAAAATCCTTTGGTTTACAAATGTGAGATATTATGCTTCTCTATCCACAATTTAAAATGTCAAAGAATATTGTTGAAAAATATTGGTTCCATGCTGCCAACAGGAAAAAATCATGCCAAGGCTTTAATAGGAAAGGGTGGCCTGAAAGTTGATAACATCAATAGAAGCAGTCAAGATGGTCCACAGGATTCGAACCTATGGAAAAACAAACAGAGGATAAGAAGGAATGATGAATGGAAGACAAGCAGTCTGACCATCCCTTTTACCATAAGAGAGTTGGAAGAGGCAATAGGCAGGTGTAAGAATGGTAAAGCAGCCACCATGGATGAGATTTGGGTTGAACAGATCAAACATTCTGGACCAATAAAAAAAATTGTTACTTAGCCTGTACAATAATTGCTTGAATGTAGTTCAAATACCAAAGATATGGAGGAAGTCTTGAGTGATAGCTATACTTAAACCAGGTAAGCCAGCAGAAGACCCAAAAAGCCACAGGCCCATATCTCTTCTTAGTCACCTATATAAGATATATGAACATTTAATCCTGAACTGACTGTCTGCAATATTAGAACCCAAGTTTATACCACAGCAAGCTGGTTTCAGACCTGGCAAAGATTGTACAGCATGAATTCTTAACCTAACACAGCCTATAGAAGATGGTTTTGAACTGAAGGAAATCACAGGCGTAGTGTTTATAGATTGTACTGGAGCTTATGACACAGTCAACCATGCAGCCCTGCTGAAGAAAGTCTCCCACATCACAAAGGATATTAAATTCACAAAAATTATAGGCTGTTTACTGGAAAACCATAGATTTTTTATTGATTTCCAAGGACAACACAGCCATTGGAGAAATCAAAGAATTGCCCTCTCACAGGGCAGTGTGTTAGCCCCCTCCTTTAGCATACAGTATATACTAATGATCAACCGCTGTCAGAAGCCACTAGGAGCTTTTTCTATGCTGATGATCTTGCAATTGCTGCACAGTGCACAACATTCAAGGCTATTGAGAAAAAACTGACTGAGGCTTTGAACATAATGGCTATACAGTCAAACCTCACATAAAGAGCGCTTCGCTTAAAGAGTAACTCGCTTAAAGAGCAGAATTTTCTCTGATTGTTCGCTTAACAAATAAAACCAACCAAAAACTCACTTAACAAATAAATCTGGGTTCCCAATACCTTCCACAATTGGTCATTTACAATGGTGTTTCGCTTAAAGAGCAAACTCGCTTAAAGAGCAATCCTGTGGAACACATTATGCTCTTTAAGCGAGGTACAACTGTATATTATAGGGATAACCGACTGAAGCCAAACTATCTAAAAACTCAACTCTGTGCTTTTCATCTGAAAAACCACAAGGCATCAAGAAGGTTGCAGGTGAACTGGAATGGCAGCAGACTCAATACCTGGGAGTTATGCTGGATTGAACTCTTACCTTCAAAAACCAATGCCTGAATACCAAACAGAAGGTTTTTGCCAGGAACAATATTTTGAAGAAAATAACAGGCACAAGTTGGGGTGCCCAACCACATACATTAAAAAATTCTGTGCTAGCTTTATGTTACCCTGCAGGAGAGTATGCTAGTCCAGTGTGGTACAGATCAAAGAATACAAAGCAGGTGGATGTGGCATCCCTCCACCAAAATTTTGCCAAGAAAGTGCTGCCCAGAAAGAGTGGGTAAAAGCAAGATCATTGGAAACACACTTACTATTTGATCACCAATTACCAAAGCAGAGACTAAAACCAAGGCACAGTTTCCTCATAATTTCTTTCCCCCTCCCCCCACAACCAGCCCCCACAGACCACCCTAGATATTTGGAAGGCAAGAAATGAGTTACCAGACAACTGGGCAGAACCACATGATTATCTACTGCCTGACTAAGAACAACCATGGCCTGTGTGAAAAGCTTTAAACAGACTGTGTGCCAGGGTAGGAAGATCAGGAGCTAATCTGAGAAAGTAAGGGGTTCCCTGTAGATGGTAGCCTATGTGAATGTGGAAAAAGAACAAACTATCACCCATATAATACAATGCACACAATGCCCCTCAGTGTGCACTGAGGAGGAGGAGGACCTGATGTTGGCAAGAGGAAATGCTGTTGATGTGGCCTGATATTGGGTAGATGTCATCTAATTCTTTTTTGTTTTAGATATGTTAATTTTAGTGTTGTGGTGCCTCTGACATGAACAAAGAAAGAACCCAATGCTAGAGGATTCCAGAAGAAGATCATGTGATCTCTATGATAGTTGTTGGGAGTGGACAAAAGCAAGGCAGCTGGGATGTAGTCTTTGTATGCCAAAATATTTTGAAAGGGTGATTTGGACTTAATGAAATGGTGAAGCGAAGATGTGGAAAGTGTAACACATAAAACAGAGGGACAGACACACCTTTTAACCTCTATGACTGCTCTGCAAAAATTGAAGACTAGAAAGGTATGTTCCAATTTCCAAACCCTTTCCTTGAGTTAGGAAACCCGAGGAAGAAAATCTATCAGTTCAAAAGCTCTATGAACATGTTGAGTGTTTTTCCAGAAATGTCCCCTTTCCTTTTGAAAGTTAAACAGAGGGGGAGGCAGTGGTGGGCATCAGCAGTTTCGCACCAGTTCGCCAGAACCGGTAGCAGAAATGTGGATGGCCCCACCAATCCAAGTTTTGAAATAAAGTAGTCCTAATTCGAGTGCAACACAGGGCTTTCCCCAAACTTCCCCAAACTTGTCACAGGCCAAGTGCAGACTGTCTGCACATCTGTGCCAAGTTTGGTGCAGATCTGAAAGCTTGTTTCAAAGTTACATATTTTTGTTTGGGCTGACCCCATTTTTAGAATGGCTTCGTAGAACATTGTTTTGTTCTGCTGCACAGCAACACAGCTGCAGTTTTATGCAGCTATGTCTACTCAAAATTAAGGCCCACTGCATTCATTCAACCTTACTCACTTGTAAATAGGAAGGGTGGTAGTGAGGCCATTTAGTTGCTGCACTTTTTAAATATATGTGAGTGTTTACCTGTAGCAATAACCACAGCACTCTTCTGACTGTTTTGTACCAATTTCTTTTAGGAAACGTTTCAGTGGAAAGTATATGATCAACCTCAAGCAAGTTAATCATTCTCATTGTTTTAAATCTGGCACTTCTAAAGTAAACAAGAGAGCTTGTGGTTTATGGCATAATTAGCCTTCTTGCCAAAATAAGATGAAAACAATCATAAGAGTTGTTCCTATTGTGTTAAAATTGTACGTTCTTTCAAGAAAGGATAAAAAAATTTTTATAACTACTCAATTTCTGTTTATAAATGTTGTAGTTTCTGGAAGGAAAGAATTTTTGGGGTAAACTGCAATGTTTAGAAGCCATTTCCAGGATAAAAAAATATTTACATTATGTGGCTTAATTCCCATTTGCAATTGGCATAGGATGACACTTTTGTCATTCCAGTGTAATGCCAAGTTGGGTTAGGTGGGGTTAGGCTATCTCACAAGGCACATGTAAAACAGCAGAAAGAAAATTTCAACAAGATGTGCTTGTTTTTGTATTACTATGGCTCAGAATAATCTCTCTGTCCCATCTAAAGAATCATATCTCTTGACTTCTTGAGTAAAGGCAATGTACCTGGAAGTGAAATGTACAGTATTTGTATAACATAAATCTGCTTTATACAGAACATGCACAAAAGTGGCAAAGAAAACAACAAAACTTATTTTGACAAGAGCTTCCACACACCCTCCAACCTTCAATGATGGTGGATTGATCATTTCTCCCTCTCTATGTGCATGATGATGGCTGATTAGAGAAAACTCTATGTAGAGTGTAGAGGATAGATGGAAGAGAATAGAAGATGAGGATCAGGGCATCTGAATAATCTATGGAAAAAAAGATTATCTTCAATTGCCTGACATACATTGGTCACTATCCAATCCTATTACTCCACTCACTATGTGCAGAAGGAAGTAGAAGGAAAGGTAGCTTCCCATTAGCTTGAATGGACATATTTGGCAATTGTCAAAATATAGACTTAAGCTCTAATGTTCTTCAAAAATAGATACCTTTAACTCAATGCCAAACAGTTGATAGGCAACATAGGAAATGAGCAGAGTAGACAAGCAATGAGAGATGTGGCACATTAGACAAGAACATCAACCCTCAGTGGTTGAGGCTTGTGCTTTAGTACCGGGATGTGAAAATGCAACAGCAGATCTGACGATCTCTTCTCAGTGAAAAGATAGAATCAGACCAAGGTAGGATGCTTCCTAGGATGAGACAGTGGCTGACAACCAAAGGTTAGGTTTACAAACTGATGGTGAGCATTCCTTATCATACCCTTTCCATGACAACAGGCTTTTCAAAACTCATTAGAAGTATGCCAGAAATAAACACATCCATAAAAACACCCTTTTATTGTGGTTTAATGATCTAGGTACTATTTTCTCCCTAATTAGCATCATGAAAAGGAGTAAAGGGGGTGGGTGATCACCTCCTTTTGGCTCTGGCATAGGTAGCACATCTATGAGGACATTCAAGAAATGGAGGTGGTATCTCTCTGCATTGATAATTGCCTGCAGTATCAGGGTTCAATGCTGTGGAATTTACGCTTGTAGGCAATATGTGATTTCCAGATCAGTGGTCAGCATTGTGGGTGCTGAATCCTCCCTGAAACCTGCCTTCTCTGACAAAGTTACAAGGTGCTTCCCTTATGCTATTGTTGGAGGGGAAGTTTCTGCAATAGCATGATGCCACACCCAGATGTTGTCAGAGAGTCCAGGCCATTGGGAAATGTCTTGTTGGACAAAGAGTCTCCCCAAGGTAAGGGTAAAGGTAAAGATAAAAATCACCCTTGTTCGAAAGCCAGTCATATCTGACTATAGGGTTTAATGCTCATCTCTGTATATAGCCAAAGAGCCAGTACTGTCTGTGTCTGCAGATGTTTCTGTGGACATGTGGCAGGCATGCCTCAACACTGGAGCGAACAGAATGCTGTTTACCTTCCCACCAAAGTGGTCCCTATTTATCTACTTGCAATTTCTTGCTTTCAAACTGCTAGGTTGGCAGGAGTCTCCCAAAAGGGCACAGCAATTACTGTACAATATATTTGAGTGGGTTTGCCTATGGCCACCTTCTCATAATGCTGGTGAGGTAAATATAGTTCACTTATTCATAGGGTCAGTTCACAGGCAACTGGTTGTTCTGATAGCAACCTTACTAGTGAGCATTGCTATGGCTGATATTTCAGAATCATGGCAGCAGCTCTAGGCAGCAGGTCACTCTATTTTAGAGAGTGCTGTTGACTGCATATATTCAACCAACGCTTCTAATAGACAGCTATGCCAAGAGAAACACATACATAAACTGCCCTTTCCAAGTGTCATGTCACCAGTTACAGCCCCACTCCACCTCCATGGTGTAGAAGTAGAAGGCAGGTTTTGAGCTATATGTGACTTCCCTCTATTGTTAGATTATTTGACAAAGGCAAAAAATATGACTGGCCCAAGACGTTTGGCTTCCTGAAAGAAAGAAAAGTTTCCCCTCCCCACTTTATATGCAAAAGCTGAACCTACAAGCAGTGGGGTTAGATCCTCCACCTTCCCAACCAAATGCAATGAATGCAACCAAATGCAATGAATAATCCTTATGACCTGCACAGGTCTACCCTCTGGGATGAAGATCAGGCAGCACAAGAAGAACTGGGGTTTAGCATTGATGTCCCTACAGGTGCCACTTGAAGTGGTAAATTCATTCTACCTAATTGTAGAGTTGGCCCTGGAAACTGAGATCATTTTGTATCAATGTGCCTCCATCATCTCTCAAATAAAAGAAAAACTTTGGCTACTTTTTTTGTACACATCCCTACATTTGCACATGAACATAATTTACATCAATCCTTGGCCTCTGTGACATGTCCCATAAATTGTGTGTGTAAAAGTATAAATGGTTTATGCCTGAAAATTTCTACAATGTACAAGTAATTTCCGATGGATTGTTTCAATGAAGGAAGCCACAGTCTTGAGTTTACAAGAGTTGAATAGGACTGTGGAGGACAGGCCATTCTGGAGATCACTCATTCATAGAGCTGCCACAAGTGGGAAGATATTTTGACAAAACATAATAGCAGAAATGCCAGTTCTGCCAGGTTATCCTGCTATGGTAATAGGGTACACCATACTGCCAGCAACTCAATGCCAAGTGTCAGGTGGCGATTAACTAACTTGACAATCCTAAAGACTAACGGCCATAGGTGCTGAAGTCCACAGGAGTGGATGATAGCCCCCAAGTGGATTAAACCCCTTTTGAATCCATCTTAATGTTGGGCAGCAGCTTCATCAATACTGGCCTGGGGATGAGGAGGACTTTGCGTGTCAAAAGGCCCCAGGTCCAGAAAGTGACTCGTGAAACTGGATCAGTGTTACGGGTGTCATGCTGCGATGCAGAAGGCAGATGAAAGGTCACGACATTATACTCTCAGGACAGTCATCATGGCTCATCTCCATGATGATCACCAATATTCGGATTCAGATATGGAAGAAGAAGAAGAAATATGTTATTCCTAGTTTATAAGCAAGAACACAATGGTAACCAAACTGATGAGTTGCTGTGATCAGATTTCTTTTCCTTGGGAGAGAAAGAGGGGGAAATATGACATTGATCCCATCCTCTTCCTCCTCCTTGCATTGTACCAGAGTCATTATGCTTCTACTTGTGTTTTACATGTTGCCCATTAGCAATATAACCACACTGGAGATTTTACAGAATGCAACAGCAACAGCAGTAAATTTCTTGGCATCCTTTCCCTCTCGTGACAGTATAAATTTCTCAGCCTCTCAGTTTAATTCTTCTCTACCTATTAACTTATCTGCATAGTAGAGCTTCTGCCAGACACCTTGATCTTTCCAGGAAGTACCAGAAGATTAAAGATATGGAAGCTTATATATATTTATGAACATGGAAGTTCTAAATGTGTACTTTCCTCCCGGCATTCAACCATCACATTTTGGATTCCTTGGCTCAGGAATTAATATCAGGACAACAAAATTTGTAAATTGGATCCATTTTTGTGCCAATCTTCACTCTCTCTCTGTGTGTGTGTGTGTGTGTGTGTGTGTGTGACTTCTCTTTCAAAAAAAGGATGAAAGGGAAAAACTAGAACGGGGCCTACTGTCTCATGCACGTTCCCATGGCAGCATAGCAGACTTATGGGTCATCAGACAGGGAGGGAGGGGCAGAACAGACAGAGAGAATGGGAGATGCTGGATCTCATACATGGAATCACATCAGAGAAAGAGAAAAATCCCCAAGCAAGCTAACATACAATATCTGGTAATGAATCAAAGTGTGAGATTAGTAAAGGAGGAACTTAATCTTTCCAAAATTCCTTACAGTGCTAGGATTACCATGCATCACACACACTCGGAGTTCATTTCCCTTTTAGTTTTTCTTACCATTGTCACTGCATTACTCTGCTGTCAGTTTCAGCTAGCCTCAAATTTTGTCTTCTTTTTACTCACCCCCAAGTGATTTCTATTTCCACATACTTCACTAAAGCATTAAGGGCAAAATAACTGTTTGCACTTAACATATATTTAAATGGTCACACATGATATCATCTTCAAACACTTGGCAGAATTTCACAGTGTTTCTTCCTCAAAATATATGTGCACTAAAACAAATGCTTTTTGGGTGACCAACCAAAGGGTTTAATTTAGGGAAAGACAGAGCTTGTC
Organism: Furcifer pardalis; assembly: GCA_030440675.1. Taxonomy (NCBI): domain Eukaryota; kingdom Metazoa; phylum Chordata; class Lepidosauria; order Squamata; family Chamaeleonidae; genus Furcifer; species Furcifer pardalis. The sequence continues at coordinate 137,520,429 of CP126894.1, forward strand.
AAGTTAAGAATTATCTCATCCCTGAATTTTAAAACTCTGAAGTTTTTTTTCCATTCTGCTCACAAAGAATTGGGTGAAGTTTGGAACATGTTCAAATTTTGATAACCCTGTTGTAAAATTGAACTGAACAAAATTCTCAGTCAGCTGCACTGGTCAAATTTAAAGAGTACCGTTATTTTTAGCATGAAGAAACTCGTGTTGTATCTGCTCAAAGTGTTACTACTAAAGTCAAGGATCCTTTATTTTTTGGGGGGAGAGGTGGAAACTGTAATTCAATACTATACACAGTGGTGGGATGTCAAAAATTGTCCTACCCCACCGTGATGTCATCAGAATGTGGGCGGAGCTGACATCATGACATTGTGGGTGGAGCCAATGTCATGATGTTGTGGGTGGGGCAAATAATAAAAATGAAAATAAAATAAAATAAAAATAAGCATACACACACACACCCCTCAATCCACCCACCCACCCATAACACAAACCTGTAAATAAAATAAAATAAATAAATAAATAAATAAAATAAATAAATTAAAATATACCCACCCACCCCAAACACTAATCAACCAGAGTTTTTAAAGCAGAGCTTAAAGCTTATTCTGGTTAATCTTTCTCACACTAGGTCAGATGGAAGGAACTACAGAATGAACTCACCACAAGATGGCTTCATTTTGGCACTTTTCAACTTTTCAACAGTTAAAGAAGTTAGGTACTGTACTAAGTCTTTATCTAACCAGTTCTCTAGGATAATATGTCTTAATGTAAATGTAAAACAGCTGTACCTCCTAAAGGGTTCTCCAATTGGAACACCAATTGGAACAGCACAGGTGTAACTTATTGATGAGGTAACTCCAAGACTTTGCTTAAAAACCCCAAGCCAGGCCGCCAGGTCGTTTTAGGCACTGTGGTAGTACGTCAATATAGGTAAAGGTATTAAATATACATTAAAATATATCCAAAGGTGAGTCACTTACCCTAGGGAGCAGGCTATAGGGAGCTTCAGGCTAGCAGCTTGTCTTCCTTCTCCCCGCTTGGGAGGACAGCAAGGAGGCTGTGCATATGCACCAAGCACTGTAAGCGTGCATGCACACCAAGTGCTTGGCGTGCATGTACAGTGGGGGAACCAGTGAAAAGGTAAGGCTTGAAGGTGGTTTCCCCCCCCCCCCCAAGCTACTACCGGTTCTCCAGGACACTGGGAAAAGTTACTACCAGTTCTTGAGAACTGGTGAGAACCTGTTATATCCCATCACTGACTATACATGTTGAATATGTATATAGAGAATAAGCTAGGATTTACATATCCACTGTAGAGATTTCCAGGTGGCTAGCCACTCTATAGAAGCAAATGCAACACCCCTGGCAATTAATCAGTAATGGTAATGGTAATAGTAAGGTTTTTTGTACAGTTACCCACTTCTCTAGGTACATAGAACATAGCTTCAGAAGAAAAATAATGGAAAGAGTAGGAGATTAAACTCAATGGAAACATAAAAGGTCTGGGATGGTAACAGCCAATCATTAGTCACTGACAGCCCCTTCTTCCTCCTCCTCCATTTCTAGGCAAGACATGAAACTGCTAAAATGAAGGCATCTTTTGGTGAATTCACTCTGAAGTTTCTTTTTGCTTGACCTAGTATGAGAAAGATTAGTTGACAATACAAAGTTGCCATTACCAGAGTCTGCCCGATTGTGATTCAAAATACCACCATCTTCAAGGAGGCTCTTTCTGTGTATCCTGTAGGAGTGATGGATAAAGATTCTAATGGTGGTGGTGAAGAGTCGTTCAAAGGTCTTTGGTGGGTGACAAGTACTTGTGAGTGTAGATGAACAGATTAACACTAGTAAGGTGCTGGAAAAATGCAGCCCACAGCTCTATTGGGTTTACTAGCGACCATCAAGCAAGTCAGCAGGCATAGGAGTGTAAGATTTCACATTTCCACCCTGTCTGCCCACAGAGTCCATTCTATGCACCTGAAGGAGTAGACTACATGAAGTTTATAGCAAATTAAACCCACCAGTCTCTAAAATGCCAGAAGACTCAGGCTATGTTATGAATTACATGCAATGCTGTTATAAAATGGTAAGCATGCTAAGAGGTAAATGATAAACTGTCCCCACAATCATTGCAAAACATAAATTCTTCTCCTCTCCACTTCACAAACACCGTATGTCAGTCCTCTGTCTGACTCTACAAACCATAGATACCTTTGGAACTAAGCTTATGTAACTCATTCTAAGGAACACAAACCTGCAAATTATTGTTTCTCTGCCTTAAATATCTGCTTACTGTACATATCTTTGTGTACAGATAATATTCATATCCTCACATTACTTTTAAAAAGTCATTACAGCCATGTTGTAAGCAAGGTATGTTTGTCTAACATCACCAGTTTTAGCTCACAGCACTAGAGTCTCTGTAAACAATATAAACAAATATCAGATTATTTACCACAAGCAAAAAATAATGTCTTGATCCATTGTAACATTTCAGATTTGTTTTTCGTTTCCCTCTTGAATGTTGCTACTTTTGTTCCTTTTGAGTTTCATACAAATTTATGAGCTTGCTAAAGTATCTTTTTATGTATTGGCTGTCTAAACTCAAGACTGAACACCTGAGGTTATTTTTCCACATCCCCTTCATTTCTCATCATTGAGATCTGAGTCAGTGGGAAACCAAAACAAATTGCACTCAAAATTACAGCTTTACCTGTGGGAAGAGAAGTTCTGAATGTTAATATGTTGTGAATGTGTTGTAACATAATGACTTAATTTGATTTTATCTGTTATTTAAACAGAAAGGTACACAGCAAGCTTGAAAGAAACAGAATTCAGAAGTTTTCAATATCCAAGAATCTGGTGCCAGAGTAAAATGTAAGAGTGGCGGCACATGCTTCTTTTAGGGAGGACATTCTTCCATTTGAAGGACTTTCAGAGGACCGCCTTTTGAAGATGTCCCCCATTTGAGAGGCTGTCCAACCCATTGACCCAGATCAGGTCTTTGAAGTTTCCAAACCAAAGTGAACCTCTAGAGAGTGCTCAGCAAGCATACAAGTCACTTGGTCATACCCTTCCCCACTCATAAGAGATGTATTGTAATTCTGTTGAAATTATAATTTTACAATTCTAATTGGGCAACTATATATACACATTAGCACATGATTTCATGCCCTTTATGGGCCTCCTTTTTGTGATGCAAGTTCTTTCTTTTTTTCTCTTTTTTCATTTCTTTTCTTTCTTTCTTTCTTTCTTTTTTTTGAGATGTGGCAATTCTGTAGTAATACATCTGGCTCTCCCACATGTAAACAACACCATCTGGCAGCTGTACATAGAGGAACATACGATATCAGATTATTTGGCCATCTAGCCCATTATAGTCTTGCTTCAGTGAATAAGGTCTCCCTGTGGTTACACTTGTTGAAGACAGACTTAAAATACTCCCTTTTAAAAATGTTAATTTTGAAGAAGATACTTTTTGGAACCTGTGAATTTTCCCTGGTTTTATCTAGCAAAAAAACAACTGGATGCCTGGGGTTCCTCATGCCCACCATGTCATTCTTCAATGAAGGTCTGGCACATCGTTTTCAAAAAGCAGGAAAGTGATAGCAGACAGATGGTCATGTGCATTAAGATCAGATTCATTGACCAAATGAGAATGTTTTCAGTTTAAAACACACTGCTTAGATTTCAGGCCATGCTGAGAGGTGCATCTGTTTCTAATGATTGACACAAAGAAGTGTCTTTGGAAGAAGGAGACTCAGAGGATAAGTTGAGACTCTTGCTGCATAACTATCTGACAGTAAACATTTTGGTTTTTCAGAGGGTTGAACAGATTTAGTTTTACACCATTATACCACAAAATAAATTTATGCAGCTTACTAGTCGGGGGTTCACCTTATTAAATACTGAGCTTGGAAAGCTAGCTGCTGCTGTTGCTTCTTCTTCTTCTTCAGTCGCACAGTCGATTCTGAACCTTTGCGACCCCATGGACCATCGCATCCCAGGTACCTCTATCAATCCCAATAAATGATTAACATTATCATTAAAATGTTTTAAAAATATTTTGTACCATTCTATTAGTAAAAGTGACTGGAAGAATACCTTCTCGTTTCTTCTTTGAAAAAACAATACTAAAAGTACAAAACAATCATCCCTCCTGTCTTTGATGTCATTCTCTCAACACACACACTGGCCCAAATCCTCTTCCCTAAATACACAGATGTAACATAAATAATATAACTTTTGAGGCTGATTAGTTTAAGAAACCACTGTAAGTTTTTCCACATATATATGGTATAGAGAATGCAGTATCTTAGTAGTTAAGACTAAGTTCAAGACTTGAGTGCTGCATGATGGAGTGAGCTCCCATCTCTGTCCCAGCTAGCAATTTGAAAGGAAAAATTGTAAGTAGATAAATAGGTACTACTTCAGTGGGAAAGATAGCAGTGTTTCATGTGCTCTGGCATCTAGTTATGCTCATCACAGGAGCACAGAAACATCTACAATTGCTGATAGCACTGGTTCTTGGCCTCTAAACAGAGATGAGCACTGCACCCTACAGTCAGATACTATCAGATTTCGAGCAGGGGAGACCTTTACCTTTATGGTATTCCTTGGTCCTAGCCAAGAGGAACTCGGTTCGCTCCAGTTCATTCTGACATTCAGTGACTACCATTCGCACATCATAATGCAATGGTGGCCAAAATGCAGTCGCCAAGCCACATGTGCCTCAAAAGAATCCTTCTTTTCTCTCAAGGGACTTTGCAAAGAAGAGCATTTTTTGCTCAAAGAAATTATACAGATTTTTGATTTTTTTTTAAAAAAGGAGTGTTTTTTCTGCTACTACAACCATCTAGGGTTGGTGGGTTTTCTCCCTTTGCATTGTAGGGTTCACCAGGTAATCAAGCCCCAAATTAAATAAATCAGTCCACAAATTTCCTCTTTGACACTCTTCTTGGTCAGATTTTGGTGCATCCTATGGGAGATGTTGGGAACAAAATCTTAGGTCCCAGTCCCAGAAATTTTACTTTAGTCTTAATGTGAAAGTAGCAATCTTATTGAAACAACAAAGGTCTGGGTCTGTCTTGCAAGAGGCCATTCAGGAACCTTCCAATCACTGTATTACTTACTACATCTTGCCATTATGGAAAAAATGTAAGCATAAATACAGTAATGAATAAAGAAAATCTCTTTTTAAAGTTGTTATTGGTCAGGTGAGCACTGATAGCCATGTTAAAGCTCCATGACACAGTTGGTAGTTCCATGGAATTCCCATTGGGTCACAGAGGTATTGGCAGACTCATGCCCTGCCCCTTGGAATCTCATGGGGGCCATGGTGCATATGTCTTTTCAAAAAACTGCTGTTCATTAACAAAGTGCTGGTTTTGTTCCTCAACACAGAGGCACGTCAAGGAACACAACCTCTGCCTCATTGAAGAATGGTAATTTGCTTACAAGACTCACAGATGTCTCTTATGCAAGCATATAAGCAAGCACAGATCAGCCAGAGGATCCTATTCATGTCTAAGGTGACACGTGTCTATATTTCACAGACATATTAACTAGAGGAAAGGAGGAGACTATACAAAACAATACCTATTTGTTTCATGCTTCAAAAATAAATACTGAATATACACCGGCAGCCGTATTCACTAGTGCAAGGATTCTCAAACTGTGGCCCATGGCGCTATTTCATGTGCCCCCCACTGCATCGACCACACAAGGAAGTGCCATGTGGTGGGGGAAGGGGAAATGGCCATCTGGCCCCCAAAACTGTCTGAGGGAGTGTGACCCGGCCCCCAGCTTAAAAATGTTGAGAAGTCTTGCACTAGTATGATATGGGCAGAATTGTTCAGAAAACCACAGACATCTAATTTATGTCCTTTTAAATGTGGGTCAAACATAGAGATAAATGGTAGTTAAAGCATTTCTATCCTCTTCAAACTTAGTCAGAAGGTGAGATATGCTGCAGAGAAAATTCACAATAACTTTGACACCTTGCATCATGACATGAGATGTTGCTGGGTGCTGGACAGTAGGATAAATGCTTCATGAATGTTTCCACTCTAAAAGATCACCAAGATGAGATCTAGATGAGTTATCAAGAGAGACAACAAATTTGCCTCTTCTTTCAAATTTAAATAAGGTGGACAGTCATTATTTAACTCCCACTTTCATTTACCCAGATTATTTCCTGCCATTTCTACATAAGCTATTCCCAATCATATCAGAAGTGAAGGGGGAAAGATGTGTCCATACAAAATAATAGTCTACTGATATTACAGTACTTGACATTAGAGAAGATTTATTGAAATAGATGTTTAACTGTTGGCAATCAATCCTGGTCCTGATTTTTTGTTTGATCTGCCCTAGAGACAGGCCATTTTTCTCCTTTTCTTCTCAGACCAGCCATTTCTAGAGTATCCCTGCCTGTACTCTTTTGGCTCCTGGCAAGAGGCTACCTGTTTTTAGGTGCAGGTAGGATCACTCCATTTTACTTCAACTCTAGCATGTGCAATTTTTGAAATTAGATCAAAGCAGATGGCTTGCTGCTTTCAATTTCTCAACTGTTTTCAGCTTTTCTCTATCATTAAGTGGTTTAAGCAGATAGTTTTTCATGGAGGTGGGGGAGAGAGGAATATATAGATAAAGATGATTTAGAGTCCTCACAGAAAGAGGAGGGGACAAGAGTTACAGGAAAGTGATTTGTTTGTTTTCTTTTTTCCCATTAAAAGAAGGCAGACTAAATAGAATCACTTGAGGTACATATGTTACGTGAATACCAAGATCACACCAAATGGCATAACACACCTCTATGAAACCTTCTGCAGCTCTATTTAGCTCAATACAGTCCACTCCAATTAGCTATCTAGCTAAGCCACGGCTTAGGTATCTAACTGCAGAACTAGAAACTGGGAGTTCAGTTCTCTGCTTGGTTTCCTAGCAGAAGATTCAGCCTATGTAACATTGGACAGGCTGCACAGTCCCAGGATGCCCCCAGAAAAAGTGAATGGTGAACCACTTCAGTGTACTGTTTACCTAGAAAACTCTAAAAATGGTTTCCATAAGCTGAAATTTGTCTGATGGAACATTATTGAATTTTGCATTTCCACAGATGTGTTTAATCTCATCTCTCCCTTTTGGAAGCTGTAAGTTGGCTGTAAGTTCAAGAATTCCCCCACAGGACAACTTGGTCCTTATATCAATTATTAGTATTCCAATTGTCTTTATCTGCCAAGGGTTTGGGGACTTAGTCAAGTGGTGTTTGTGGATAGGAAGTGTCTGCTTCCACTGGTTTTTCCCTCCTTCTCTCCACCCATGTTTATTTCTGTTTGGGGGTAAAAAAGAAGAGAAGATGCTTGGAGGCGTATTGCTGAGTCACAGCAGAAGTGTAGCATCCTCTCAGAGGCTCATGAGAGAAGGATAGAGGTCAGCTTGCCCAGAGGAAGGCTCAGAGAATGAAGGGAGACTGGCCAATGTGTGGGCTTTTTGTCAGAGGGAGTGCTATCCCCTCCGGCTGTTAGAAACAAAGGTAGTGTCTCATAGTCACAACAGGTGACTGGTTTAACCTTAGCACAGGTTACACTGCTGGCTTTGATGGCATGGTTTCCTTCACTTGCTGCCTCCTGAATTTACAGGCTTAAACAGCATCAAAGATGGCACTGTTCAAGGAAAGCTATACCTGTAGAGTTGACAATACAAACTGGGGGTTCTAACTACCCAAATCACTTGGTGTGCTTTGCCATCTCTAGAGTAGAATTTTGCATTAGTTGAAATTAGTAGCACCTTGTGGACTAACTGGAGGGTCTACCTCACATTGAACGGATGGAGGGAGGCACACTTCCGCATGCTCTCTCTCTTCACACACACACACACACACACACAGAGAGAGAGAGAGAGAGAGAGAGAGAACAACTTCATAATATGAATACTCCAATAACTATGATCATATTGGCATGGATCCTAAAATAAACTAACATAAGGAAGCTTGTGAAGGAAATTTCTCACCCCTTCTTCGGTGTCCCCACCCCACCCCATGCTGGCATCCTAGAAAGGCTTTTCAGGAACTGCATCAGGAAGGAGGGTTAAAAATCTTCCTTAAATGAATGTCTTTAAGTTCAGTCTTCTTAAATCCAAGCCATTGAAAAGATATAATTATCTATATAGTTGGGAAAGGATAACAAAGAGGAAATAATTTTCTTGTTAAACATTTAGTGGTGAAACTTCCTATCCAGGAATAAAGCCAATTTAAGCTTTTAACAAATGCACTACCATGAAGATATTTTACAGAATAATGCAGCATGTATATGTCTGCTTGTGCATGCACACACCCACACAAATGTGCATACACACATGCACACACACACATATCCAATCAAATGGTACATGCAGAAGGAGATCATACTCAGATTTATCCTTCAGGGATATAGTTTGGGTGTTCTTTTCAGCCTGGAAGTTATGATGGAACATTATGTAGCTGGTCCGATTTGTTCTGCCTTTCTTCATCTTAAGCGTATTGCCTAATATACCCCTATGCAGATGGGAGATCTCTAGCAATTTTGGTTCATGCACTGGTAGTCTCAAAATTGACTACTGTAATGTGCTCCATGTAAAGCTTCCCCTGAAGTTGATATGGAAGCTTCAGCAGATCCAGAGCACATAGGCCAGCTTGGTTTCTGGGATACAGTAGATAAATTTGAACATTTCACTCCATCTTGGCTTGCTTGCACTGACCCCCTCTTCTCTTCAGTACAAGGTTCAAGGTGCCAGTTCTAACATATAAAGCCCTGATTGGTTTGGGACCTCATTACTAATTGGATCATTACTTCCAGAGTTTTATTGCCCAGGGCTGTGGTGGCTCAGTGGCTAAGAAGCTTGCCTTGTTAGTTGGAAGGCTGGCAAGTGGGCAGTTTGAGATCCGGGTACTGCATGACAGATTGAGCACCTGTCTCTGTCCCAGTTCTTGGGGACATGAAAGGAGCCTCATTTGGGCATTCCCTGAGTGGAGTTTCTTCCACAAAAATCCTTTCAACCCAAAATAATTTCTGACATGAAATAACTGTCGTTGTTGTCGTTGTTGTCGTTGTTGTTACCCATTCTAATCAATTCTTTATGGCTTAGCATATTTGGGTGCACATCTCAAAGGAGGCCAGAATGACAGAATAGGGTCTTCTTGGCTGTGACTCCAGCATTATGGAATTCTCTTTCATAGTCAGTCTGCCCCTTCCTACAAACTTTCAGGAATCTTCTAAACATCAAACTGTCAGAGCAACCCCATTAAATTAATATCATGGCCTTGTTTTTTCATCATTTTTACTCTATAACATGATCAATTTTTGTATTTTGGTAATGGTAACCTTGTGTTGCTGGCTAATCTTTCTCACACTGGGTCAGGCGAAAGGAACTGGGGAAATGAATTCACTAAAGGTGGCTTCATTTTGGCAGTTTCAAGTCTGGCCTAGACACAGAAGAAGAAAAAAGTCAATGTTGTCAGAATGTTGCTGCTTGTCGGATAACATTGCATTACTTTCCAATGAATTTTAATCATTTTGTTATTTGTCTGTATTTCTTTTGTTATTTACTATATACATATATACCAGAATACCAGAACACCTTATATGCCTCATGAGAAATCTGTACATGAATCAAGAAGCAACAGTTAGGACTGAATATGGAATGACTGAGTGGTTTAGAATAGGAAAAGGAGTAAGACAAGACTGCATTTTGTCACCCTGCTTATTCAACTTATACACAGAGCACATAATGCGCAATGCAGGGATGGAGGAATCACAAATTGATATCAAAATTGCTGGGAGAAACATTAACAATTTGAGATATGCAGATGATACCACCCTAATGGCAGAAAGTGAGGAGGACCTCAAGAAGCTCCTGATTAGGTTGAAAGAAGAAAGTGAAAAAGCTGGCTTGTGACTCAATATAAAGAAAACCAAGATAATGGCAACAGGCCCTATCAGTCACTGGAAAATAAATTGGGAAGAAGTAGAAGCAGTGACATATTTTACTTTCTTAGGATCAAAGCTCACTGCAGATGGTGATTGAAGCCATGAAATAAAAAGGCGAGTGATTCTTGGGAGGCAAGCGATGCGAAACCTGGGGAGCATAGTAAAAAGTAGAGACATCAAATTGCAAACAAAAATTCATCTAGTCAAAGCAATGGTATTCCCTGTGGCAATGTATGGTTGTGAGAGCTGGACCATTGGGAAAGTTGAGCGCAGAAGAATAGATGCCTTTGAGGTGTTGGAGGAGAGTTTTGAGAGTCCCCTGGACAGCGAGGAGAACAAAGAGGTCAATCTTAGAAGAAATCAACCCTGACTGCTCCTTAGAAGGTCAAATTGTAAAGATGAAGCTAAAGTACTTTGGAAATCAAATGAGAAGAGAAGATTCACTTGAGAAAGCCTTGATGCTGGGAAAGGTGGAGGGCAAAAGAAGAAGGGGGCGGCCAAAAATGAGATGGCTAGATGGTATTGTAGAGACAATGGGCACAGAACTGAGCGAGTTGAGGAGGATGGTGGAGGACAGAAGTGCCTGGCGGACAGTGGTCCATGGGGTTGCGGAGGGTCGGAATCGGCTGTGCGACTGAACAACAACAATATACATATTATTGTCCAGTCGCACAGTTGAGTCTCAACCTTTGTGACCCTATGGACCACAGCACATCAGGCTCCTCTGTTATATATATAAACCACCCAGAGTGGTACATTTATTAGATGGATGGTATATAAATGCAAGAAACAAACACACTGTTTTGCTTTTGATCACTACAATTTTCCAGTGAGAAACTGAATTCTTACCTTTGGGTTAAATATCTTCAGAATATGTTTTAAGTTACTGAAACTGACAGCAATAGAAGTTCAGCTAGAATTTCTACCACATATTAGGGATAATATGCACCAGTTTCAGAGAAAAGTGTCCAAACATAGTGAAGCGCGTATATTTCTACATTTATAGAATGTTCGTAGGAAAAGGAAAAAAACAGGAAGGAAATGCTGGATATTATCTAAATATTTTACATGCATAATAAGCTTTTCACATGCTTAGCATTATACATTTTCACTGAAAATGGATTACAGTTCTCCTTCCTCTCATAATTGCCTGCGGCTCCTAGGCAAGGTTTTACCTGGGAAAAAACAATTCAAAACCTTTGTCCAAATGATTAAAAAATCATTTTCAAGAAACCAAGCATTCCTTCTTCTGTAAAGATCTGAAAATTCTTTTTTTGTTGTTCTAAAAATGTCACTGAATCAAAGAATAGGTGTCAAACCCTTAAGACGTACCTGAGACATCCACTACTGCTAATTTTTTTGAAATGGTAGCCATGCTAGACTGTGTTTCAACATACATATCAGAGAGTAAACCATACAAAAAGACAAAAAATGTTATGGCTCTTTAAAGCAGTTAGCCTTTAAAATGCTACAATTTTTTGTCATTTTGTTTTGCTTTGTTTACTCTCTGATATACTCCTAAAATGTTTTATTTTGCTATATTCCTTCTGGATGTATTACTCATTTAAAAGGTAAACTTTTCTTGGTTTTTGTCTCATGTCAATCATTGCTTTCTCACAGCTCCTAAGTCTTCCATTTCTCTATTAGAAGCTGTTAGCATCTTCAAAGCCATATCAAAACAGCGTTTGTTCTGGCCTTTCATTTCCCCCATACAGAAAAATTCAAAGACTACAGATCTATGTGAGAGAAGGGGGAAGGGAGCACATTGCACGTATTAGGTGAGCACTTGTCTTTGAATGTTTTAGAGCCTGACATAAGTATCTACTTTCTAATAAAATAAATTCTTATGCAAATTGTTTTTATCCAACCTCTTCAGACTATTTCTTATTCTTCATAAAGGCACTGAAACGTAACAGTAATTTCCCAGCCAACCATGCTCCCTTTAGAGAGATAGATGGTATTTGTTTATCATTTAATAAACCATTGCTTGTATGTGACAGGTTTCAAATGCTTTGTATAAATGGGAAGGTGTTGTTTCAGTTAAAAAAAAAATCAAAACACCCCAAAAATCCACAACCCCAGGATTCCTCCTTGATGATCTCACTGATGATGACAAAGGTCCTACTTCAGAAGAAAATTGGGTCTTTTGTAACTCTCATTCAATTAGTATGTTGTAACTTTCAGAAACATATTTTCAGTAGTGTGTAGAACTGTATTATTGTAGATAAGCAGATTATGTTTACCATGATATCAAAGGAACAGGAGATATTCCTGGAGAAGAACTAAATATGGTTGCTAAAACTAACTCATTTTTTCCATCACTTAACCGCACCTCACCCAAACCCAGTGCAGCTGTCATGGCTGTTTTTAACAAGTCTGAATGGTAATGAGCACAAGAGGGCATCGTTTAGATGTTTATACAGAGATATAAACTATCCTGTAGACATTTCTCCACCTAAGTTGTACTATTCTGACCAGTAATGACTATCCGCAGTGTGGAAAGGAGACTTCTTCTGCATCAGGACCCAATTCATGTTCATTCACTTTTTATGCAGAAAATGAGACGAAGAGTACCTTCCCTGTTAGCTACTAAGATAACATCCAGTATCCCATGCAAAGCTAGCGTGCTCTATGAGGAACAGAAACAGACAATACTACTAGAAAGCAAAGGGTTGGCTTAGGAAATCTTTGAGAATTCTTCTAGGTTTCATATTTATTATTTACTGCCTTTTCATATCCATACATTATATTTCATCCCTTTGTTTGCTTTTAAGTGATCTCCTTTTATGAAATGGTTAATGAGAAACTATTACATAGTATTAAAGCATTCTGTATGCTTAATTACCACCTCATGTCTCAAGGAAAAACCTCCAATATATAATTATGTGCTGATGATAGTCTCCTCTAAATAGAACCTAGTAGGAGTATTGTTGAAATATGGAATTTCATTTTCTGAAAGCAGTAAATCAGCAAAGCCTGCATTTGGTTATATTTGTCCCACTTCCTATATCACAGCAGGTTTAATTTAATTAATTCTAACTTATCTCAATCATTTGTGGAGATAGTGCTAATTGTCAGGACACCATAGGAATTTATGGCTGATTACCCTATGACCCCAAAATGCCCTTACACATTTCCCTTAATATTTAAACTAACATTTCTCTCCTGTGGCTTAATTTCATTAACCTGGAAGAAGAAAACCAAGAGGAAAAGCCACCCTAACACCATTCATCCTCTGAAACATTTCCTTATATAACTTATAACGGGTCTTAGGGAAGAATTTATTTGGATCATATTCTAATAAGAACTGGCCTAATTTGTACTTCCCAAACTAGCAAGAAACCAGGATTGAATTGTCTTTTGGATTTTAGTCTTGTCCAAATTTTAGGAAGTAGTTCACTGCCTCCCCTCCCCCCAAAAAAATCATACAAAGACATGTCCGTTGGAGTGACTAGATACAAAACTACATAGTGTGGGGAAATTTTCTATATAATTGCTATATTAGTGCACATGCTTGCAAAAGGGGTGCATTGAAGAAAATGTGTACAGAACATGTAAAAACTGTACACACTAAGAATAATAAATACGAAAAGGCAAATGCTTGCTTAAAATACTAGGGGAAATATGAACCTCATCCCAAGAACATCTGTCTATCCCACCAGAGTGGACCGTAGAGGCTCTCTAGTTGTTCCATCCGCCAGAGAGGCACATCTCTCTGGCACTAGAAGGAGAGCCTTCTCTGTGTCTGCTCCGGCCCTGTGGAACCTCCTCCCAACCGAGCTACATCTCTAGATGGAGTTGCTTTCCTTTAGGAAGATCTTTAAAACATGGCTGACGGGGCAGGTATGGGGTCCTGACGGTACAATGACCTCAGCTCGCTGGGTAGTTTGAGCTCCATCTCTCCCTTAGTCTTTTAGTCTTTTAATCTTTGTATCTTTAAGATTTAGCTTTTATTTTTTTGATTGATTATTGTATCTTTTAAACTTTCATTTTTTATATATAATTGTAAATTCGAAGTTTTGGGTAATAGCTTTGGTTTTTATGATATTGTAAACCACCCTGGGTCGCCCTGGCGAGGAGGGCAGTTTATAAATTTAAACAAACAAACAAACAAACAAACAAACTACATGCTGGCTATGAGAATACAAATATCCACATGGCCCACCTCCCTAGAAGTAGGCAAATGAGTAGAGAAATGGCCCATAATCTCCTTGTACAGTACTTGAAAAAATGGAAACATTCTGGAAAGGGGAGTACACAGATTTACCCAGATGTGCCCAAATCTTTTCCTCAGCATTTTCCCCAAACCCTTTTATAATTCTGCTCCTCAAAGTTATCTTCTAAACTTTTTCCATTTTGTTTGCAGTGGGTTTAAAAAAAAGTGCTACCATTTTAATATATTTGATGTGCACCGCGTGGCATATTGTTCTGAAAGATACCCGCAGGTATAATGTGTGGCTGTATCTGATCTCCCTGTTATGAATGTGATTGGTTATTGCTTTCAATCTTCACTGGAACCTGCTTTTCACTGGCTATTGTTTTCTGCTTCCTAACACCCTCAGCAATTTTATTAAGGGTTTATTTACAGGAATATTGACAAATGCATAACGGTGTGAACTGAAGTGGATCCAAAGTTTATTCCTTTCTATTTTCTTTGACCTTGTTAAAGTGAGGAAACAATTATTCTCTTTAAAATACCTATACGTGAACATTTCCCCCCTTGCATTTATATGTTAATAACTCAGAATTATACGGTCCTTATTTAGCTTTTTACATGGATAAAGCAATTCTCAGCACTTTTAAATAATTCATTGGAGTCTTTGCTGCAGGGTTGCTATGTTCTGAAAATTAGACAAATTGTATGATTGAAAGGCATGATGTAGGAGTTTACCCAACTTCTTTTCCCAAAGGAAATTGATACACATGTCATGTTGTATAAAGGCTATATTGCAGGAAATACAACATTTTATTGAATAAGTTGCTAGATCAGAAAAAGGGAAAGAACTCTAATACAATATAGGGTAGCACCTGCTTTTTTTACCTGCTTACAAACCCTGTGCAAGACTAAGTGGTTGACTATACCATTAAAAAAAGTTGAGTTTGTTACACATATAAAACAGGCAAATTCAGGGTTTTTTTTAAGCTTCCATGATGCAAGTAGTCATTCCTCTGTTGCTGAGCACAGAATGACAAACAGAAGGTCACACATTAAATGCCCAATATCTGAAGCTATGGCTGGAGAGCCACTGCCACTTACAGGTGGCAAAAGTGGCACAATCTGACTCAGTGTATGTCAATGCACTGGAAACATGTGTACCCAGATATGATAGTGAGGAATATGAATATTATCCTGGTTTTCTATGTATGCATTTATGCAATTAATGAGACTTGCAAAGGAGTAAGCAAGCAAGTAAGCATAATACCCAGTATGTTGGGGGCAAAATGCTAATTGTGAATCACCCTGAGAGTGCTCTAAAGCTCTATGGGGTGGTATAAAGTATAATTGCTATTGCTATCACAGAAATTGTGTGTGTGTCTAATGGGATAAAACATATATACCTGTATGTCCATAGATAAATCAAGTGAAGATAACAGGACAAAATGAAGTAATGATGCAAAATACAAATGTAAATATTCTTTGTTTACAACCCTTCTATACAACTGACAAGATGTCATAATACTAAAGCACAATTAAACAAATAATAGTAGTAAAACACTATTAATTTTTTTTGGGGGGGAGCACCAGTCTATTGCATATTTTTCAAGAGCCAATACATTGCTCTAAAACGAAAAGATCTGTAGCTCTTGATGGAAAGGCAACAAGGCAGCAGTGAAGTTTCCCTCAGGGAGGACTTCTTCAGCCTGGGAGCAGACACAAAGAATACCTCTGGCTGCTCCAGAGGTATTGCCTCTTCTCAGACTGGTTCTTCATGGGTGGGTGTGTTTCTTAAGACACATAAGAACCTTTAAAAATGATCTCATGAGCAATCATTTGGAAAGCGACCCCTTCCTTTGAAATGTGGACTGATAATCAGAAAGGCACAACAAAGACTACATCCTCTCTCAAGAGTCAACCACTTGCTGGCAAGTCCTGTTGTTTGAGAAGTAACAGCCAAGTCTTTTTTCATTAGAGCAATCTGATGAGTACGCAGGCAGCAATAAAATACAAACATTTTATTTAAGTCTGAAGCTTGCAGGGGGATGAAGCTAATATATATGATTTTTAATTATTCTAATTGATACTGAGGCTACTTCACCCATATGGATGTGCTAGTCTTGTTTAATAAGCATCAGGCTGATTCTACCCAATGTTAACCATTTTTAAAAGTCCCATTGTTGTCAATGTAAGAGATTTCATCGCTCACATAACTCTCCCACTGAAGTCAATGTTCTTTTAAGTAAATGGTCACTTTTCTTAAAGGAGTCATACCACCTAATTAAACTTGACAGCTTATTCACAATGGATTTTTGCTTAGTGGCAGCTTAGACAAGTTACATTTAACAAGAGAGCATAATAAAACCTGAAACAAGCAGAATTAGAAACTGGGTTTTTGTATTCTACTCATTCTGTTCCTTTCTTTGTTTGTTATTGCCAAAGTTTGCACATGGTTAAGATGTCATATAGCATAGAATAAAACACAGAGGAGCGTAAAATCACCTGGCTTAAGTATGTATATTATTTTAACAGATTGCTTGGCTTTATACCCATCCATCTTTGTCAGCTGTTAGGAGGAATATAAATCCTGGCAGACAAGGATGAGGAATTTCAAATTTCTTTTCCACACTGCTGAAGATGGCAAGGAATTTACTGGCACTTTCAAAATATTTTTTTGGCACAGGGAAAAAATGACTTGAACTAAAAATGCCTATTTTGTGCAGAACTGCTTAATTTTGTGCAAAACTGATTAATCTACACAATTGTTTAAATGTTGCAAATTTCCCAGCATGATGATAATTGCTGCCTTAATTATTTTTTTAAAAGGTAAAATAATTTAATTTAAATATGGGTTGTTGGCATTTTTGTTAATTGTCAATCAGTCTGGCTGTGCCTAATTTCTGTGTATATCTGTGTATGCACACTACAGACAATTTATGTGAATTCCAAATCCTTGGACAGGAGAAGGAATGTTTCCTAGGTTTACTCTGGAGATGAGGAATCTGGAGGGGGGGTATCACTTTCCCATCAGGGTCTCCTATTTTGACAGGATATCCTAAAATGGGAAAAGAATGAGGAGTTTAGCAAGTATTCTTCCCATTGCTTGCGGTAATATGCTTTTCTACAGTTGCATCTATTGTTAAGTTAAACTCAGGATGGACAATCTTTCCTACTTTCCCCTAGATCAGGAGTTCTCAACCTTTTAAAGCCGGGGGGAGGGTCATGCTCCCTCGGACAGCTTCAGGGGCCGGACAGCCATTTTGCCATATCTCCACCATATGGCACTTCCTAGTGTGGTGAAGGTGGTGGCGGGTCACATGAAATGGCTCTGTGGGCCGCATGCAGTCCATGGGCCACAGGTTGAGAATCCCTTCCCTACATATTATAGTACTGCAATACCCATCCACTGCCAATTATGCTGGCTATGATTTACCCCTTAAAAATTTGTTTGGCCAAGGGAGACTAAACCCCCCAGAACCTCCCAGCTAGAATGGCATACACATTGCACAAAACATGCATATCCATATGGTCAGTTGGGAGCTGCATTTCAACCATCAGCATCATTGTCAAATTGTACTTGAATAGTCCCTATGAGAATATCTGTGGTAGCCCCCATGCTGTGTTGAGTGCAGTGGGGTAGGGGGAAATGAATTTACATTAACCTAGCCCTCCCAAAACTATTCCCTACAGTTATTGATTTTCTGAGAGTATCATGTCCATGTACTGTACTTCCTTAAACAAACAGTGGTGGCTTCTTTCCCACATATTGGTGCATGGGTGCATGTGTGTGTGTGTGATTCTGAACATCTACTCATTGGGTGAAGAATTATGGACAGCTCAATTGTAGAGCACATATTTGGCATGCAGAAGGGGCTGCATTCAGTTCATGGCACCTTCCAGATAGGGCTGCATAAGGTTTCTGTTTAAAATCTTGGTGAGATGTTGTCAGGCAGTGTAAGTAATAGTAAACTCCCACCAACATCCTATGTTTGTGTGTCTTATTTGGATGCTACCAATGCACTGCCCAGTGTGGCACAGTGGATAGATTTATGGACTAGGAGTCAGGAAACCTGGGTTCAAATTGCCATTCAGCAATAGAAACTCACTGGGTTGGAGATGACACTGGCAAAACCACTCCTTGAAAATCCTGTTTATATTTGCTATATGTCAGCTGTGACTTGACAGCAGATAATACATACAAGGCACTATGTTTGAGAGGTATTTCTTTGGCTCCAGGTGATCACATACATTTGGATACATTTAAGTCACAGCAGTCTGAAGAAACTGGCAGGGTGCCTTGAGGAGATACATTCCTTCACCCCTTTGCCCATCCTATAGAAATATACCTAGGCAGCGACTGAGAAACAGGAAGAGTCTTACAGTAAAACCTCGCATAAAGAGTGCTTTGCTTAGAGACTAACTCACTTAAAGAGCAGAATTTTCTCTGAATGGTCACCTCACTTAACAACTAAAACCAACCAAAACTCGCTTAACAACTAAATTGAGGTTTGCAATTCCCCCCCCCCCCGCCAGAAGTCACAACTGGTCACTTACAGTGGTGTTTTGCTTAAAGAGCAAACTCGCTTAAAGAGCAATCTCGTGGAACACATTATGCTCTTTAAGCAAGGTACAACTGTATTTCCCCTACTAGGGAAAAGTGTTCAAGGGCTGAGATGTCCTGGCCTCATGCCTTCCTTGATTACTTGGAGTACCTAACACTATTTCCATCTGGTTCCTGACTTCATTAGGCTATTTACTTAGTTCATTAATGAGTTGGACATTTATAGTTTACAACCTATATTGCAAATTCTCGATGCATGATGTACAAACAAAAACCTATTTTAAAAGTTAAAATCAGTTTAAAATATATACAACTGTTTCAACTATTCAAAACAACATGAAACAGTTCAAAACATACATAATATTTTTAATAGTATAACTCCACTAGCTACTCAAGCCATAATCTTTAAACCTCAACGTTTACAATTGCAGTGGACTTGGTCACCCATGTTGATAAGTAAGGTATTGTAAACATAGAATAATCTCCCCTTTTTACTGTCTTCAACAGTTTCCTGCATCCAACAGTTCTGGAATACATCCATGTACCCTCCTTTGCAGAGCATAAACACAGACACCCAGTATCCATTAAGAAATGGTGTCCCAGATGTCTTTAAAGGAATAATTTGGTGGGTATGACTCCCTATGCTGTAAACCATACACAAGTGTGAGCATCTTTTACCCTGTCTTGTGGTGCTTGTTATGGTTCCTCTAGCTAGAATGCATCATAGGTGACTACTCCAACTGCCAGAAGCACATTTTCTGGTGCCTCTTGAAGTGGTGAAGTAACAATACTATCATCGTGATAAAGCCTGAACATTGTAGAACTTGAATCATAAAGCTACTGCTATCACTACTGCAGGTGTAACAGTGAGTTGTCTCTGTTACACAGTCACTATATGAAGTCAAAGGATTAATCTTCAAGATCATAGCCAAAAAAGGAGGAAGAGTGTTGTTTGTTTGCAAACGTGCACATTCATTTCATTTCATTCATTTATTTAATTTGTATACCGCCCTACTCGGTGCAACCGACTCAGGGCGGTTTACAGGGACCCTACATATCAAACAATCAAAGGCAATAAACATAATAAAAATCATACAATACAATGCAGTAAATATAATAATACAGTACAGCAGTGCCACAAACAAAATGACACTGCAAAACAAAGTTACAAAGTATAAAGTTACAAAGTACAGTTACATATACATATACATGACATAGTTTAAAGTAATAGGATACAATATAAAAAAAATAAAATAAAAATAAAGTACATGATCCAGCAATGTTATACACAGATGGACAGTTCATACACAGATGGATAAGTCCCGGGGGCCGAACGCGGAGGCGGCCTCCCTCCAGCCGCAGGTGTTAGCGTTGGCGGTGTGAGAGTCCTACCGCTGCCACGGTTTTTTTTTGAGCCCTACCGGGCAGAGCTTCTGGCCACAGGTGGCCAAGTCCCAGGAGGCCGAATATGGAGGCGGCCTCCCTCCAGCCACAGATGTTGGCAGCTGTTGATCCCTTGAGGCGGCGGCGGCGGGCGTTCTTTCATGGCCGCGCTGGGTCCCCATGTGTTGCTCCCTCGAGGCCGGCTGGCCGAGGGAGAGTCCGCGAGAGGCGGCGGCGGCGGGCGTAGCTGTGGTTACCCTGGCAAAAGGTACCACTATATTGGACTGTCCAATTCCATAATCTGCCCCAAGATGGGGGAAGTTAATTTTTTTGGGGGGGGGGGATGGGGACTTATAAATCCTAAAATGTTCTCAAAGTTACTGAGGGTTCTTGGGAGTCGTTGTCAAAAAGTTACTTTTCTAAGCTCTGGTCAACATTTGATATTTATATTTTCTCACATATATTTCTGCATTAAAATTGGCCATGCAAGTGTGTTTTCTTTCAAAATGCATTGCAGAATTTATAACTTCAGATCAACACTGAGTCTCCTAACAAATGCCAAATTTGAAAATTTTGGGAACAAATTATTTGCAAACTCAGCACAGCTCCACTGGGTAAGAGCCAAATACAGTACTGGTCTCTTTCTTTATGAAGCATTGCCATGGAAACTGGGATACACACACAAAGCCACTACAATACTCTCTTGGAATTTTTTTTTAAAATTTAACCACCTACTGTGGGTTATTTCCCCCCCTCTATGACTTCCTCATTGGTCTTTCATGATTTTATTTTTGTAAGTAAAGATTACCATTATCTTGCTAATCTTGAGTGTTCTTCTTGTAAACGGAGCAATCCTTCTATTTCCACAGGCAAGCTACTTGCTTTTTCAGGCACCAATCAGGTTTTCTAATCAATTAAGCAAATTAATCCATTTTTCAAATTATGATTAGGCTGCAATAATTATTATAAATCCATGATTGGAAGAAAGCTCTTGACATGTTTTTAGAAACCGTTAAAGGCTAAAATGATCAAGAAGAATAAGAAAACAAATAAGGTGGGATATAAAGCATTTTGTCCCTTCCAGAACTGTGTGTATGACTCTTTGAGGGAAATGCAGGCCTTCTTTGTCTACTTCTTTCACCTCTGCAAAACTACTATTTTTCTTTCTGTAATATGTAAACTACTATTTCAAGTGCTTGACTGGGATATTGGACACCCATGTCCTAATGCTGACTTAAGGGTAACAATTACTAGGGGATCTGAAGGTGTGGCATTTCCTGCCTGAAATCGGCATACCTAGTTATGTTGGAATAACACAACTGATGCAACATTTTGGAGCTGAATTGTCCCAACTGAAGAAATCACTGATGTATGACAAATAATGTTTATGGTGAGTTCTTGACTTCCACCTGACAGAGATCTTCATCCATTTAGGAAGCCAGCATAAAACCTTTTGTTGCTTCACACTACATGAAATTCTTCCTCAGGCTAGGAAAACCTGTGATAGATTCAATCCCTGGTTGTTTATGGGTACAAACCAACCAGATCAGGTAGGATTTAGCAATGTAAATTAGGTAGCAAAATGCCAAGTAACGTTTCAAAGAGAACTGGAATTCTCCCACCGACTTATGCACTAAATAAAAAGTCTAAAAAGTATTCTGTAAAAAGTCAAAGCTTTATTATATGAAGGAAAAAATAGATTAACGATCAGGAACATAAAACATTATAAAAAGAAAAAGAGTCTTACTTTCCTCCCTTTCCCTTGTTAAGACAAGAAAGGAGTAACTATCTATATTTTCTTATTTTCTGGCTAGGCCAGCTAACACAATCGGGATTGCATTTTTCTACTCACAAGCAAGCCTCTGTGGATTTCTCTCCTTCTTCCTTGAATATACTTAAAACAATGGTGTTTCTTCTCTACCATTCTTCTTCTGCTTTTCTCTTTTGCTTCCTCTCTTACCCCATTCGGTGTCAAAGGAGATGCTAAGATAACAAAAACCATCTTTCATCCTCTTTCTCTCATTTATCCAATAAGACTCCACATTCAATATCCAGCATTCTGTACCTCCTTCTGTTCTCACAGTCCTAACATATTTTGACTATCCAAGAGAAGAGTAATCCATACCTGGGTCGAAGGCCAAATTCCAAGCCTCTCTTCATCCCCTCTTAGGAAGGAAAGCAACATCAGCATTAATTTTAACTCACAAACCAATACCCCCATTTCAATTTGTAATAAAAACATACCTGACAAGTTTGCTGTGAGTTTAAAGGAGAAGAAGAGAACAACCATGTGTGTTGGCTTGAAATCCATGGTGGAAGGATGAAGATATCAATGTAACTGATTAAATAAAATCAAAACTTTTACAAATAAACCATACTATTTATGAGCTCCACACTAAACCTTTTCACCAAGCAATTGCTCCAAGATAACTCTGTTAAATTTGTAGTTAAACATGCACTTAGTTCCACTCCTAGCCCAAGCTCTATCTATGATAGATCTCTCTTTTGCTAGGCATAAGCCACTTGTAAGGGCTTTCCTTGATCACTAGTAGACTGCCATGAAATTCCAATTGATTAAATATATATAACTTAGCAACAACATTGATGGCTACACTTATAGATCAGCTGTGAATGTGGTGCACTATAGGAGTAGGGCAATACAATAAATGTCAGGAATGTAATTCTTTGAAATCCCATGCTCCTCTTAAAAGCGTCCACTGACACAGACCAAGAGTCCAGAAACTCTTTCTATTACCCCTTGGATACAGTCTTTTACAGACTAATTTAGGATTGGACAAGCTACAATTTATTGAGAAAGCATGGCTTATTGAATGCAGCCTTGGCACCTACACGATATATTCCATTATCTAGGGATGGGTTAGAGTTAACATGGAATGCTCTATGTTTCTATTTGAGTCCCCCCCCCCCCCAACAAGGCTGAGGATGGTTTAGATGTATGACTATCTCTCTAAAAGGAAACACAATCTTTTCATTTCATACCCAGTCTTAACAGTGTGATTCCAGCTGTTGTTAAACCGAGCTTAAGTGTAATCAAGATCATTTTAAAGCTGTCAATCAGATATCACTAATAGCATGGTCCATATTCCACTTTGACAATCCGTGACTAATAAATATGGAGAGGCTCAACATTTTTAGGGTTAGGGGAACGGAGGTTTAGGAAGCATCACAAAGTCACAGTGAAATTATAATGCAAAATCCATAATAAGGATGAGACCTAGAGGATATAAGCAATGAATCCCTATTTAATCTTGTTGAATGACAAAAGGAATGCCACTGCAGTTTTTAAATGTAAAGCAGTGGTGGAAAATGCTCGTATATTTTCTGGGAAATAGACATGATAAAACATTTTTATCTAGTGAACCTGTTTTGCAATGTCTTAGTGCAACACTCAATAATGGATTGTAATCTAATTTATATTGCACTATTGGGAAGCCCTTCAGAGGCAGTCTGTCTTCTAGAGTGTTCTAATGACATTGCTATTCTTGACCTTATCATCAAATGTACATGCAACAACACTGGAGAAGTTCTTAAAATTCATTTATCAGTATTATGCAAATACCAGATAACTTCTCTTTCTACTGAGGCTTTTATTGGACTTCCCCAAAGGACCTCAGCCCTTAAAAAAAGTCATCTCCAAACAGAACAAGATCAGATTGATAGTTTTGCCAATTTCTAAAATGAGTTTCATTACCTTGTGGGAGGAGAAAAGAGCAAGGATAATAATTTACCATAAACTAAGAAGTCAGAAAACCTAGGTGTTTCTGCTCTATTCAAAAACAGCTGAAATAGCATATTTTGCACATAATTTTTAAGAAAAACTTGTTGTAAATACTCAGCGTATCTCATAGTACATTTTACCGTGAGTGGAAGAGTGAGGGAATCATGGACTAGTCCTACACCACTTATGGCTAGATCTCCGCTGGAGAAAGCACATTTTTTCCCTGTATAATCAGCTGAGAGGAATATGAACAAGGTTTATTCTTGAACTTATGTTCTGCGGGTGAGCTTTCAACAGAAAATGTCTGGCCATTGTGTGGTCCCAGTGACAGACTTCAGACCAATCCAGCATGAGTTTTCTAACATCATTGGGAGAAAAATTAGAATGATCTCTACAACTACCAGAGGGGAAATCTTTTCAGAGTACATTGGAAACAATGTGCAAATTTCTGTAAACAACTACTATACTTCTAGGAATTCATATAGAGCTTTGCTTCTATAGTTTAAAGTACAGCTTCTTCCAGACCAGATTAGCTTGTTCAATCTGTTGCACTAATTTGGGACAAGTAAACCTTGTGTTCATTTCCATTTTTGTAAGAACCATGTATTTTTAGCAATTATGCTCCATCTCAGCAGAAAATGTTCTCATGGCAGGCAGTGCTAAAATTCCCAGCTCTGAAAAATTTGGCATTTAGACTAATACCATTAAAAGTTTATTTCCAATCATTATTATATTCTTAAAATAGCTATGTCACATATTTTGAACATGTGTGAAAGATCAATTCCTAATTATCTCTAATTCTTCAACCCGGTATCCTTTATCTCCCACTTTCCACATTCCAACATATGGCCAATATGTTCTGAATTTACCGCTCTTCTGAATGAGCTTCAACCTTACTGAAAGGTTGGATTTATAAATGTTGCAGATTTTCCTATAACATAAAGTTTGAAAATTTACTTTACATTTCAGATTCCAAAATAACCTGGTGAAGTTATGCAACCTCAGGACCATGAAAAACTAGGTGTGTGCACTCTTTTCAGACAGAGTCTGAACTTGGAACTAAATGAACCCAAAGCCATTTTTAGAGACATTTGGCACTTCTCCAAAACTAACAGGATCTTCTCTAAAGCAATCAGAAATCAATAGGATTGCTTTTGAAGACACAGACCCACTGCAGACATATGGAAGGATACAGACCATCATTTTAAAGTACTGTACTGTAATTGCATACTAGATATATGTATTATCCAATGGTGGGCAAAAAATTTTTTCACTACCACACTGGGGTGGAGCCTATGTCATGAGCTGAGCCTATGTCATGGACGTAGCCTACATCGTGGGCAATCTAGTCATGCCTGCCATATGGCCATGTATACATCTGCAAACACAGGCAGCACTGCTTCTTTGGCTGTAAATGGAGATGAGCACTGCACCCTAGAGTCAGTTATGACTGGCTTTTGAGCAAGGGTGACCTTGAATCACTTGCAGGGACAAAACCTGATGGGGCAGGGCAGGGAGGTGGGCATGGTCACCCAATTTTGCCACCCTCCTGCCCAGATGCCACCCAATTTTGCTACCCCACCTCCTGGCGTGTGTGAACCTGTTGCTGCCCACCACTAGCATTATCTTAAAAGAAACATGCATATAAGGACTATATCAGAGTTATGTGTGTATTTCCATGGTGACTGCTGCATGTAGGAAAGAGGCCAGCACTATTCAAGGGGCACAACAGTACCCCCTTGATCACTCATGTTAAGCCCAGAATTTTTCAGCTGAGAAATATTGAAACAAAAAAAAGACACAAGGCAATTACAATAAAAGAAAGGGAAGGTGAGCAAACTAAAGGCTGGGCTGGCACCAAAGGAGAAGACACTATGCTCTCCCCCTTAGAAATGAACTTTCTTTGACTTTTTGACTAGAAACCCACTGGTAAATTCATCTATATAAGATAAATAAATAAATAAATAAATAAATAAACACTGTTTAGAGCTGTGGTTCCCAATGTGGGGCACATGACCCAAAGGGGGATAATTTGGTGTTTTTTAAAGGGGGAAAATTCAAGAAATGAACAGTGAATGTTTTTGCATTTCTTATGGTTCTAGGGGCCTCATACACAGTATATAAATATATATTGTGACATACACATTTTTAAAATTAAAATCAGAATGTGGGTGAGGCAAGGCCAAAATAAAGGTTTGGAACCACTGGTTTAGAGCCTAGTTTCTCCAGTCATCCAATACCTGTGGCCTAGCAATCCCAAAGCTACAGTCAGGGGCTGCAGCACTGCTTAATGCGGACTCATGTCTCATGTCCTTTTAAATCTCCTCACTCACTCCCTTCCCCTGTGTCTGACAGGAATCTATCCTGCTCAATGGTGACATTGAAGCTTTCTCTTGACTGCTGAAAATAAGAAAGTAAAAAGTAAAGTAAATAAAAATTAAACCACTTTCAGTTCTGCAAACGGCTGCTGCTCAAAGTACTTCTGTCCTGTCAGCACTCCAAAACACCTCAAAACTCTGGGGCCTGGTGCAGATCCATCATTTGCTATGACCTAGGTTTGCAGAAAATGGGCTCTCCAGCCCCCTCCCCAAAGAACCAGGAACACACAAATAACAACATGGGACCGGCCAACAATCTGGTCAAAGTGTTTTTGAAAAGGTCCCACACCAAACAGTGTGCCCTTTTTGGGAGCATTGCCCAATGTGCATCCTAATGAGATATTTCCTTCCCTCAAAGATCTTCATAAAGGAAAATGCCAGGCAGGGATGAGGGAAGGGATTGGGTTGAAGCGATTGATAGCTTTAGTTTCCACCCTGTATTACATTAATATTATGAGAAGTAAGATAATACTGTTTCCCATTGCTCTTTGCTAATTCAGCATGTTAGCATAAGGAACATTGAAGACGTCTATGGTGGAATGTCAGAAGTGTGCTATTTTTGTTGTTTTAAGTCACACAACATATCCTTTTCACATGCCAGACCAATTCAAGTTTGTCCTTTAACAATCCAATTCCTTGTACAGTATCCCGATGTTTTGTTGCATACCCTTGCTGTTTTATTCTTGGGCAGCTCATGGCCCTAAACAAGGGGGACTTTATTCAAAAATTGGGAGGGGAAGCACCCTCTTGTGCTGCTCCTAAGCCCCCTCATGTTCTTTCAGCCAATTCTGTCATGAATATAAGTCACATCTCTTATTGGTAATTTGTATGTTTATTGTTTATGTATTCTTTATGGATATTTAGGATTTCTAGATTCAAGTCAATAAATATGTAAAATATGAAGTTTCAAGTCCTATATCAGGTCAGGCATTGCAAGGGGTGAATTGGGGGAATCGAAAAATTAAAAAAATCCTAATGAGATGCTGAAGCTATAGATTCTAAGGAGAATTTATACTTTAAGTGTGAAGAATGTAAACTAGGAGAGTCATCTTGAGTTGTATGGTATCAGATTCACCTCAGGAGTGTAGAAATAATTTGTTATTATTGTGTTCTATGGAGTAATATTTGACTTACAGCAACCCTAATTTAGCTTTCAAGGTATGTGAGATATTTGTTGATGCTGTGTGCTGTCCAGTTGGCTCCAACTTATGGTGACCCTATGTATGAGCAATCTTCTAAATACCCTGTCCTCATCTCTTACAAACTCAAGCCCACAGCTCTCTTTATCTGACATTTAGTCTTCCTCTTTTCTTGCTGATTTCAACCTTCCCCAGCATTATTGCCTAGTCCAGTGAATCTTGCCTTTTCATGATGTGCCCAAAGTATGACATCCTTAGCTTCATCGTTCTTACTTCCAGAGACAGTTCAGGTTGATTTGCTCTAGGACCCACTTGTCATCTTTCTGGGAGTCCAGGGTATCCAAGGAACTCTCCACCAGCACAATATTTCAAACAAATTAATTTATTTCCTGTCCAGCTTTCACACCCATACATGGTGGTCAAGAATACAAGAGTGTGGATTACCTTTGTCTTGTTCTCCAGTGACACATAGTAAGTGGCAGATATTAAGGAATAGTTAAATTATTGCCAACTCTCCCCAGTGAGTTTCTATAGTTGAGTAGGGAATTGAGCTCAGGTTTCCCGAATCTTATCTATCACTCCCTTCACTCCATTGTACTGGCTAAAATACTGTTGCTTAGCATAGTCAGTCACAATTACAGTAGACCCATTCAGTCAGTGAGGAATTGATGAGTCACCTCCTCTGTATGTCCCATTGATTCAGTGGGCCTATTCTAATTGCAACTCATCGCACTAAGCAATGAGATTTTAGCCATTGGATCTCATAGAATCAATTGTTTCTCTTCATCTTTGTAACCAACTGTCACATGGGGAATTGCCCATTGGTTTTTGTCAAAGCACAAGGTATCTCTGCTGGCTGAGAGCAGAAGAATTCAAAAATGTGGCAATCCTCATGCCAAAAGCTAGAAATTAGATTTAGGTAGCATGGTGGTCAAAGACTGTAAATACTTGAAAAATCATACTGTTCTGCATGGAATATTCCTGCTCTGTTCTAGGTTACAGTCGAGTCCAATGGTTTGTCAATATGACCATACACCATCTGCATCATATGAGAAAAAACTCCTATATTTTCCAAAAACAGTTTTGGACCTTGTTATTTGGCAGAACATTTCTCCCAAAGATTGACTGTGCACATCACATCTTGGGGGGAAAGCCTTCTTGGTGGCAGTACCTATACTGTGGAACAACTAGTCAGTGGAGCTCTAATGTTCTCTCTTTGAGAGGCATTAAAGACACCCTTCCTCCTTAATTATTTTATTTTTGCTTTTACTGTTTACTTTTTTTATATAGTTCTAGCTGGTGGATAGTTTATTATTGTTATGTTGTCTTTTATTGACTATTTCTATTGTATTTTTTTCAATGTTGTAAACTGCCCAAAATGGGGATCTTTTGTTCTCCAAAGGGGTGGTATAAATATTTATCAAGCAAGCAAACAAGCAAAGAAACAAACAAAAACAAAGAAAGAAAGAAACTAACATTATTTAAGTACATCTCCAAGCTTCCAAAGAAAAACAGTGAAAGGATTAGTAGACATTTATTCAGTCTATGTATTTTATATTTACCCCCAATAGCATAATGAACCAGATTTACTGAGATGAAACATCCCTAAAGCTTCCCATAATTTCCTACTTTTCCTCCATCATTTTTTTTCTTTTTGGTATTGCTTTAGGGTTTTTATTGTTCAATGTTGAGAATTTTATCATTGCTATCAATAATCACCATGTCAAGTGCAAAATCCTCCCAAGCTACTGAAAAAATGGCTCATCGTTTGTCTTTAAACATATTATGGAGGTGGTTGCTATCTAATAAATAAAGCATCAATTTCTCATTCAGGTTCACTACTTCTTGTAGGTTTCTTTCAATATTGTTGACACATTTCTTTTGTCATTTGAAGCAACTAGTGAAGATGTTTTCTGGCAATAAAAGAAAGCTGGTTCAACCTTAGAATCATAGGATAAAATGGTTTCTGGAAATGTAACTTTTGGAATAATCTCCCAACATCCCCCAGCCAACAGTAGATATTCTGGGAACTGCAACACACACACAAAACCCCCAAGCTCTGTTTCTGTAAGAATATTCCCAGTTCATGACCAACTGATTATTTTCAAAGGCATGGTGATTTATTTGGAAACACATCCCAATATTGTAGGTTGAGGCTGATGCTTTTGAACTCCATAGGTGTTGCTGTTCACACTGATAACTCTGGCAGAATATTCTGAAAGCTAATAGAAAAGTCCCCTGAAAATAGAAGTTGGGGACTCTGACTTAATACAAATTGTATGCAAATTTGAATTAATCCCTTTCACCACAAAGGATCCTTATACAAAATGTTCACATTCATCAAATCCTGTAGAGGATCTTACATATTCAAATGATCAAAAGAGAATTCTCTGTACAGGCTATTAGAGATTAAATTACTTTATTAATATGTACATTGTAATGCATAGCAAATGTTTCAACCCTTATTTGTTGACAGAGAGTAAGAATTCAAACATAGCCAGGAGGACTAGAAGAGAAGTTCTTTACAACCCTCCCTATCACAATGTATTTGTTTTCAGTATAATTAATCAAGTGCACAAAAATATAGATACCCATGTTTATTTTGAACTTTTCTTATGTGAAGCATGTAATCCCATGTTTAGTCTCTGTACATAAATATCAGACCAGTCAAATTATTCTTTTCCACCTGGGACTCTTTTGCAAGCCTGGCAGCATCCATAGAGTTCACCCACTTCACCAAAATGTAATCTCATCCATCCATAAAATGTATGTAATGTAATCCCATCCATCCATTCAGGTGAAGAGAATTGGATGAGGTTTTCTTGGGAGAAGGTTACTAAATCCTCCGTTCCTTGCTGCATAATCAGCAGTAAGGATTACTCCAGATGGGGTACCTGGTGGGCAGGAACAGACAGGCCAACCATTGACATCCCCAAGGTGCTGAACAATACAAGTACAGTATTGCAAACCAAGCTCTGCAGACTTGTTAAAACGAATGGCTAAGAAACCAATTTACATAAGGAAGGGGTCAGAGATTCCATTTTCCTGAGGCTGAAAAACAGCATGAAGACAACAGTCACATGTACAATTTTACATCTTTTCCAGCTGTCATATATATATATAGAAGAGATGAAAATAGGACTAAATTTCCAAGTAAGTGTGTATAGTTCTGCACCTACACAGCAAATCTTACAAAGGGATATTGGGATAATTAATTAGAATCTGAGAAGCCGCTAATACTAACCATGATCAACATCAACAAGCTCCCCTTTCTGGCTCATCTGAGGCTACCCCCTCTTGTAATGAATTTTTAATGTTAAGGTTATGCAGATTTTATATTTGTTTTTAGATAGTAAATGGCACAGCGGTGGGTAATATTGCTATGTTTTAAAGGGTTTTAAAATTGTTTTATATTGGTTTTAACTTGTGTACACCACCCAGAGTCCATTGGATAGGGTGGTATATAAATTAAATTAAATTAAAGGCTACAGTGGCATATTATATCACTTACTATATTTTTTTAATCGTGTCAGAAGCACACAATGGTGCTTTCTGGGTTTGAAGGGATTTTTGCTGGAGGAACTCCCCTCAGGGGACACCCAAATGAGGCTCCAAGATCTTTTCCCACCAAAGCAGTCTCTATTTATCTACTTGTAATTTCGTGCTTTCGAACTGCTAGGTTGGCAGAAGCTGGAACAGAGATCGGCACTCATTCCGTCATGCAGTACTCAAGTCTTGAACTGCTGAGTTGCCGAACTTTCAGCTAACAAGGCAGGCTTCTTAACCATTAAGATACTGCAGTCCCATTTTTACTATACTGTATACAGTCAAACCTCGCTTAACGAGTGTTTCACTTTGCAAAAAACTCGCATAACGAGTGGGTTTTTCAAAAAGTGATCTGACTCGCATAACAAAAATTTTTGTTATGCGAGTCAGACTCACATAGCGAAAATGTTTGCTATGCGAGTCTGACTCGCATAGTGAAAAACTCGCATAGCGAGTAGCCTCGGAGAATGAATTAAATTCGTTATGTGAGGTATTACTGTATTACCATGTTTACTATATATTAATGAGGCAGAGAGGGCCTATCATTCAGTAAGTTCAATATTGCACAACAGAAACCAAAGATGGATGAAAAATGCAAGTTTGGCAGATCTGATTTTTGTGGCAATCACTGTATGTTGTCAGTATCTCTGTGGGACTATTGCTTAATCAGAAAATACAAATATATCTGGGTACGCTATGCAAGTATTATTTCAGATAAACAAGTGGCTTCAGATAATGCAGTACTTGGTTTAAAGCCATATGGGTCATAGCTGCAAAGTCACAAATATGCTTTATTAAAATGCTTCTCTATAAATCAGCATCGCAGCCATGTAAACCATGTTTGTATGTATGTTTGTTTTCTTCCTGGATTTCCTGACTTAAATAATGCTGAGTATTTAGGAATCCTGATTTCTATCTTTTGCTGTTATCTTCAACTGTCAACGCCTTCTACTTTTTCACTATCACAGCTAGAATTGACACTGGAATCTCAGACAGCGCTTCGCCTTGATCCAATATTTGTTTCATTCCTGCTTCTTATATTCAGTGTTTGCCCAATTCCCAAGTGATCTTCCTTTTTTCGTTGTTTGCTATAAACCTTCTCTTTTCAAGAAAGCTGCTTCTATTCGGTCCTCTCTTTCATTTGCATCTGTAAATGAACACCAGCTGCATGTTATGTGAATATCTGATGCTACAAAAGTTTGTAGTGATTACATTTACAAGACTGCCAGGGAATCCTGAACTACTAAGTTACTGAGTTTTCTAGATCTACTCTGCAAGTCACAGTTCTGCTTGCATAGAGATTTTTGATGCAGCATTTCTCCTGTCAGAATGCATAAATTAATAAAAAAGTAGCATGAAAGTGTTTACTCTTTAAAAGCAATGAATGCCTTATGGACTTACAGGTATCCACTGAAACCAGAAAAAACAATTGCTTGCCATGACAGTTTTTTTAAAAAAAAATGAAAAAAGGAGGGGCTGAGACAGCCCACGCCAGCTAAAATTTACCCTGTCAAGTGATGTTTAATTGGCCAAGCTATGCCCAGCCAGGTTGTCCAATAAAAGGGAATACATCACCCTTTCAAAGTATAAATACAAGCCTCTTTATGGTTTAAACCTAGCAACTGCCTTCCACCAGTTTTTCTTGAAAACCTGACCTGCTGTTTACAGACACAGATTGTCTGGGAACTGTACCAAGAAAGGGTATGTTTATGCTTGTTAGCTGTATGTTTTGCTTATATGTTCCAAAACAATAGCTAAGGAGTCTCACTGAAAACAGGGACCATGTTACTTCTAATTCACCTAATTGGTCTATGATTTAGTTTTCTCTTGTACTTTACTATATCAATGGATTCTGTTTTCAGTTTTAAAAAATGCTTTTTTTATAGTTTAAATATTGAAAATACTGAGTACATATATTCATATTAAATAAATGCTAAAAAGGAATCTTTCCTTTGCTATCTTTATTGCCTTTCAATAATTGTAAAAATGGTGTATACCTGTAAATACCTTTTACAAAAGTGTTGGGAACACAAACTTTTCTTTGAGAATTTTGGGTTTTATGAAAGAACCTAATATCTGGCTTTTAAGGTTAGAGGACAAGTATCTACTGTGCATTGTGCATAGGCGGCACTCTTCACTTCCAGGGTCAAATTTGACCTTGACAACATCTGTTCTCACACTCCCTCCAAAACTGATGGCAAACTACTGCTTATCAAGTTTGTAATTTTTGTTCAGTACAGCCACTAAAGTCATTTATCACAATTTCACTGAATTAATCAAATGTATGTTTAACCACTTAGCAAAGTGTTTCATTTTAATGAGTCTTCTTCAAAATAGGTGAGCAGTTTTGATCTTTAGCATTCATGTGCAGTTCCTGTTTCCCTTTTAGAGCTTATCTGAACCAACCTATGACAAAATTGGTGACCGTTAGATTATAGACAACTCTCTATGGCATCTAGGAAAGGGACAGTCCTGGCTGAATGGACTTCCCCTCTGTTCTGCAGCCTCCTGTTCCTCCCTACATCTGTTTTATAGGATTAGAGACCCTCTGGAGTAGATTTGGATGGGTCAAAGGCGGACCCAGTATGGAGAAGAGGAAATAAAGTCCTATTGCAACAGGAAAATCTGCAACCACTTGGATGGAGCCCTTTAACACTTAACACACTGCAAAATTGGCAGCTCACTATGAAATGTTTGGATGCATTTGTGAGCATCCCTATACAGACACCAGCCAAATCTGCAAAGATATCCATTGCTGCTTTTAAAAGTTTGCTGTATGGTTCTTCTGTTGTGTCTGTTTCTGTTGGACATGCAAAAAGTACACTCTGTTTTGTTTGCTTTTCTCTTGCTTTTCTCAGGTGCATAAATTCTTGTGATTTCTGCAAAGTATTCATCATTTGCAATGTATTTTCTAGAAGGCATACACAGAACTTGAAAAGTTCCCCAAAGGAAGGAGCTAGTGCTTGTGGTTTTTTCTAGCCATTGGTAAAGATAGAAGGGGAAAGAAGTACCACCCAAAATATGCCGTGCAAGACGTCATGAATTTGCATGCATAGGCATTCTGAAAATCCTTCTTGGACAAGAATCCTATTTAATTGGCTTTAAGAAGATACTCTTCTCTCACACTGTCTTATGCAGAGCCATCTGTGCAGGGAATTAGCAATCTGGATAGTCATCCACAGAGCGCTTGCTGCCTCTCTGGTGCTGGACGTTATATAGCGATGTTCTAACAGTTGTACTAACTCCAGTGCCAAGTTCCTGGGACTGAGCAAACTGAGAAAGATGGAATGCAGCTCTCTAGGATCCATTTTAAGCTCAGGCTGTACCAGCAACAAGACAAAACAACCCCCCATGCCAAAATCAGCACTGGGTGTAGCAATATAACCTAAAGGGCATAAGCCAGGAGATTCTCATAGCCTCTAGTCTAAGCAAAGCTTGGGACCTTACAAAGATGGATGCATATAAGGACATGTTGAATTGATCCATATTTGCCCAGTTAGAGAATGATGTTGGTCTCAAAGTATCATACTACCATTGATCTCATATGAATGTCCTCAGCACAGCACTATAGTCATTCTCCTTATAAGTTTCCCACTCTACAATCTAAGCAGTTACTATACACCCAAGATACCGAGAGAAAGACATGGGCATCATGTATGATTTGTTGTACAATCTTGCACTCTAAATGCTATTCCTGTTCAATACCATATCATGTTTTTGTATAATACTGGTAAGAATTGAATAGGCTAAACAACAGAAGAGTACCCTCATTCCATTTTATTTCTCCCCCCCCCCTTCCTTCCTCTGTTTCTAGCACTTTATGTAAGGAGGTAGGCGTTAATTTTAACATGTGTGTGCGTGTGCGTGCGCGCGTGTGTGTGAATATATTGTTAGTTTTCCTGTAGATCAATAAGCTAGCCTAACCTTCATATCTTCTGATGTAGTGTAAATGCATACATTTTGTGAACTAGTTTTAGACTGCAATTGTGTGTGTGTGTGTGTGTGTGTGTGTGTGTGTGTGTGTGTGTGTGTGTGTGTGTGTGTGTGTGTGTGTGTGTGGTCAGAACACATTCTAAATGGAGTATCCAAGTACCTCAGCTTAACCCAACCAAGGATATTGAATTGGAGCCTATTGATTTTGACAATTATAATACAACAGCTGCAGCATTTAACAATATAGAAGCACTTGGCAGCATTTTCCCCACCTTCCATTTCCTTATCATGTTGTTGCCTTTTTGCTCTTACACTCAATAGCAGAATGATCAGAAAGAAAGTATCCTACTGAATCTCCCCAGCAGACACTAAAAGGATAATAAAAAGATAATTTACTAGCATTCATTCAGATAATCCATCTTGAATAGATTTTGAACTATCTGCATATGCCTAATTAAGATTCACTAGAGCGTCTGTGGTAGATGTTACTGTATACTTCAGAGTGGAGTGCAGAAATAGAGAGAGAAGTGGAAAAGCTACCTCAATATTCAGCGAATTTCATAATAAGGATCACTGCAGAAACATAATATTTTTCAAAAGGAAGAATATATCTGTAATTTGAGTACCTATAACAATAAAATCAGAATGATTGTGGCCAGGCGTGGCAGGGAGAACCTTTTCAATGCATGCATTTCCACAAGAGATAAGTTTGCTACAAAATAAGGCTGCATTCCTATACCCACTACAGAGCAAGTCCAATTGAATGCAATAACCAAAATCCTATTGCTTAGCATAGTAAATCGCACTAAAGTAGGCCCATTGAATCAATGGGGATTTGATGAGTCAATTCCTCTGTTAGTTCAATTGATTTAAAATGGATTATTTTAATTGCAATTTACTTTAACATATTAGTGGCACTTAGAGTAGGCCAATTTGGATCAAAGGAACTTATGAAGAAGTTGACTCACTAAGTCACTATTGATTCAATAAGACTTCTCTAAGAATTTCCTAAAAAATAACATTTTCAGCTAAATTTCATTGAACTGTGAACTATAGAAAAGAATATCACCCAGAGCGTCATGGATCGACAAAGGAGAAACACACAGCAAGTTACCATCTCCAATATGGCATATGAAAACCACTGAATAGGCTGAGAACTGGGGTGACACATTGTAAAACAAAGCGAAAAAGGTGGGGCCATATTCATGATGGTAAATAATGTGAATGTGGTGAGAGACAAGACTTTGACCATCTGCTAATCTGTAGCACCATGCCTGAACTGTGTGATAGCGAGGATAAGCTTGAAGGAAGTGATAGGCTGATTCAAACTGCTGTATACAGGAAAAGTAGAG
Organism: Furcifer pardalis; assembly: GCA_030440675.1. NCBI lineage: Eukaryota > Metazoa > Chordata > Lepidosauria > Squamata > Chamaeleonidae > Furcifer > Furcifer pardalis. Next base: position 137,556,575 of record CP126894.1, read on the forward strand.
TGTGAATATGTAAATAAGTAATTTGTGTACACATACATTTTGAGATGATTAGTATTTTTGAAATTATGTTGGTTTTAAATTTCAGTGCTTCAGACGCAGATAAATATATGAAAATGTGATTTACTAAACTACAGGATTTGAGGCAAAGAAAGATATTTCTGAGTGGACATAGAAATATAGGCTTGTACTGGACCTTGTTTTGAGGAGAATTATTTGAAAAAAAAACATACTTTAAAACAGGTCATTGACTTCTATGCTATAAAACCTTTCCTGTCAGACTTCGTATCTCCCAGTGTTAGAAATATGGATTTATGTATTGTCTCTAAATAGGAATATTTAGGAGGAGATTGCAGAGTTGCCATAAATTGTTGTTGTTCAGTCACACAGTCAATTCCGACCCTTTGTGACCCTATGGACCATTGCCCACCAGGCACCTCTGTCCTCCACCATCTTCCTCAGCCCGCCCAGCTTTATGCCCATTACATCTACAATACCATCTAGCCATCTCATTTTTGGCCGCCCCCTTTCTTCTTTTGCCCTCCATCTTTCCCAGCATCAAGGCTTTCTCAAGTGAATCCTCTCTTCTCATTTGGTGTCCAAAGTACTTTAGCTTCATCTTTACTATTTGACCTTCTAAGGAGCAATCAGGGTTGATTTCTTTTAGGATCAACTTATAGTATTTGTTCTCCTTGCTGTCCAGGGGATTTTCAAAAATCTCCTCCAACACCACATTTCAAAGGCATCTATTCTTCTACACAAATTTGGTAGATTCATTTTATTTTTGTTACAATAATATTAATAAAATAATGTTGCTAGTAACACAACACCAATAAGTATATATTCCAATAATAATAATAATAATAATAATAATAATAATAATAATAATAATAATAATAATAATAATAATAATAATAATAATAATAATAATAATAATAATAATACATGTTTCCAAGGTCTGTCTAAGTTAATTGATACTGACTTCTTCAGATCAGTGTTGCTTCAGTCCATATCATAACAATTTCTGAATCTCACACTCTTGTTATTTGCTGACAGTTGCAGCTGACTTATAGTAAATCTAATAGACTTTTCAAGGTAAATGAGAAATGTTAAGAGTAGTTTTACCATTACTACCCCCTAGTAATTTTCTATGGCCAAGAGAAGATTTAATTTTAGTTCTTCTGAGTCCTATTTTTGTTCTCTATCCATTACATGTCACTGACTCCTACGTTACTCTTCTGGAATCATTGAGGCCACTTTATATCCATGTTCCTTCAGAAATGCCTGTTTAGTGATGCAACATGCTTATGGTTTGCCTTAAGAGCATGGAAAATAGATTTTTAATATTGCAATGCCAGCCCTGGATAAGTAATTTATTGTGAATAATAGACATGGGGCTACATTTTTGACAGGTTTAGGTTGCATCTCTTGCACTATACTATTCACCTCATCTCCTTTGTTGGTAGATGTTCTGTGTCTGGTGGTGGGACAAAGATTATCCTGGCAACAATATAATGCAGTGGCCATCCATTTGCTTTCTGCATCACAGCATGACACCTGTACCACGGATCCAGTTCCACGAATCACTTTCTGGTCTTGAGCTCTTTTAGCACAAATTCCTCCCCAACCCCAGGCCAGTATTGATGAAGCCACTGCCCTCCATCAAGTGGTATTTAATCCACTTGGGGACCATCACCTTCCTTGTGGACTTTGCAACCCAAGGCCGTTAGACTTCAGGGTTGTGAGGTTAATTAACCTTCACCTGATGATAGGTGTCGAGTATGGTCTGGCAGTATGGTCTACTCTATTAGCAGAGCAGGATAACCTGGCCAGACTTTCTCCATGTGAAGAGAGAAAAGCCAACTCAATCTACATCTCTGCACAAATAGAACACAATTGTCTACTGGGAGCAGGGGGCTAGGGCTTAATGATACTGAACACAGGCTCTGGGGATAGGCCTCAGGGCATCCAGGGATACTCCTGGGGTACATCGCTGTGGTCGTGAGGAGAGGGAAATCCAACCTGTGCCCACAGTATGCTCCTCAACATTATAAAATGTATGTATATTACTGTACTGATTGTTATGTTTGTGATATATAATGAAAAGTCTGGCTGGATAGCTTGATGAGTTTAAGCAGGGCCAGAGTCTGGGAGATCCATTCCCCCATCCATCTCAAGATAAAAGCTGTGTATTCTTGGGTATGCTTTGTGGTCCCAGAGTGTCCCAGGTTTAGGTGATGATAAACTTCTTCTGCATACTGTATACCTAGAAAACCTTAGAAAGGATTGCCACAAATCAGAATTGATTTGACTACACATCCCCATTATCATCTTCATCCAATAAAAGCACCCTACCATTTCTTATATTTATTTTTCAGATGCCAAGAATTTTTCATAATCTTTGTCACTTACATAGAGAGAAGTATTGAAACGTTACCTACGTTTTTAAAAAATTGGTATATGTTACTATATAGAAGATGGGAAAATATACCTTAAACATCTGCTTACTTGGAAGAATTGGTAATAATGCAAGCTTATTCTTGTCCACTATAATACTTTGAATCTGAATGTATAGTTGTTTATAGTTGGGGAACTAGATTAGCTGGGGCTACAGAAAGACAACCTGAAGGCAAAAGTAGGTATGCTCTAACATTATTTTAAGAAACTCCAGCTAATCAAAGTCTTTCAGATTAGATGGAATGATGACAGCGTTTTATGTTGTTTTAATTAAATACACTATAATTTAAACCAGTGAACCGTAACAACCTAATGCTTAGCGATATATATCCCTGGGAGAACTTTTAAGATATGTGTATAATTCTGCCTGCAAGGTAATTGAGGGATATTTTTGGGTAGTAGTGGTGGTAATTAAAGGTTAGACTAGAACTACAGCAACAAAATGTATATATTCACATTCTTAGGAACTGTGCTAAATTCTCCCCTGGAAACTGATGCCTAAATCATGCCTAAAAGATCATATACTAGGAAGTCTATATAACAAAAAAGAAAAGAAAAGAAAAACAAAAAGATTGTGGCAACTCTCAGACCAATAGACCAACAGAAATGCCTCTTTGAACATTACTGAGAGATCTCCCATTCTTGGTATTCAATAATTTTCATTGTGCAGTTTGCTTTGTTATGCCAAAAATAATATGACACTTATGGAATGGTATGAGAAATTAATTGATTTCTCCACATCAGCAGGCAACAAAGATGTTTGTTTTATGCCCCTGCAGAGTCCACAAACCCAACCATCTGACAGCCGCACCGTATTGTTATCGGCTCTTCGAAATTAATTATTAATAGAAAACAAAACATTGTGTACGTGTGTGTGTACATACTCAGAAAACATGTAACAAAGATCACACTTTTAATCTAGATGTTGTGTGTGCGTGTGTGGGTAAATCCTCCATTTCTGGGAATCAGAAGAAACTGTACACTCAGAAGGCCTGGATACATCAATGCTGGCTATGCACTTCTGGTTTTGAAGCATTTAAATTGGGCACTGTCTGAGGGTGTGTGTGTGATCATTTGAGCGCATTTATGATGATTCTGACGGAAGAGATGGAGAACTATCTAATTTGGCCAAGCGATAAGAAGGAAATTTGGCATGAAATGGCTATAAAACTCACTTTCTCAAAATGTACTTAACAGTCCCTTCTATATATCACTTTAGGGGCAATATTTGCTATATTTGAAGGAGAGGGGGAGGTACTAAAAATCCTCTTCCAGTGATGGGCACAGCACGGCTATAACTGCCACAGTGTGTGTACAGAGAGATTCAATGTGAAAAGTGGAAGATAATGGTGCTCACAGACTAATGGGCACTGAAGGAAACACGGGCTCATTTTTCACATCATGTCATCTCTAAGGTTTGAATAAAAAGTAATGGCCAGAATGAGCCTGGATCTATCTCAGACATTATCATTTGCCTCCTCAGTTTTATTTGTGTTGACTTGTACAGTCTAAAAGGATGACAGTCTCTGGGCCTCTGGATCAGTCAGAGTGATAATACGCAGCACATTACACTGTTGGTGACAGGTTCTGTTCTCCTGCCTGGCATATGAAAGGAACGCATCTCCTTCCGTCATTTCAAATGCTAGAAACTGACAGAATAAAGAATCTTGTGGAGGGGACATCACAAACCCTGTCTGTTACGATTTTATGAGATAAACTGCAGTTTCTAGGGTATCTTGTTCGGGAAATTAGTGTCAGTCAAACTTTAGCGTGCAGGCAAAGGAGGGGGGAGCAGGTTTTAAAAGATAAATAGCAGGGATGGTGAAATGCAGCTTTTGCCTGTTTAGAGCTGCCACAAAACCCAGGCTGTATTTTAAGCGGTGGGTAGCTGCTTATGTAATGCACTTCAATGCCAGTTTAAGGATATAAAACACATATTTCCATTCAAGAAAGGGTAAAGAATAGGGGAGAATCCAAAAGATCACCCTTCAACAGCCTTTGGGGGCAGCATCAACATTTCAGATGTTTGAGGTGGGGTTGAAGATGTTCAACCAGGCAGAAGGAAGACAACTGATGACCTAATGAGCTAGAAGTGCAGTACACTAGTACCCCGGATAACGTTATGACTTGGTTCCACAAGTCATGACGTTATCTGGTTTTTAGCGTTGTCCGGGGTATACATTGAACAACGCTTTAAAAAAGCCCTGACATCAGGGACAAACCATGCCGAGGCAAGACAAGGCTTGTCCGAAATTCCCCCGCCCCCGGGGGGGGGGATTTCGGACAAGCCGAGCGGAAGGGCGCTTTGGAAGAGTGGATGAGTTAGAATCAGGGGAATAATCGTCATGGTGTTTCCGAGGCACACCCGCGCCGCGATCCTGTCAAGAGGGGGGGCTGGCTCAAGCGTTTGTTGTTGTGGTGGTAGCCGCTGTCTTTGAAGAAGATGCTGCTGCCGGTGGTGGTGGTGTGGATGATGAGGGTGATGCTTGTCCCCCTTCCTTCCTTCCTTTCCCTCTGGCCGGGTGTAAGAGCTGTTGGCGCCGCAGACATGGGTCGGCCCCAGAGTCGCGATCACAGCATGGTCTGGCTGAGAGGGAGAGCCTCACCTCTTGGCAGAGCCATTAGCAATCCCCGCATGATCTTCACTCACTGCACCAAGGAGCAACCTTTGACTGCAAGGAATGGCGGGACATCCATGGTAGAGACAGCCAGAGCAGGAGGAGGCGGGTGTGTGTGGGGGAGAAGCCTTGAAAAATACAAACACAGGCACGCATGGCTTGGCAGGAACAAAGGGCCAGCGGGGTGAACCTAGGAGGCAGGAAGGAAGGCAGGCAGGTGATTGGGGTGGGGGTGGGGGTGGACAGAGAGAGAGGGAGGGAAAGGAAGAAGAAGAAGAAGAAGGGGAGACAGATCAATAGGCGAGCCTTGCTGGCGAACGCACTGCCGAGTGAGAGGCTGGCGCTTCCCTGGCCCTCGGGTTCCCTCCCTCTTCCTCCTCCCCTGCACTGATGCACAGCCAAGATTGAAGTGTGAGAAGCCGAGACAGCTCCTCTGCTCTTCAGAAGGTTGCCAGCTCGCCTCGGCTCTCTTATGCAAAAGAGTCGCACCGTCCACCCCACCCCCAACCTCTGGGAAGTCTGGTGCCGTGTGTGTTTTAAAAGCAAAGTGGGTTCCACTATTATTTATTTATTTATTTTATTTATTTATTTATTTCCTTCAACTTATTATCCCGCCCAATCGGGTAAAAAACCCAACTCTGGGCGGCTTACATACACAGTTTAAAAATACATAGCTAAACCACAAATCAATATAAAACCACAAATCAATCTACGATACCCTATTCACAGTTAAAATATAAATTAATACAATAATTAAAAGTTAAGCTAAAAGAAATTAAAACAGTTCCAAGTTATAAAATTATGTAATTATTAAAAAACAGAACCAGGGTAGGAAGGTAAGAACAACGGGTGGCTGTCTCATCTGATAAGCCACCCAACATGAGATCCGGTATTTCCGGATCCCCAAACTTGTCCTGCCAGCCAGGTTTTAAGGCCTTTCCGGAAGGGCAGGAGCTCTGTTTGTTGACGTAGATCGATAGGCAGGAGGTTCCACAGGGCTGGGGCGGTCACGGAGAAGGCCCTCCTTCTGGTGCTAGAGAGGCGAGCCTCTCTAGCTGATGGAATTGCAAGGGAGCCTCTCCGATCCGCCCTGGTGGGACGGACAGACGTTCTTGGGGTGACGCGGTCTCTGAGGTATCCTGGCCCACTACCATATAGGGCTTTAAAGGTAATGACCAGCACCTTGAATTGCACCCGAAGATATACTGGCAACCAGTGCAGCTGCCGAAGCAGTGGTGAGGCACGAGCGTAACGCCCGCACCCCATCACTACCCGAGCAGCCGCATTCTGGGCCAGCTGGAGTTTCCGAATGGTCACCAAGGGCAGCCCCATGTAGAGCGCATTACAATAATCAAGTCTGGAGGTGACCAGTGCATGTGTGACCCTGAGCAAGGCGTCCCGATCCAGGAGTGGGCGTAACTGGTATATTACACGAAGTTGTGCAAAAACCCTCCTGGCCACGCCTGCCACCTGTTCTTCGAACAGTAGTCGTGAGTCCAGGAGGACCCCCAGATTACGCACCGGATCTGTCTGGGGCAAAACTGCCCCATCCAGAACCAAAGCTGGAAGCTCCCGGGATAACACAGGGCCCCTCACCCATAGCCACTCAGTCTTGCCGGGATTCAGCTGAAGCCCGTTTTCCCCCATCCAGACCCTAACAGCCTCCAGGCACCTGGAGAGGACTTCTACTGCACCGCTTGGGTCCCCACGGGCTGAGATGTACAGTTGGGTATCATCAGCATATTGATGGTACCTTACCCCGTGGGAACGGATGATCTCACCCAGCGGCTTCATATAGATGTTGAACAGGAGGGGTGAGAGTACCGAGCCCTGAGGCACCCCGTATTGGAGGAGCCTAGGGCTGGACCTCTCATTCTCCAGACATACCGTCTGGGTCCTGCCCCTCAGAAATGAGGAAAACCAGGCCAACACAGTGCCCTGGATCCCCAATCCTTGGAGCCTTCCCAAGAGAATGTTGGGTATCTGGCCAGAAGGGAAAGCCCCGCAGTCACTGCTGCTGCCCCTCACCAAGCAAGGGTCTGAACTCCCCCCCTCACGGCAGAGGAGCAAAAAGTCTCACCGCCAAAGCGGCACTGGCCGGATACCTGGTGGCAGGAGGGGGAGGAGGAAGTGGGGAGGAGGTGGGGTGAAGGGTTCCAGCAACGGCATCTCTTTTTTAAAAGCCCCTGTGTCGGCTTCTCCGTGGGTGGGCGCACGCGTGTCAGATGGGGGCTGGGGAGGCTACGGGGAAGAGCTCCGTAGCCTCCCCAGCCCCTGTCTGACACACGCGCCCGCATGGTGTTTGGAAAGGGTACGGGGGATCTTCCCCATACCCTTTCCAAACATTGTGCAGGCAGGCGCTGGGGGTGGGTTTGGATTGGGTAGATGTTCTATCCAATCCAACCCCTCCCCCCCACGATTGTTCCAGATAATGCTAAAAATCGTGTTATTCGATACAAGATTTTCCCAAAAATCTTGTAACGTTATGCGGTTTTAGCGCTATACGGTACAATCGTTATCCGGGGTATCACTGTATTTATGTGCGCCTGTGTGTATTATGGGCTACTAGGTAGCTTCAAATGTGTCATGACCCTAAAGAAGGTCTCAAGGTATGTGAAATGTTCATGTACCAGTATGTTTGTTGCCATAAGTGGGTGGTGGTGGTGGTTGAACTCAGATCTCTGAAGTCCCAATGTGACTTCTATCCACTCTACCACATTGGATCCACTCTAGGCTAAAGAAAACCAACTGAAACAAGCACCTACCATGCTTCTAATCTTCATGTCATGATAGGTGACAATATGATTGGTCAGGATCATATGAGGAAGAAGAAATTACCTTTATCTTGAATCAAGGTGCTGATTCACAGCAGAGAAGGGAAGCAATGATGAATAACAGGATTTCAAACAGGTGAACATTTATGGCTTGGGGGGGGGCACTTACACCAACACCACATCCCTATAAGGGGCTCTATTTTCAGACCAGAAATTCAAATGGGCAAACTAATTAGTGACCCAGTTTGCTGGCTGTTTTATTGCAGCCATTTTTTAAAATGTCAGTAACAGTGTATTGTAATGGGAACGAGTGATTTCCCTAAGGAACAGTTGAAACTTCCTCAGGGATGTTTTTCTCTTATCCGAGCAGGACTGTGGGAGGTGAAATGGGAAAGGAAAAAAAAGATTTGGATAATATTAGGCTTGCTTGTAAGCCCCCTCCCCAAAGTTAGGAAGGAAGGCATATTTGGGGAAAATAGCTGGAATGTGTTTTAAAACAAAAATCTCTTTTATTTTATTTTGCATAAAAACAAGTTCACTGTGTAATAACTATTGCCCTATAAGTGATTATTTGTAAAGAAATGGTTACACTAAATATCTGTCATTAAGGGGAATTTATCTAACTTTAAATTCCTGCTTCCAGGAATCTGTCATGTTCTCAACACTACAGTTTAGTTGCCAGCATCTTTGGCTTCAAGCAAACATCCTACCCTTTCACCCTCAATTACTTCCATAGAGCTTCTCTCTTTAATTCATTGCCAATGAATAAAAGAAACCTTAAAGTGGTCCTTTATGGCCCTTGCATTGGATACGCTTAACAAACAAAACACTGGCAAGTTACACATCTCTTCTGCTGATAGTACAGACAAATCTCTGTCATTGTCAACTGCAACTTGTATCCAAGAATGCATTTTTTCCTGAATCAGAAAAAATGTCATTGGGGTGAATTTGTTTAAGTTGGATCCCAGCTTGCCATGAAGTAACCCACACATTATGATCTGAGAACTATCTATTGTGGCACACACAAAATGAGACATGCAGGATTCAACACGGACTGCAATGGACTGCCACAGCCTTGAGGTGCACCTTCACAGCCAGTCCATCTGGCATAGCCTCTTCTGCCTCCATGACCATTGGGAATCAAGAGTTCCTCCTCTGCTCATTTTGCCATTGGGCCCAATATGATGGTTTCCAGTGGCATTTCCTCCACTGAGGAGGACCATCACCCCACCTAAAGGGGTTCATCTGCCCGTTGCCATTGACCACTGGCTGTACGGTCTACTCCATTGCTAGAGAAAAAGAAACCCTAAATGTTTTCCCAGTTCCCAAGAACACATTTCTGAGGTGCAATTGGGGGCTGCAGGAAGATGAATGTGTAAAGGAATTCAAATAAAATAGCCATGTAAATAGATTACAGGTGTGTTAGAATGATTTACTTTAATCATCCCATTTAAGTTGTGAAGAAATGGGACTTGCATTGACTTGCATTGTATTTAGAATTCTCCATAGAGAATCATTGGATGAGCACCTCTAGTGGCATTTGAAATCATCAAGGGAAGAATTTACCCATGGACACCTCAGTACAGGTTCACACACTTTGAACTCTAGGGTTCACCCACCCAAAAGAGAGGGGGGAGGAAAATAATCACTAGGCTTCTTGCCATGATCTGGCCCATCTTGATAAGAAAGCCCATAACTGGTAAGAATCTGTCCTTGAAGGCGGGGGATGGGTAATATCAAGGATTCCCCTAGCAATATGTGTGGCTCGATAGCAGAGTAGCACTTTTAAGCTCTTACGCAGCGAAAGCCTTAGTGCAATAACACACACACATATGCCTTCAGTGGAAAGGTGCGCTTTACTTACAGTGAGGGGAAGACAGACATACACAGGGCTATATACAACAGTCTCTCTCTCTCTCCAAGTCCCACAGTAGGTAGACAGCTTGGATTCCTCTGTTGGCTCCAACTCCAGGAGCACTCAAAAGAGTCCTGGTGATCCTTTAGCAGTTCTTTCTTCTCAGTTGAAGAAAAGCTCTCAACAGCATCACCTCCTTCAGTGTCTCAGTCCTTCTCAGTATATAGACTCCTTCAGAATAGCAACATCCTCACAGATAATTTCCTCCAGAATAATAGCCTCCTCCATAGACCCTTCCCAGAGGGCCACAGTTATACCCTAGTGTTGCTGGGCAGATTCTCTAATCAGCCACAGCTGGGCTGTTACAGAAGCACATGGACAAGGCATGCACAGCCTGGCAATCAGTTTGAGGCTCTATTATGTACACCTGTGTTCAGAACACATGGAGGGCCTTAAAGTTGTACTATTCCACTGGGCAGCAATCTTTGTACAATACCCCCAAATGAAAAATGTCCTAACAGGTAACCCCGAGATAAGGATCTAATCCCAAGGACATTTGACATTCCTAAGGGGGGGAGAGGAGACACCTTTTGGGATAAAAAGGAGAACCCTGGTTAGTTTAGAGAAGGAGGAGAGAAGAAGTGAGAAAATGGAGAGGAGTCACCGAAGCTTTGAACCATTGCCAAAGGATGGGACTTTGAAGGAACATGGCCTTTAGGGCCACACTTATAATGTAAGTTGCAGGGACATGGCTGGACTTAGTCATTTTTCCAGCAGCATGACTTTGAAGAAAAACCTCAAGTCTGGGACTTAGTCGATTTCCCAGAGTTGACTCTTAGAAATATTTCTAGCTTGAAGAAGCACTTAAAAACTATCACGTTTCTTGTTTTCCAGAATTTAACTATTGATAGGCTTTGTGTGCCTAGGAAATAGATAGCTAACGAGAGCTATTTTAGAAGGATTTTTTAGCTTAGAAGCAGGACCCAGAAATGGGACATTTGACTTTGGATTTGTTGGACTTGATTTGCTAGTGAGTCATTGCCATGCTTTGCTTGTGGAAGCAACGATTTGCCTTATGGACATTATTTTATCTTATATTATAATAAACAAGGAGGCCACACAAGGTCTCTTTTCTAAAGACAATTGGAAGCACTGTGTCCAAGGCATGGGATTTAACACCACCTGTTCCTGCTTACATTTACTTCTACACACTATCAGAGAAATCTTCCACAGCTCATCTTTGAAGAGCACACCGGAGGGGAGATAAGGGGGAGCCGACTCAGGCAGAGCACACAAAGTTCCAGGGCAAGATATTAAGGGGGTGTGGGAGTCCATAATTGCCCTGAAGACTGAGAAAAAAAAATTTCGGCAGAGCTCTGACCCAGCGCCCCCCTTGCTCCCCTCGCAGTGTGGCGACAGGAGGGATAGTAATTCTGGCAGAAGGAGTGGAATCCAGTGAAAGCAAACAATTGAATCCTGACTCAAGTAATTAATTACAAATACCTAGTCAAATTGCAAGTCATTCATTTTGGCAGATATAGTTGGATTATTGTTATATTCTTAAGAGTTGGGAACACAACCAGCAGAGCAACCTAGGTATGTTTTGTTATAAGCAGAGGCAGTGGAACTCACTAGAGTTACAAATATAAAGCAAAAAAAAAAAACTTTAACCTTGTTCACCTAAAGGTAGTATAATTGGGGAGGGAAGAGACAAGTGTACTGAAAATGCCACCATTTTAATGCCTCTGTTCCTAACACAACACAGAGTTTTTAGGCACAGACAGTCCTAACTGTATAATATCCTTCAAACTTTTCTTCTGCCCATGCTGTTTTATTCAGCTAACTAACGTCATAAAAGCAAATGTTAATTGTTTCCTTCAGCAGAAGCAGCAAGACAAATAAAAATGGCCCCTTCGGTCACTCCACCCCACTTCTACCCTTCTACTCCTAATAGCAAAGCATGATTTTCCTCAGCTCTCTTTATTTCCTATTTGAACAGTGCTTGTCTAATAGTACCTGCCGTCTCTGTCCAAGGAGCTGCTGCACAGTCTCACATGTCATGGATGCCAACCTGTTGGGTGGGTGGAAAACAGAATATTGTGGATGATGGGGATACAGGTGTTAGTGAAGTCTCACACATAAAGAATAACATGTATTCGGTAGTACTCCTTTTTAAAATCTCTGTTTTCTCCTCTTGGAGCACAGAGGCATTTTTATGAATGTTGGGTTTTTGTGTCAAACCTCACAAAGACCATTTGTTGAGCCACAACACCAACAGAACAATTTTTTAAAGGTGTTCTGCTCCTGTGTTTTGGAGAATGGATAAGAGAGGCTACACAAAGCTGTGCTCTCCCCTTCAGCCCAGGTTCTGAAAAGATCAGGCTCAGGAAAAGGGGGGAATGGAAGGGAAAAACTGAAGTGATACAAAGAGGGAATCAGTGTTGTCTTCCATGGCAATGCTGACATTAAGGAGAACTGAAGACTACACAAGTCCCATATTCTTTATCATTTTGATATCAATTTAACCATCAATCCACACAGTCCATTTTTTAAAAAGACATTCCCATAAATAATTGCCAAAATAATTGACATAGGTGTTATCAGGGAAGGGCTCACCCTATGGGTTCTTTTGGATTTTACCATTACCACCGGTAATTATGCAATTTTCCTTCATCCAGTATGGCATTAGTGCTCCTTTTGAGCTTTGCTGCAGTTATCCTCATACTAGCTGTGAGGTGGGGTGTGTGGATTGATGGGATTGGCTTTTCCAACTCTTTGCCACCCAATTACTACATCGCTATCCTTGTTGGGATGTGGGCAAGTGAATCATTAGTTTTTACAGAAGGCTTTGGAGTAAAAAAACCCACAATTTATTGATATGGATTAACACAGCTTCTGACACTTTTTGGCAATGAGATTGCTTTGTATTCTTTCAAATGTATTTTACCACTTGCATTTTTTTAAAAATGTATGTTGTCATTCTAGAACTCACTGCAAGCTATGCAAATTTGCAGATTATGTCTCAATCACAATAGGTTTCCAGAAATATGAAATGAATACATACAGTGAAAATTAGGAATCCACTGAAAACCCTTGCCACCCTTAACATGAGCATGAAAGACAAAACCTCTGCTCCCCACTCTGATCCATCCCCTATAACAGGGATGCCCAAACTACGGCCTGTGGACCGGATCTGGCCCCAATACCAATTCATCCGACCCATAAAGCCCTCATTGCTCCTGGAAGTGGAATAAAATGTGCCCATATGGCACATTTTACTTCTGCTTCTGGGAACAAAAATGGCTTCATGGGCCGGATGAATTGCTGTCGGGGGCCAGATCCAGCCCATGGGCAATTGTGACTGCCCCCTCAACCATGTGACTGGCCAGCAGCCTGAAAAGTTTGGGCACCCCATCCTACAATATCTAAAGAAAAGTGTCAAGGGGACAAGCCAGGAATAACATTAACTCTCTCAATTCATGGTGAACAGTTTAACAAAGCATTTAGCAATGGCAAAAATTGGAATAAAATACCACGTAATGTTTTTCTTGGTGGGGTGGGGGCAAGGTACACTGGAATATTGGCATCAACAATTTTCTTATCTTATTAAGAAAGGCCAACATGATTCCACTCATCATCTCTTTTCAATGACAACCTCATTCTGTCGTCTCTTAAATTATTGCTCATGGGTAGCACTTTCAGTGTTTTGTATTGTTTATATCACATTTCTGAAAAATAGTTTATGAACTCCTGAAAAGCAAAATCTACCCTCTGCTTCCCCCGCCCCAACCCTCTACAGCACAAACTTCCATTGCTGTTGTCTTGGATGAAGAGTGTTCCTTTTGGGCCAGTTAATTAGAAACACCAAGGACTCTGAAAACACGACAGCTTTAGCTCCACGTCTGTACCCTCTGTGACAAATACAGAGCAGCTGTAGGGCAGTTATGCCAAGGGTAACGTGTTTCCCTGAGGAAAGTCCCTGGAAAGAGAAGCAGCAAAGGAGGAACAGTCAGTCAGACCAACAGCAAGGATGTTCTCTAAATCCAAAGGTCTCTGAATTTCATTCTGTGCTGACTCTATGGGTGTTGCCATCATGCCCATCCTCGTAAGTGAATTTCTTATTTTTAAAATTATATTTCTTCCAGTCATTTGGAATCATCCTTACTCCAGTAGCACTCACACGCCACAAATAATAAGCATTTCTAATTCTGAAACCTTTGTCTCCTTGTGTATTTATTTATTATTATTTATTAAATTAAATCAGAAACAAAGTTACATTTGTTCAATTCTACACTCTTGAAAGCAAGGACAAATGCCAGCGAAATGTGGGCTTTAACAGCTGTGGAAGAAAAATGGCTGCAAGTAACACAACGAGCAATGGAGAGATCAATGCTCAGAATCTCACTTTGCAATAAAATAAAAAAAATGAGGATATCAGGTGAAGATCACTGCTAAAAGATATAGTAACAGAATACCTGATGAACAATTTAAGTTGGGCTGGTCATGTTGCACGCACAAGTGATGATAGATGGAGTGCCAGAATAATGAATTAGTATCTGAGAGGTCACAAAAGACCCAAGAGAAAACCACCTCGTCAATGGGAAGATTTTCTTTTTAAAATATTGAAAAAAATGTTGGGCTAACATGGAGAACTGCCAGGGACAAATTGTTATGGACAGAAGTTGTGCAGAATGTCATGATGGAGGTGTCTACTCATACAAGGACTCCTCACTGAATAATGACTCCAAGGTATCCAAGGTATTAATTTAAAATATTTATGTCCTCCCTTTTCTCCTAAAAAGGAATCCAGGCAGGTAACAGATTTTTTAAAAAGTCATTACACTATACAATATTACTGTAAAAGGAATCAAATAAAACATTAAAAGCAATAAAAGCACAAATAATTCAATTTTTAAAAACTCCTGAGGCAGCCAGTCACTGAGGAAAAGTCTACATAAAGACAGAGCAATTTGTCTGTTTGCAGAAGGACAGTAAAGATGGAGCCAGCCTGGCCTTCTGTGGGAGAGAATTCCAGAGTTTTGGAACAGCAACAGATAAAGCCTTCTGCCATGTCTCCACTATATGTACATGAGAGGGTGGGAGGACCAGCCGGGATGTAACTTAAGTATGTGTCACCGTGGTCAGATGTCACTGTTCCATCTCCAGGAACCAAGTGCAGCTGGTTTAAACTGTGCAATTACATTCTTGGCCACTCCTGAAAACTGGACATTTAGGCTCGGAAATGGGTCTATGAAAACAGCCAAACTTCACACCTGTGTTCTCAGGAGCAATGTAACTGTCTCCAGTGCAGAATGAATCTCTATTCCTTGATCTGCCTTTTAACTGACCAGGAAAACCCCGTCTTATCTGGATTAAATTTCAGTTTATTTACCTTCACCTAGTCCATTACTGATACCAGACACAAATCTAGAACTGAAACAGCTTTCTCAGACTTAAATGGAAAGGAGAGTTGGGTGACATCTGTATGCTGGTAGCACGGAACCACTGTTTGTATAGAAAGAAGTAAAGTAAAGTAAAGTAAAGTAAAGTAAAGTAAAGTAAAGTAAAGTAAAGTAAAGTAAAGTAAAGTAAAGTAAAGTAAAGTAAAGTAAAGTATCTCTTTCCAACCACATGGCCTGGAAGATGGAGAAGCTCAAAAGGACATATTTCCTCTTCCAAGGCAGAAAAAACAAGGGAGAAAAGGCCAGAGCAAAACAAAGGCCTTAACTCATGCAAATTGGGTCTGGTGAACTCTGAGGCAAGAAGGAACCTTTAAAATTGTAATCACAGACAAATAATGCAAAACAACTTCCTTTAGGTCAGGCTGTTCTATCCTATCTGGTCACTGCATGCTGGGGTTGCACTAGAGTATTCAACAAAAAGAACTTTCCATTAATGGACAGAAGCCATGGGATGCAGTCCCAGAGCACCTGAAGAGAAGTTGCAAAACTCAAAAAAAAATGTTTACACAAGACATTTCTATAGTATGTGCTTAGTGTACTCAACAGCCAGCCAAAGAATTTTCCCCATAGTAAATTAAAAGTCCCAAAGGCCTTCAAGAGGAAGATGTATGTGGTCACAGCTATTGTCATATCCGTTGCAAAAGCACAAAGCTACCACTGTTGAACACCTTGCCATCCAATGGTTTTCAAAGGGAATGTTTGTGGGTGTGGTTCCTTTTCTTCCACTGAAATTGTGAGATTGGAGGAGCAGCATCATAGGATTTAACCAAAAGCCAATCTATTCCAGTATTCTCATCCTGGTTTAGCATGATGCCACTGCTAAATCAAAGACAGGAAAGGAAACCAAGAACTCTTAAAATGTTTAAATTCTGTCTGGATCTTGACCATATTAAATAGTGCTCATTTTCTGACATGAAATGAGTGCAAACAAATGCACAGTTAGTAATATTTTTCTTACTGCTGGGAGATAGGAAGAGTAAAAATACACATATCCTTCACTGTCATTTATAATGTAAAGATGAGTATATTACACAGTGTCATGGCAAGCAGTTAGTGAATTGGGAAGATGAGCAGCAGCAGTCCAAATTGCAATAAGACTATCAAAACCAAGAGTTAACATATCTGATTAAAACATTAACAGTTGGAACCTTGCAATGGAATGACTCAGAAAACCAACATGAAGTAATCTTAAATGAATTGGAGGATAATATGCTGTACATAATTTATTTACAGCTAAATTGTGTACTATGTGATCTGTATATTTCTTCATGGCAGTGAGAAAGCTGTCAATACCCCACCATGAATAATATTCAGGGTAAACAAAACTGGCCTCAAATGGAGTATACTATTATCTGTTTCATCTCCTTATCAGCTGGCATGTATAGTTCCAAGGTAAACATGAAACTGAACAGTTTGTAAATTTGGATTCCGCATTCTGACAGCATTATTTCCAGAGGTATAACATCTTAATCAAATTTTAAAATAAAATATCCCTGCCCTGAGCTCCATTGTGAACCCAAAAATTATATAACACACATGTTTTTATGCTTTGTCAATTACATTTGAAATAGGGACTGTTTGTTTCAGCCCCTCTAAAAATGAGACTAGGATGAGAAAACAACCTATTTCCTTATTAGGTTCAGGAGTCAAAGGACTCAGCCAGGAGCCGCGGGCTTCAAGAGCATAGAAGATTAAGACATATATTGGATTCATGATGGAGGGCACAAAGTTCATTTTCAAAATAAAACAGAATTTTATTCATATTCCTTTTAAAATTCAGATTGCCATTTGCCAGCTGACCTGTGACATGGTAGCAGTGTATTACATTTTCAATGAGCAGTCTATCTGGAGCTGAAGAAAGAAGGGACTGCTTCCTGCTATGCCTCCCTCCCGCCCGTGATAGTAAGATATTGTTCTCAGAATTTTAGATGGAGCAAACAGGACTCAGGTAACGTATTTATTTTTAATAAGGGGAGATGTAGAGTAGTATTATATAGAAGTGTAAGCCTCTCTTTCTCTGGTTTATTTAAATCACAACTCCTGAATAAAATGCACCATGAAAATATATTAAAGTAGAAAATAAAAATAATTCAGGCCAAAATATAGGTTTTAACAAAAAAAGAGGGGGGGGGAGGAAAAAGGCCCTTTTAAAATAATTTTTGGTAGAGAGTAAGCTGAGCCAAGATTTTATATAGTGATGATCTAGATTTATCCAAATTGCCATCTGTCAAAATTATATTATAGAAGGCACATATGCAGAGATACAAGACTACTGATTTTCATATATATTAAAACCATCAACTACTGCAGGATATGAAAGCTGGCAAACTGTTAAGCCAAAAGGCTTATATTTCAAACTTTTGAAATCATTGCTCTAATTCAGCTCGACTTCTGACACACAAGCCCCCCATTCAAAATTGAAGGTATTTTGCAAGAGCATATATGTATCTGAAAACTCACTTGTAGAGTACAGCAAAAAACAACATTTTAATTCCAAGAAAACACTGAACCCTAGAATCTCCTGGTTTGCATTGGCAATAAGGTTGACTATGTTCAATATATGAATATTCAACACATGCAAAGGATTTCATTGCGCTTTTGTACAGGGTGACGGGCATCATGGAAGTGGCAACAGTCCAGTGAATTAATGGGTGCCAGGATGTGCAGGAGCTCTAAGTGAACAGGGAAATTGTGAAGGCAGAATCCAGGGGGAAAGTCTTGTCAAACACATCTGACTGGAGTTCTGTGGGCTATGTGGGCAAATGATTGGAATAATCATTAAGTACCATCTTTCCAGATTTATTCATTTATCCTTGTCCAAAGCACTAAAATTTAAAACCAATGTAATTTAAAAACAATAATCATCTAAAAATGTATGCATTCATAAAATACTTGTTTACATATTCATACTCTACTTTTCCAGTACAGTATTCAGCAGTTTGAATAGCCCTTCCATTTACTTCAAACAAATCCCCAATATCACACTGTTCAGGCAAGTTGCTGAAGATTAGCAGATGTTCAAAGTCTTGTCTCTTGTCACATTCACATTGTTCACCATCGTCAATATGGCCCCACCTCTTTAGGTTGCTTTTCATCCTATCACCCCAGTTCTCAGCCTATTCAGCATTTTCCATGTCCCAGTTTAGAGGTAGTAACTTGCTGCTGGCTTTTCCTTTGTTGCCCATTACCCTCTGGGTTATATTCTCTTCCGTAATACAGTTTGACTTGGATGTTTCAGGCACATCAATGCAAAAATTAATCAATCCAATTAATTGTTAAACATTAATTATTAACAATTAAGGCTAATTACATAAGGGTCTCCATAAACTGGAAATTACTTAATGGCATATATTTATTATTCGCATTACAGGTTTCTCTGTTTCTTGAACTAATTAATTATAACCAGTTGTTTTGGTTCTCCAACACAAGTCAATGAGAGGTTTACTCATCGATTTAGATCCAAGTCACATATGAGATTTGATGGGGTACATATCACTCTGAGCCAGAACATGATATCTTCCAATGTTACAAACTGGGCTATACATATGAATGGAGCCCAAATTTGCAACCATTTTGCTTCCCCAGATATTCTTGGACTACAGCCCCCTCCCCAGATATTCTTGGACTACAGCCCCCAGAACTCTTAGCCAGCACAGTCAATGATGAAACCTTCTCGGATTTGCACTCGAAGAACATCTGAGACAAAAAGGCTGGGGACCTCTGCATTAGGGTCTAAACATTGGCCACTATCCTATTCCACAGTTCTGCTGGAGTAACAGGATTGACATCATTGGCAGAAGTACAAATTAATTGCCTTGATTTTGGGTTCTGTATGACCTGTGTGTGATGACAGGAAGTAGCAAATATCACAAAATTGAAGCAGAATCTTTAATTAGTGGTAATCCATTGCCACCAGTGACATCACTCCTACTATGCCAGCAGAGCTATGTAACAGGATGCAAGCCATTAACAGATAACCCTTTGTTATGACCTGAGCTAGCTTTTTCATGAGGTGAATTGAGCTGATCATTTTAAGCACAAGAGCAGCTGCTGCTGCAAATTTAGCACTTCCCACTGTCCTTTGAGATCTATAGTGTTCTGGGAGGCTTCTGTTGTTGCAAACAGCTCTCCAAAGGTACTGTATCTGTTTCTAAGATCCCTGACACCACAGGTTTCTTAGAGCCAATTGAGGACCTGGAATCATCTATGCTATGGCCTTGTCCCTTCATATCATAGTCTGTCCTCCCACTGTGCCTCTTGGTACCAGGCATTGCTTTCTGTTATTATGACAAAGGTTCCTTCTTCTCTAGCAGGTAGGGGATCACCAACACACGCATGTGTGTGTTTGTGTTTGTGTTTGCATGTGAGAGAGAGATGGGGCAGACCTCGCTTCATCATGTGGAGAGGGTGCATAACATCACAATGTGATGCTTAGCGATTTCCCTTCATGCTCATCTGGTACAGAAATTTAGGGCAAACTGTTTAGAACCGACTTAACAGTTATGATACAATCATTATGGATTCTTCTTCTGTCTGGACATTATGCTTTCAGAAGAGAGGGAGGGAGAACAAATAAGTGGTACAGAAGAGGTGAAAAGCCATTGTGTTTACCATGATGTAACTTCAAAATGCATCAAAGGTAGAACTGAATAGAAATATGTATGTCAGGACTCATGAGATTGTATGTATGAAATGAAATCATGATAGGTAGGTGGGAATGACCCATCTTACACATTTATTCTAGGCTGTTGAAAATGATGCAGGCACACTGCCTGTGAGATCAAGGAGTACTGGTCATAAAGATCATGAAGTATTTAAAATATTCAAATCCTTTGTTAAAATGTCCAGCATGCAGATTTTTTGAAAATTGTAGAACTTGACATTTTCTCTGAATATTTAATTCATCTCTATGTTCGACACATCTTGGTTCAATCCTTAAGAGCTATAACACTTAACCGCCATTAATGAAAAATAGTTAACCAGCGATAGAACTGGGGTTTGTGTGTGTGTGTGTGTGTGTGTGTGTGTGTGTGTGTGTGTGTGTGTGTGTGTGTGTGTGTGTGTGTGTGTGTGTGTGTGTGTGTGTGTGTGTGTTGGTGATGGTGGGAGTTTTTATTCTAGTGTTCATAGCTAGAGAGAGAGAGTGAGAGTATGTATTAATATATGCATTTGTATACAAAGACTGAATGCTAACAGCACACATAGAAAATAACAAATTGTGACTTTCATTCATTATTTCCTAAGGCAGAAATGTTTAACACATTTGCCAGAGAGTCAGAGTCACTGAATAAAATGGAGCTTACTTTTTTGAGCAGTTAGGATTGTATATTAAATCTTGGCCACATTGCTGCATTTTTTTCTTTTTCTGTCTTTCCCATCTATTTATAACTTTTTTTTTTTGCTTTTCAAAGGACTGTTGAGACCAATGTTCAGAATAGACAGAAAGGCTGCCACTGTTTCTGTTTGAAGTACAAACAGAAACACTAACTCATATTTTAACAGTGTGACATGATGGTGGTGGTATTTTTTTTCTTCACCTCTGGCAAAACCATATAAACAAGAACATTAATATGCAGATTACACCAGACAGAGCTGCTGCCCTTCAGGAAGGGTGTAAAAACATGGCTGGTGGGGCAGATATGGGGTACTGGCCACACGATGACCTCAGCCTGTTGGTTAATCTGAGCACCCCCCCTCCCTTAACCTTTTAACTTTTAATCTCTTAACCTCGCAATCCTGTTAATCTTTTAATTCGTTGAATCTTTTAAATTTTTAATCTGAATTGTTAGAGGATGGTCTTGATTCTTGATAATTCTACTGTTAGATTGATGTTCTAATGTTCTGTTGTGCCATGTCAAGCTGCCCTGAATCGCTTCGGTGAGTAGGGTGGCATATAAATATGAATAAATAAATAAATAAATATTAGCAATAATTAGCAATAATTTGAAACAACTCTTAATGAAAGTTAAACAAGGAAGGAAGGAAGAACTGCAGTTGAATATTAAGGAAACAAAAATGATCACTACAGAACTATACAGTACAACTTTAATGTTGACAATAAAGAAACTGAAATAGTGAAAGTTTTTGTATACCTGCGCTCAAGCACCAGCCCAATGGGACTGCAGTTAAGAACTCAGGAAAAAACTGATCCTGGGGAGAGCAGCAACAAGTAACTATATCATCAAGTGTATAAAATGTCACTGAATACCAAGATCAAAATCATAAACATGATTGTATCCCAGATCACCACATATGGATGTGAAATATGTTGGGTCCTGCTTTTAGTTTGCATGGTCTTGACTGAGTTAACCCATCATGCACTTTCTTGAGAATTTGTCCCAGAAATGTCTTCTGTTCCTAGAAAGCTTATAGGAAAGGAGCCTATTTAGCATGCGGGTTCACATGAAACTTGTTGCCTGAAAAACGTGAAATTATTATACATTTCCAGCATGTGTAGTGGGTAGAGCAATTCTTTAAACTCCGGAGCCCAGGAATGAAATCCCCACTCAGCCATGAAAACTCACTGGGGATGTGGAAATGGTAAAGCTTTCCCTTAAGCATCTCACTTAGCTAGAAAACCCCTGTTGACAGTGCATAACAACTGACATACAGTATATGAAAGTTTTGAGAAACTGTTTCTTTAAGAAGCAAGCCAGAATAGCTGAGCACTAACAGGCCAAGAAGCTGAATTTAAAGACACCATCTGTTGTTGTTTTGTTTAGTTTTTATGCTATATAAGAAACTTATATGAATATTTGGGTTTGTATTATCCTCTCAAGAGATAGAAGATTCCTGGGCTTAGAATAATCATCAAACTGGGGCAACTTTCAGTTGAACTGTGCCTCTCTCCCCTGATTTCACCAGCACACTGAGCCAGTCCAGTGCTCTGCAGAGCCCTGAGCTACACAAGTGAGTTGCAATATTAATGTAGATTTTTCAAGACATCGGGTGCTTGTAGCTGTTGTTTCTGGTACAATAAAATGATCCAGCTTTCTCACTATCTATCTACCTAGCATCAGAAAAGACAGTTGCATCCTCTTGTGAGAAACTGTGTCTTTTGTGAGAGGGAGAGATGACCAACTGAGATTTCTGAACTTAGAGAACAACTCATGAAAAGAAATGTTTACATCCTTAGTGAAACATCCACAGTATTTTGGAGTCTTTCCTTTGCTATAGGAATGCTACAAGAATATCCAGCATTCACTTCATCACTCCATATAAAATACAGAATCCTTAATTGGTCTGTGCTACTCCAACATGTTTTTAATGAAAATGCAGCACATAACTCTTAGTTTGTTGGCTTGCGGAGCCCAATTTACAAAAGTGGGAGTGCAAGATAAGAAAAGAGTACATCTGCAAAGCAGGCTGTGCAATGAATCACCCAATGCCAAGGTTGAGCAGAATATAATTGAGTCCAACATCTCTGAGCACTTTCACCATAATTAATGATAATCTGTAACAGAGGAATCTGAGATTCCAGTTCAGAGAACTGTTTAATTAGGCCAAGTAATGAAAGCAGAAGCAGTACAAGAATATGGCCTGTCTCATGATTAATGATTCATGCTACTGAACACAAAAGTGCCGCACTGTTAACTCTAAGGGATGCTGCATCTCTCTGGCATTTACAAAATAGTGAAATGCATGCATTTTTGTATTTAAAAGATGTAACTGGCAGTATCCTTTTCTGAGCTATTTACATGATAAATATGGCTCCAGAGGTACCTGTCTTCTTCCCAGGTCCTTTTTGCTCTCGGGTAATTGAAGATAAATATGGTACCTGCCTAAACAGCAACATTAAGATATTGCCACTGAATAATTAACACTTCCACTTTTTAAGTTAGTCAAACAGGACTTCTTGCTTTTGGACTTTTTGTGAAATGAATAGTTCCTGCTGGGGTCCTGACGTGGCTCATAAGTTCAGGTAACTGGTTCGAGCGTGAACAAGGGATCATGTTTGAAGGCTAAAACACACGCTAGCTGTCCATCAATGTGATGCTAAAATTACCTTGGAAGTATCAGAAACAAGGCACAAAAGGGAAGATGGCCTTGGGCACTTACATACAAGCCACCAAATTATATGGCTTTGATGTGAATATTTATTGTGCCATTCAATGAAACATGAAGCACTACTTATCATGGATATTGCAGAAACCCAAAGGACGGGTGCATGGTCTGTGATAAGAGCACCTTTATTAAGAGACATGTTCACTAATGTCCCTGTCAACCACCAAATTAGGTCTCTCTGGGTGTTTGCCTCAAAAGCGTCCCTGGTTCAGCACCCATTCAAAGTCATAAAGATGCAGGAAACATTATCTGCCTTTTGGGGTAATGGCCCAGAATTTCTAACCTTCACTTGATCCCCAGCCTGTTTTCATGCCTTGTCATCTACTGATGTCTTTCCCTGTTCCATCCACACTGTGAAAGACAGACTCTGTTCTGTTTACAGCTACCATCAGATTAGAGCTCTTGATTTCAAATTAATTTCTTTTTTTTCCCATTGTCTTGAGACAAATGTGCAAAAATGTGCTGAATCAGGGACGTCCATACAAATCTGGAGAGACTGGAAGATAGAGCAAGGAGCTGCTCCTCATTTCCCAAAACAAGGCAAGACAATGATCTCTTCAGATCTCATTTGCATAGGGTTAAAAGAAGTGGCCAATGATTTGAATGGAGGAAAGGGGGAAATTGATAGTTATTACAGTAGAGTGAACAACTTCTTCTTCTTCTTCTTCTTCTTCTTCTTCTTCTTCTTCGTCGTTGTCGTCGTTGTCGTTGTCGTCGTCGTCTAGGCCAGACATGAAACTGCAAAAATGAAGGCACCTTTTGGTGAGTTCATTCTACAGTTTCTTTCACCTGCCCTAGGGTGAGAGAGATTAGCCAGCAACTACAGGGCACATTTACCAGAATATGCCTGATTGTAGTTCAAAAATACCACAATCTTCGAGGAGGCTCTTTCTGTGTATCCCAAATGATCAATTAATATCCAAGGATAAAATCAAATGAAACCTGAACATCCTAGAAATGCCCAAGTACTACACTAGACACTCCAATTGCGGCTACTACACCAATCATTTGGCAGGGTATAGGTGAAGACAAAGATTTGTAGTGCATTTTAAAAACTTTTTAACCATGCTAGCAAGGTCATGCTCAAGATCTAACAAGCTAGGCTTCAGCAGTATGTGGATCGAGAACTTCCGGAAGAGGCAGGGGAACTAGAGACCAAATTGCCAACATTCGCTGGATCATAAAGAAAGCAAGGGAGTACCAGAAAAATGTCTACTTCTGTTTCATTGGCTACACCAAAGCCTTTGATTATGTGGATCATAATAAACTGTGGCAAGTTCTGAAAGAGGGGGAGTACCAGACGACCTCATCTGTCTTCTGAGTAATCTGCATATGAGTCAAGAAGCAACAGTTAGGCAAGGATACGGAACAACTGTTTGGTTTAGAATAAGAAAAGGAGTATGACAAGGCTGTATATTGTCGACCTGTTTATTTAGTTTATATGCAGAGTACATAATGCATAATGCAGGGCTAGAAGAAGCACAAGTTGGAATTAAGATTGATGGGAGAAATATCAACAACCTGAGATATACAGTTGACACTACTCTAATAGTAGAAAGTGAAGAAGAGAAGGCCTAAAGAACCTCTTGATGAGGGTGAAAGAGGAGAGTGCAAAAACTGGCCGAAAACTCAATACTTTTTTTTAAAAAGATCATGGCATTTGGCCCCATCACTCCCTGGTAAATAGAAGGGGAGGAAATGGAAGCAGTGACAGACTTTCCCTTCTTGGGGTCTAAGATCACTGCTGATGGTGACTGCAGCCATGAAATAAAAAGATGCTTACTTCTTGGGAGGCAAGCTATGAGAAACCTGGGTAGCATAATAAAAAGTAGGGACATCACCCTGCCAACAAAAGTCCACATAGTTAAAGAATAAACGCCTTTGAACTGTGGTGCTGGAAGAAACTCTTGAGCATCCCCTGGACTGCAAGGAGATCAAATCAATTAATCTTAAAGGAAATCAACCCTGATTGCACTTTAGAAGGACAAATACTGAAGCTGAAGCTCAAGTACTTTGGCCATCAAATGAGAAGAGAGGACTCACCAGAGAAGACCCTAATGCTAGAAAGATTGAAGGCAAAAGGAGAAGGGGCAGCAAGGGATGAGATGGCTAGATGGAATCATTGATGCAATGGATGTAGACCTGGGTGGGCTATGGAGGATGGCAGATGACAGAGGAGCCTGGCATGCGCTGGTCCATGGGGTTACAAAGGGTCGGACTCGACTGTGTGACTGGGCAACATTTTATTTATTGCACTTTTTAACTGTTTTGTATTAGAACATTCATCATGGTGTACAACAGATTAAAATAAGAAACCTTGCCATAATAAACCCCACAAATATATCAACTTTAAAAACCTTGGTCAGTGGCATTTATTAGCCAGGAAAGACCTTTCTAGAAAGAAGGGTCTACAACAGGGAGGCATATCTAGCTAAATACAATACAGAAAAGAAACAATATTTAAAGCTAAACTAAAAAGCCTAATAAGTTAGTGCAAATATTTAAAAAAGAATTACAGAAATATCATAGTAAAAATCGCAAATAAAAAGTACTAAAAACATTTGAAACAAAATATTTCAAAGTACAGTAGCTTTCAATTCTCAGGAGCCTAAGTCAATCCCCCAAAGTACTGATTTAGGCATCTGGAAGTTAAAACCTCCCTGTGGGGTGTGAGCCTGCTTTAGAGGAAAGTTCACATGGATGTCTGCTGGACACTTTGGTGGCGAGCCTACTGGTATCAGAAATAATGAAGCCAACCATAGCTTCCACCACTGTTCACGCTTTCTTATCTGCAGAGCACAGCTTGGGAAACTGAACTGCATGGATTGAGTCCCAAGGATATGTTTTTCAGACTTTCATAATCAGAGGTCTTGTGGTGGAAAATATCTATGGAATACAAGTTCATATGTTGGTATTAAATCAGTACTTTGGGGAATTGGTCGTTGCTTTAGGGAATTGACTTAGGCTCCTGGGAATTGAAGTCCAAAACCTAAGGTTGTGAAACACTACTCTAAAGGAAGTTTGCCCAAACCTGTTTTACAGGGTCAGTTCCATTAAGAGATGGTTGTTTTTAAGATTTAAATCAGCCCTTACAACAACAAACTGTTTTATTTACAAATGAGTTCAGCAGATGGAAAGCTAGCACACAAGGAGTTTCAAAGCAACTCAATATTCTCACATCTAACCAAATGGCTTCAAACAGCCCAAAACCTCAGAGCAACTTTTTCTAACAAGCTTCATTCATAAGGTTTTGTTTTGTCTCCTCATTCAAACCAAACAGATGGTCATATGTGGGGTTGGGTGCAGGTGGATCTGTTCTCTTTTAAATAATTCCAGGCTATGTAAAAATCAGGGTGTGGAACTGGGACTTGATTTGTGTGTGTGTGTGTGTGTGTGTGTGTGAGAGAGAGAGAGAGAGAGAGGTTTTCTCCACACTGGCCAGAAAATTTAAAGAACTTCTAACTTTGGTAAACATGTATAGAAAAGAGTCAATTTTATTTTGCCAAAGAACAGAGCACTGAAACCTAACATTGCATCACAATAAGTAAGTAAATAAATAAATATTGTCTGCTACTTGGTCTAATCCATGTGTCCTATACTAAATCAAGTGCATTGAATCCCAATTTGAAGTCTGATTCTGCCTAAGACATCAGGATCTTAAGTAAGCAAATCTCACCCTCTTGTTTGGTTCTTGTGTTGATCACATAAGGTATATTTGCCACAAACATAGCAAAAATTGTCCGGTTTATTAACACAGCTGCACCTACTCATTTTTAGCTCAAAACAGACACACTATGGCCCAGCTATACTATCCAATAAGATGGTTTCACACTAGAGACAAGCCCTTGGTTCATCTCATCTTATATACCTATTTCTGATATCAACTCAGTGAATTGGCCAGACATGCCCAGCCACTGCTGGAACATGCATGCCACTAGGGGATGTGATTCATCTGAGGTTGTAGAAGGCATAGTGGTAGATGCAACTGTTATAATGTTCCCATGTAAAAATACATTACCCAGTACCATTTGAACAGCTATAGCACACCTATAACTTAAAATCTGTATGTGATAGGCAAATTCTGAGTTCAGATTTGGAATAAGCACACTTGATATCATGTAAAACACATGTGTTATTCCCAGTAGCAAAACCATTGTTGTGGACTGAATTATTCCTGAATAAAAGTCCCCCATGCCAGTACAGTATAGCTGTGCTAGTGGAGTGACTTTCTGGGACTCATAAGAAATAGTATCATTGCTCAGCAATGCCAAATACCCTATTCAAATAGCTCACTGCAACCTCACATTTCACCATAAACAGTAAAGAAGGCCTCAAAAACTGTACCATGCAAAATGTATTTGGGGGGGGGGGATGGTGGGAAGAAAGAAAATAAAAAAAATAATCTGCTCAGTCTTTAATAATGAATGTTAACTTTTTGAGGATTCCAAAAGCTTGTGGTTGTGCCTTTTAAGATGTCAAACACAATCCAGCTTATATTAACTGGATACCAGTTCAGATTTCTAGGATTAGTGAGCTTAATAATGTCTGCCTAAAAGAAAATGTTGGAAATAGCAGAGAAAATATGACAGCAGAATGTGAGAAGTGGAATTTAAAATAAAGAGCCAAATCTGAGAGGCCATTTAAAAGTATTCTTTCTATTCAGTTGATGTGCTAAAGCTATGTATGTTGGTAAAGGTCACCCATGGTCGAAAGCCAGTCATATCCGACTCTAGGGTTCAGTGCTCATCTCTGTTTACAGCCAAAGAGCCAGCATTGCTTGTGTCTGCAGACATTTCTGTGGTCATGTAGCAGGCATGCCTCAACACCAGTGTTCACAGATCACTGTTTACTTTCCCACTTAAGTGGTCCCTATTGATCTACTTGTAATTTCTTGCTTTCAAACTGCTAGGTTGGCAGTAGCTGGGACAGAGATGGGAGTTCATCCTGTTGTGCAGGACTAAGGTCTCAAACTGCTGACCTGCTGATCTTCCAGTTGTCAGGTTCAGCGTCTTAACCTCTTGAGCCACCACAGTCCCACAGAAGCATTAAAAGAAGGCACCCCAACTGTAATCAAATAAACCATAGGGCTTGTTGACACCAGCCCTCCTGGACCAAAGTTGAGCAGCTTTATGAGAAATGCTTTAGGTCACAGGGAAGAACAAAATGCTGATTGGCAGGATTCTTGCTTCCAGACAGCATTTTCCAACCAAGCTAATCAGGGGACCTTTCTCTGATCAGCTGAGAAGCAGATCCTTTATACCAGGGGTGTCCAAACTATGGCCCGTGGGCCCAATTAGGCCCCTGTATAACATTAATGCAGCCCACGGTGAGCACCCGGGGTCACTGCGGACCACCCCCCACCCCACCCCCACTGCCTGATGTCAGCAGTAGTGACAGCGGAGGAAGCGCTCGTGCTTCGTCCAGGCTGCTCCGAGCAGCCTCTTGTTCGATCCTTTCCCCTCAGCAGCCTTTGCTAAAGTTGACCGCTGCTTTGGGAAAATTTTCGGAGCCTCCTGTGAGTCAAAATTTGCGGTGCTAAGAGAGGTCCCTAGCATGCTCAGGATGACGGGTCATTTGCTTGTTTGCTGATTGCTACTGGAAACATGTACCAATTAGGATTTAAGTTTGGCCAACAATGAAGCCAAGGAGGTGAGTCCACTTTGGCAGTTAAAGTTTGATCTGGACACAAAAGAAAAAGAATGTAGGCCCTGGCAGCATATTGCCACTCATTAATAAAGTATTAATAAAGTATATCAGACATATACCTGATTGGATACCAGCCTCCCACCCTGAAACATACCAGTGTTACCAGCAAGAGATGCACAATTTTCCTCATACAAACATAAATTTGCAATAGGTTTAAGCCAAAATATCTAGAGGCTAATATATAGATAGAATTATGAAAAAGCTTATGATCATGTCAGGAATTTGTAAGAACAGATCTCATGGCTCTTTCATCCACAAACATTCTTAATTCTAAATCAGCCAAATTCAGAATGGACAAGCCTTTCTCATTGGTTGCTTCTGTTAAACAATTGGATGTGAGAAATCCTTGTCAATATACTGCAATCCTCTCAGACTTCTACTAGAAGATTCTGACTAATCATCCATATGTACCCACCACATTAAATTTTAGAGCAAAGATTTACTATGTGACTATAGTCTTTGAAAGCATTCCAAGAACATGATTCCAACTCAAAAACTCACATTAACATTAAAGCTTTGGGCTCAACACCAAATGCTATGTTTTTTTCTATAGATAACTAGAGAGTTATTTTAACTGAACAATTTTAAAAAGGTGTTAAACTGTTTTAGTTTTGCAAATTGATTTACTCATGTTTTAATATTTACAATTTGCAGTTTCTCAAATTTATTTGTTTTCGCTTTTAAAAGTTATAGTTCAAGTTTCCTTCAGTCCCAGTTTCTAAGAATGGGATTTTTCAGGACTACAAATACCATAATATTATATTTTGGCAGTTCTACTTATTTCGCAGGCATCTTCCAAACATCTCAGTGTGATGTATCTCAGAGCAAGATCTAAATTAGAAGGTTCTGAGGCTTAGCTTGGCTAAGCTCCACCCAAGCTTCCTTCTCAGAAAGAAAGCTGAAAGTTAGCACCAAGGCAGAAACAAGACATATAGGTAGAGCTTGACCTAGTTAAGCCACACAATCTTCTAAGGTAGGCCTTTTCCTGGGTACATCAGATTAAGGTGTTTATAAGGTTCCTGCAAGGTAAGTAGAACTTCCAGGATGAAACATTATTGTATTTATAGTCCAGAAAATCCAAAAATCCCATCATTATTGATGGTGTATAAATCAAAGAAATAAATAAGTGAATAAATAGCCATATGTGCACTTTACTATAGAATTCTAAAAGCCATGCCTTTTTGTTTCTGACCCTGGAAAGACAAGATCGTCATAAAGATCATGGGCACCATGTATTAAGGAATGGAGGCTCAGCATGGCCAAGCTTGGTTAGTTCTTGGAGAGGAGACACACACTCCACACACACAAGGGAACAGCAGGGATCTGCCTGTGAGGCAAGGAAAGAATTGTGCCTCAAACACTGAGAAGCCACTGCACTCAAATCTGACTTTGTTAGGCTAGAAGGGTCAGTAGTTTAGTTCAATATAAGACATCTTCCAGGGTGCTTATGCTATTCCATGGAGATACTATGTTCTAATCAGTTATAACAACTATCTATAAGTCTTTGCCTCCCTTTGCATATGTAATTTGTTATTCATGGCAGGACAGAAGGACAGTCTTGCTTTGCACAAAATGACACTTCAGCTAAATTAACCACTTTGTGGGCCAAGATGCCTATGCCTGTGGATGGAACTTTAACCTGGGAGTTCACTGCTGTTATAGTCTCACTGCCCTGTGGACTCTGTAGAAGGGGCCTCCCAAAGAACTATAATACTGTGGAAACATTGCAGCAGCTACCTCCTAAGAAGCATTGTGACAGGAAACAAGGCTGAGAAGACAGCTCTGGAGGACTAGGCCCTGCACCAGCTGGAGGGAAATATAAGTGTCAGAAGGTGTGGACTGGAATTACTAGAATTCTGCCTGGATAATTTTTGCAGGGTTCTGGTGGGTAGGGGTCCAGCAAATTCAAATGGTACATACGTAGTCATCAAGATGAGGTCTAACCCAGCACTGCTACCCAGAATTGAACATACTTCAGTGCCATAGCATTCTTTACTTTTAGAAGACAGGTAGGATATACAACTGCCACTGGATAGGACAGGACCATGGTTTTTCTCTGCCAGTAGGTCTTACAAGTGACAGCAGAAATTCTGTGCAATATATACTATAGGATCAGCTCTCATAAGGATGTTACCTGCTCTACCTTGTAGAGGACAGTCCTCCATTTGAAAGCCTGTCCTAGGTTAGTTTTCACATAAAGGACTGAAAAATAAAAGTTCCTATCAACAGTTGACATTTTCCATGACTAATTAGACTGGGGATGGCCAAACTATGGCCTGTGGGCCAGACCCGACCCACGGCACCATTTCATGTGGCCCACCACTCTTGCCACTCCTGGAAGTGGATATGTTTACGACAGCTGTAAAATGCACCCACGCATGTATAAACATGCCCATGCCTGCCGTAAACACAGCCACAGACATGTTTTATGGCAGTGCTTATGCCAGGAGGAACCACATGATTGGCACGCTCAGCTGTCCAGAGGGCATGGTCTGGCCCATAGCATGAAAAGTTTGGGAACCCCTGAACTAGACAGACACATGGGTTATCTCGTCGCACCCTTCCCTCTTTAGCAAAATATACTTTATTTTATTTAAATCATAGTAAGTATTTCTAATTGGTATTTACATACCAGTGCATGCAAAAATTGTGCAAAATTGTATGGGGGAGAATTGGTAATGCCTTCCCACCTTCCTTTCCCCCATTGCATACACTCTGTGTGTGTGTGTGTGTGTGTGTGTGTGTGTGTGTGTGTGTGTGTGTGTGTGTGTGTGTGTGTGTGTGTGTGTGTGTGTGTGTGTGCGCGCGCGCGCGCGCACACACGCAGTGCTAAATCCTGACAATCCCTGTGTTTCACTGTGAAGTAGCCTCACTATGACATCTACATGGCCACAGAGTTAGTTTTCACTCTCTCAAGCTGTCATCATGTATCTGTGATTTTAATCAGCATGGAGCTAATGAAAGGAAAACCAGATGCTTTTTGGATAATCTTAAGCTTTTGGGTATAAGTTTGGCCATCCAGCAACACATTCCTCCAGAATTTCTAAAAGTGATATGACATTATTTCCTCTGCACTTACATGCCTTAAAGGAAGTGTGCATATTTATATAGCTGAGTGGATAATTCATTCAATGCAGTTAGCTTTTCTTTCTGCTTGTTGTGTAACCACAAGCAGATTTTAATCTTTTTACATTTATTCATTATTCAAACCTTTTTGATGAATATCCTTTTCATTAAAACAAAATTATTCTGAGGAAAAAATTATGCACAATCTTAATTGGAGCTACATTCTTATTTTCATGATCTGTCTGTGCTGAGAGACACAGGATAGGTGGAGATCTTCTCTCTTATTCCATTGTAAAGTGTAGCAAATTACCATTTAACTTGGCCTTAAATCTGAACACTAAGAACATCTTGACTCTTGAGCATACAGCCCAACTGATAATCAGATGGATAATCTATAACAAGGTGACTTCCATCTACTGGATGGTATTTCTCCACCACCACTTACAGGGCCAAACCAGACAAAATGTTAATATCAAGGGAAATTGTGTTATTTCTCTTTAAGTACAAATAGTGAATTGAGAAAGGCACTGCTGTTGAATACAAAAGCCCTAGTGGTACAGTGGTTAAACTGCTGTACTTTAGCCAAAAAGTGAGTTTGATCCTGACAGGAACCAAAGTTCACTCAGCCTTCCATTCTTCTGAGTTCAGTAAAATGAGTACCTAGCATGTTGGGGGCAAAATACTAATTAACTTTTGAACTTCCCAAGTGCTATGGAGTGGAATAGAAGTATAATTGTGATTGCTATACCTCACTGGGAGAGAAAGAGTTAACCTCTCCTGAATGATTGCTAATAGTTCTGCATGACTATTATTTGCACATTTTAAAGATTTTGTTTGTTTGTTTGTTGGTTGGTTGGTAAAAAGAAAATGCCCCCTATAGTTCCTTTCAAGGACCTTAGAACATAAAATAAAAATACCACCAAACTGTAACATCAGCTATCATCACTACCACCATCATACATAGTCTGGCAAACAGATATTGTGGCTAGTGCACTTTGCTTTAGAAAAGGTTCCTGACTTTCTGTCAGTGATGATTCGTACATTATCTTGGCTCAGAATATTCCCTTTCTTCAGAGTTATAATTTTTATTTACTGTATATGAAAGATTGGGCCATTCTGATCAACCAGCTAATCAATATACTAAATCTTATACAATAGCCCATCGTTTCTCTAATAACCTTACAGCTATCATTTGGTATAAATATCCAACTCATACCAAAATTGATTAAAATCTGAAAGGTGTCCTGAGAGTTAGATAGCACTTGAACTGGAGAAAAAGGACATGGAGGGGTGAAGGGAATCATGATTCCCCAGAAGATACGTTTCACCTCTCCTAGGGGCAAAGCATTATTTTTCATATCCATGCTTCCATAGCCTTAGTAGAATGAGAAAGGCATGTCCAATGGGTGGTGGCTATGAACATTCCCCTGGTTTGGAAAATGCTATGCACAAACCAGCCTGTGGTGCATCATGTATCTTTTCTAGGGATAGAATGTGGAGTCCTAGAACTAGCCATTCCGTTCCTACATTTGCCTTGTTCTCCTCTTTTCATAAAGAACTATAAAAGCTTCACAAGCTGCTTATGACCTTTACCCTAAAGCAGTGATGGCAAACCTTGGCACTCCAGATGTTCTTGAACTTTAATTCCCAGAAGCCCTGACCAGCAGGAGTGCTGACTTGGGCTTCTGGTAATTGAAGTTCAAGAACACATGGAGTGCCAAGGTTCACCATCACTGCCCTAAAGGATAATAGCTTCCTTCGCAGAACTGGTTCCCAGGCTTCCCTGGGGAAAAAAAATGAGATAAATTGTTTACCATGCACAGTGAGGCTATAATATATAGTACATGGAAATTTTTTGAGAGTACCCTGGACAACAAAGAGAACAAATAGGTCAATCTTAAAAGAAATCAACCTCGACTGCTCCTTGGAAGGTCAAATATTGAAGATCAAGTTAAAGTACTTTGGACATCAAATAAGAAGAGAGGATTCACTTGAGAAAGCCTTGATGATGGGAAAGGTCGAGGGCAAAAGAAGAAGGGCAGAAAATGAGATGGCTAGATGGTATTGTTGAGGCAATGAGCACAAAGCTGGGTGGGCCTAGGTGGATGGTGGAGGAAAGGGGTGCCTGTCATGCGGTGGTCCATGGGGTCGTGAAGGGTCGGAATTGACTATGCGACTCAACAACAACAACAACAACAACAACAAGGAAAATATTCAAATACAGTACTTGTATAGAAAAATTATTATTATTAGAAATGTATGCAGATTGTACTTTGAGATCAAATAATAGATAATGAGACATGGTAAACTCATTACACATGTTTGCCTCTTATTGACCAATAATTCTGTGTTTAAAAAGATTAAAATCTCCTCTAGAAATAAGATGATAGTACTCCTCAGATGCTAGCTATAGAAATAGAAAGCTCAAGAACTGTTTTGGACATTATGCTTAAGTATAAAGTAGGGACAGTTGAAGTACAATATTTGGAAATGCACTGCCTTGGAAAGATGGGCTTATAGCTATGTTGACATTTAGGAAGAGATTGCATGAATGGTGATAGAATCAGGTGCTGAAGTTGATTATGTGAGTAACTGTAAACTTATTTTTAAAGGTTGAAAGGAGTCTATGTTCTCTGCATGAAAGAAGCATTTTGAATGGGATGTAGGATAAAAGTTTTAAGTGATGTGCACTAGTGAGTATCTGTTTTCTTCAAAAGATGTCAGCTTGCCTTTTCCCCAGTATTTAGTACATTTTGATATACTGTATTGAAATTTGGATATGTCAGAAGGAGAAGACACATACTGTAATGCTGACAACAGAAATTATTGCACTAGAGCTGGATTCAGTATCTGGCAATCCACTGGTTTTGTGTGGGCCTCCATGTCCTTTGTTGGCTACTGTGAGACTCCTGAAAACCCTCCATTTTTGGCTTAGAGGCGGGAAAAGAGAACTGCTATTACTCCAAGAGGTATCTTCACAACTGTAATTTCTCCTACTGATACCTTATCCTAGTAGAAAGAGAGGCAATCAGAAGCATGGAGAAGTTTTTCTCAAACTAGAAATAAACTTTCAGTTTCTTCCAGGTTCATGTGGATCTCTAGGTCATCCAAAAATGATCTCCAAGCATCAAAACATTGTCCATTTATACCCTAAAGGAAATCAGTTAAGCAGTGGAGAAGGATAAAGATTTCCTTTGCTCAAAATGCAAGACCCAAATCACTTTTAAAACATTTTTGAAGCTTTTTTTTACCAAGTTGGAGGTGAGATTCTAGTTCCACTTTTGACTCTAAGTTCCCACCTTTTTAAAATGAGATTTTTACTCCTCCCTGGTTTAGCAGAAAACTCATTGACCAGGAACCCATTGCATTTTATCATGCACAAGCTGTTTTTCACTGTGTTTTGGCTCCCTGCTGTGTACTTGAGCAAGCAACTGGTTGTGAGACTGAGTGTGCAACTAGAGCTTAGATGGATGAGTGAAGTTCAGCCAGGAAGACAGCTAGCACCACTCACACAATTTTCCTTCTGTGATCCCATTACACAACAGGATTCTGCCCAGTGATGGGCTGCTCCCGGTTCGGACCGATTTGCCCAAACCGGTAGCAGCCATCTGGAGGGGATCGCTGGGGAGGGAGCAAATCCCTGGGCAACCGGATCAGTTACCTCTCTGGCCGCCCTCTGGACGTCTCTTCTGGGCAGCCCAAAATGGCTGCCCGTAAGTGCGCATGCATCAAAACTCCATTTGATGCATGCACACTAAAATAGAAGGATGGAGGCAGCGCCTGGAGGAGCGGCAGCGGTGGCAGTGGTCTTTCCTTGCTGCAGTAGTCTGCCACTGCGATGGTTTGCCACTGCAGCGGTTTGCCGCCATGCCGCCGTGGTTCCTGCCTGCCTGCCTGCCTGCCTAGCACCTGCCTGCCTGCCTAGCACCTGCCTGCCTGCCTAGTGCCTGCTCCCTGACCCTAGGCCAGGTAAGTGACGGGTTTGTGATTTGTGTGCTATGTATTATGTGTATTTATTTTAATTTTAATGTGTATATTTAATTTTTATTTAATTTTTTAATTTTATATATTTTATTTATTTTATTTTATTTTAATTTTTTCTTTGGCTCCACCCACAACATCATGACATCATGATGTCAGCTCCACCCATGATGTCGGCTCCACCCATGGTGGGGTAGTAAAAATTTTGGCAGCCCACCACTGATTCTGCCACTTGTCTTTAAATGGGGTTACCTTTCTCTGAACTTGGTGTCATAACATTTCCTGGTATATCTGGCTTGGCTCAGCTTTATGGTCCTCCTTTCTTTTCACTCACAACGTATCTTCAATTGATAGTTTCCAAGTCTTAAAGCTAATCATAAAGTGTGTTCAGACCATCTCTACCATGTGTGCAGATAGTAAAGGTAAAGATCTCCTGTGCTTGAATCCCATTCGTGTCTGCCTCTAGGAGGTGGTGCTCATCTCCATTTTCACCCAAAGAGCCAGTGTTTCCTGAATCTGCAGAAATTTTCATGATCATGTGGCAGGCATGACTAGACATGCAAGCACAGAGAACACTGTTACCTTTCCTTCTGAAGTGGTACTTATTTATCTACTTGCAAGTTCTTGTTTTCAAACTGCTAGGTTGGCAGGAGCTGGGACAGACGACAGGAGCTCACTCCACTAAGCAGTACATGGGTCTTGAATCAATGACCTGCCAACTTCCCACTTGTCAACTTCAGCATCTTAACCACTAAGCTACCATGGTCCCTATGGAGAAGCATACTGAGTTACAAATGATAAGCAGAACTTAGGTAATGAGTTTTTGCAGAATAAATAAGTTAATGAAAGACAAATGGTAGATTCAAGGTCATAGGGTTAGCACACTTGGGTGTTTTAGGTATTTGTATCATGAGAAAATTGGAAAACCATATTAATGAGAATAATTTAAACAAAGCATTAATATATATAAGTTGAATGTGAGTTGCATCTCCAGACGGAGCTGCTGCCCTTTAGGAAGGGGATTAAGACCTGGCTGGCAGGGCATGTGTGGGGTATGGGCCAGATGGTTGCCTCAGTTTGTTGGCTCATCTAACCCCTCCCTCTCTGTGTGTGTCTTGTTTAATCTCTTTTAATTTTTGTAATTTTTAAATCCTGTTTAATGCTGTTTTTATACCATGTTTTTACTGTGTTTAAAGTGTTTTTAAAGTTTGTTAGCCACCCTGGGTTTTTGTGAGGAGGGTGGCATAAATGTTTGATTAAATAAATAAATAAATAAATAAATATTGAAATGACTAATTTGTATTAATTTGTATTGATTTGTTTTTTATGTATTATTCTTTTTTATCATCATGTTTATGTAATTTTGTACTTTTTTCTATTAGTTTTTCCTGTCAAGATTTTTAATAAAATTTATTTTTTTAAAAAAAGAAATTAGGAAGCTGACTGAGTCAAACTGTGGTGCACACGTACAAGCAATCAGAACAAAAGATTTGTACCTGTACTACTCTATAGCTAGTGCTAAAGAGTAGCACATGCCAAACAAGTGAATGTAGCAATTAATGAATCGTACAGGATTATTACTGGCTGTCTGAAACCTACCCTCACTGAAAAAGTGTACTACTGTATTTGACTGGCATTATCCTTCTGGAGGTACATTTATCTATCTATCTATCTATCTATCTATCTATCTATCTATCTATCTATCTATCTATCTATCTATCTATCTAACACATTTATATCCTGCCCTCATCCAAAGACTCAGGGTGGCTTACAAAATTAAAAACACAATTAAAACACATTGATTACATTAAAAGGTTAAAAAAAATAAAAAGCTAAAAGAATTAAAAAGTTAAAAAAGATAACAGGGAGAGAGGTGGGGTCAAAAGAGCCAGCCGGCCAAGCTGACTGTCTGGTCCACACCCCACACATGCCCTGCCAGCCAGGTTTTTACCCCCTTTCTGAAGAGCAGCAGCTCTGTCTGGAGACACAACTCATTTGGCAGGAGGTTCCATAGGGTTGGAGCAGACACAGAAAAGGCTCTCCTTCTAGTGCTAGAGAGGTGAGCCTCTCTAGCTGATGGCATAACCAGAGAGCCTCTCCGGTCTGCTCTGGTGGACAGACAGATGTTCTCAGGATGACGCAGTCTCTTAAGTATCCTGGCCCACTACCATGTAGGGCATTAAAGATAATAACCAGCACCCTGAATTGCACTTAGAGGCATACCTATATTTCATATATGTGCATATTTTTAAATTGTGCAACATTCTGATACAGATAAAGAAAGGAAAGAAGCATAGTTAACCACACAAACATTGACTTATGGAAGGAAGATAGGGTGGTATAAGCTCGTTAAACTGTTTGGAGACTTGGTAGTGAAGAGCTAATTGACATGGTGTAAGGAGAAACAGAGCAGTTGAGGGTTTTCAGGGACAGAGTAAAATAGCACAATTGTAAAATAAATTGAATGTTTGATAGACAGCCTGCCCAACAACATTTATGTTGTGCACCTTACAGCCATGAAAAGACAATTTGACTGTTTTGTAGTTTAATTGGGTCATATGGGGTACACAGAAAGATCCTCCTTGCAGATTGTGGTATTTTTGAACCACAATCGGACATACCTGGGCAATGGCTGGCTAAACTTTCTCACACTAGGTCAGGAGAAAGGAACTAGGGAACTTTTATTCCTCATAATCCTTATTTAAAGGAATGAGATGTTGTTTTAAATGGTTTTTAATTTGGTTTTTTAGAGTTTTTAACTATGTATTGTATATTGGTTGTAATCTGCCCTGAGTCGCCTGTGTGAGTAGGGTGGAATATAAATTTAAATAAATAAATAAATAAATAAAGTGGCTTCATTTTGGCACTTTAACATTTGACCTAGACATGAAAGAAGAAGCTGCCCCAGCATGGATCCTGCTGGGGAAACAGGATCCATCAATCAGGTGTAAGGCCCCCAAACAAATAAGAAGTGGCAACCAAAGGGAAACATGGTCACAATCCAAATTACATGCGCACTTGTCACAGAAACGTTCTTTATGGTATTTCATGGTTTAAATACAAAAAAGAGATTTGTGACAGTAACAGGAAGGGGAGGGAGTGCCATAAAATGTACAGAGACCATTAAAAGGTTTCTCACATAATTATCCTTGGGTGCTATTTACTAAAAGGTTGACGTGGGTAGAACATCATCATCTTTTGTAAAACTAAGTGCAGGACATTTTTAGTCTAGAATTATCAAAAAGAAGAAACTTGGCAATATACTATCATAGGCTTGTATTTAAAATACAGCATAAGGAGACAATAATATACAGAATGGAAAATGAGAGCAGGAGAAGGAAGGATCAGTCACTATGGTAGGAAGTATAAGAACGTCACCCTTCTATGACCTACTTCACTCCATTAGCCCTACCAATCCCTTTGCACACCAAGCTCCTTCCTAACCTAGTGAGCCTCTGTTGCCTCTAAGAGATCTCGGTGATGTGTTCATTCATTTCTTGTATGTATTGCCTAAGGCCTAACACACACATTCATGAAATTGCAATAGAATAGTATCCCTGTTCTTATATTAGCATGATTGTGTCACCAGAGACATTCTGTAATCTGAGCCTCAGGGTCAGATATTCCCCTGACGCAACTGAATTTTTAAAAAGATCAAAAC
Source organism: Furcifer pardalis (assembly GCA_030440675.1). Classification (NCBI taxonomy): domain Eukaryota; kingdom Metazoa; phylum Chordata; class Lepidosauria; order Squamata; family Chamaeleonidae; genus Furcifer; species Furcifer pardalis. The sequence continues at coordinate 137,596,216 of CP126894.1, forward strand.
ATGGGAAGAGCATATGTTCATGAATATACTTCCCAGCACCCTAACCACAACAATAAGGAAAACTCAAGGGCTTGGAATTACAGAGAGAGGGAGAAAGAACTAGGGGAAAATGATTACAGCATTTATTTGAAATGGGCAGCCAGACATGTGTATTAGGGTTGTCCCCCCCCCCCCAATTTCCCCCTTATGGGATGTTGTAAAAGAGGGTTACAACCTGAAATGCACTATCCAGTAGGGTTTGGAAGGTAACACATCTTAGAATTCCAACTCCACTTACAAGCTTAACCTTAGACACTAAAAAACTGACCCAAAGGAACAGATCTAAATCATTGGATTAATTCTACATTTTTGTATCAGACATATCATACTGAATTATAATTACATAGCAAACAAGTCTAAGAAGACATCTGTGAGATCAACTCCAAATTACATACAGAAATAATCTGTTAAGAAGAAATACATATAAAATATGTATATTAGGTTTTTTTAAAAAAGAAGACACTGTGAAGTGTGTTATATAAGGAGAATTGCTTGGGAAAATGTATCATACTATTTCTTATAGTTTATAGCTTAAGAGAAATGTGTGCAAAAATGCATAGGTATTTGTTTGCAAACATTTTTGAAATTCTGAAAATTTGGTCAGCTGAATTCTGAAAACATGAGAAACTTAAAGATATTTGTTCATCATCTGAAATTTGGAATGTTTTAGCTATCATCTCTGTAGACCTTTGTACGTAGCCCTAGCCTATTATTTCTGAGCTGATTGCATTATTTGATAGGTTCATACAAATTATAATTTACCTACAGGTGTGATATTCTTGTAACATTATGTGGCATTTTTATCATTGCCTTTTTCACCTATACTTCAGGTTTACTGATCTAATACATAGTAACTGAATACACAAACCGTTACATTTTTAGATTTTTTTTTTTTTAGAAAGACAGAAATTTTGAAAGTTATAAACATATGAAATATGAAAATTGATATGTCTGCATTAAACTGCAATGCAAACCAAATTTCTTCCCTTTCTGAAGAGGTCTTATTAATCCTATGAGATACCAGAAGTCAACTTTATATTTTACTAAGAAAAAGCTGGGTACAAACCAGTGGTACAAGTTCATCTCTCTGTTTTGCTGAATCCTAATAACATACAAAATGAGCTTAGAATCTGTCTCTTTCCCCAAGGAATAATATAATCAGTTGGATTTATTGTCTTTCAAAATCAATTGCTATTTTTAATTAATCATCTTTAGATATGATGATGCTCTAACTATATCTCTTTTAGTGACTAATACAATAAATTTCCCCTTTTGATCTGTCTTGACATTTGAGCAAATTAAATGGAGCATTAAGTAGGATCCTTGTTGGGTGGGGAGGAGTGGCAGAATGATTTTTGACTACTTTATTAACTTTGTTGGCAATAGCAAGAAGACCTTGAAAATATTGCTCAGGAGGCACTATTTATTATTTTTCACATTTTCTAGAGCACCACCACTTCCTTGGGATCAGAAGGTTTTAGTTCTCCCACTATGCAAATAGATATAGACTTATTTTCACACCAAAAGCAACAGATAGAAGAAAACCCTATAGCTGTACTTCCAGAGCATTTCTCCTTATATGGAAAAGAGTACTTAGTTACAATAGCCTATTATACTTTAAAAATCTATTTCTGACTGAATACAAATTCAAATACTGTACACATATAGATGCATATGTTCAATTTCATGTTCTGAGAATAGTTTTTCACTATTCATCACAATGAATTTATTTTTTATTATATTTGTCAGATTAATTAATTATGATAATAGAAGAATAATTTAATTTTACTTTTCTGTGGATCCTTCAACAAACAGTTGTAGGTGGAAGAAAATGGGTCTAGATCAGTGTTCCCCAGACTTTGTTTTTTGGACTTCAATTCCCAGAAGCCTAAGTCAATTCCCCAAAGCACTGATCAGCCAATGTACTGACTTAGGCTTCTGGGATATGAAGTCCCCCTGTGGAGTGTGGTCTCATGTTGGGAACCACTGGTCTAGATCTACTAATTTGTTACATAAATATCACAGTTACAATACTTTATATCTTAAAATGTTTACCAGAATTTATCCAACTATACACACAGATGAGACTGGTGCAGATATAGAAAGAGCCTTGATGGATCAGACCAATGTCTTGCCTATTCCAGCAGACAGTTCCTACAGTAGCTAAGCAGATGATTTTGAGAAAGTTCATAAACAAGGCAACCCTTAGCTGATCTTCACTAGCAATTGGTATTCAAAGCCATGACGTCTCTCATCTTGAATTTAACTTATAGCCATTCGACCACTAACCTTTGAGAGCATGCCATGAATCTTTCTGAACCCCTTTCAAAATCATCCATGGTAGTAAAATGTGTATTTGAGCTGATTGAATAAGTATTTCCTTTGAAATTTCCTACTGTTCTGCTTCATTAGATGATTCCTGGTTGCCAGAAAGAGAAGGAGAAAAACTTGTTCATGCTGTGCATAATTTTGGTCAGTCTTTCAGGTACAGTAATACCTCGGATAACGCTAAGACTTGGTTCCACAAGTCTTGGTGTTATCTGATTTTTAGTGTTATCCGATCCATGTTAAAATCCTATGGGATGGATCGGATAATGTTAAAGCTCCATAGAGATACATTGTAACCGCACAGGCTTTAGCAGTTGTTATCCGATCCATCTCTTAGGACCTTAACGTTATTTGATCCAATTCTCCACCACCCCAGATTACTTAACGTTATGTGATTTTAGTGTTATCCGAGGTAAACGTTATCCGAGGTATTACAGTACTTGGCTATTATTTGCTTCCTAACCCCTTTTCCATACTCAAAGTATGGTTAAACTATTTGTTGCCACCATGTCACAATCAGAATCTTTAGAACAAAGCCAAGCAGCAGAATGAACAGGTGAGGAACACTCAGACTGAATCTTCTTATCCTATTCTAGTTTCCTATTTCAGATTTGTGACATGCCATGCAGCATCCAGAGAATTTTAGAGGGGGGAAATTGTTCTAGAGCTTCCCTTCCCATCCAACAAACCGTGTTCTCAGAAATTGTGTTAATGCATGTAGATCACTTCCTTGAGAGAGGAAAAACCCAGGATATGCACTGTATATACTCGAGTATAAGCCGACCCGAATATAAGCCAAGGTACCTAATTTTAACCTGAAAACTCAGGAAAATAGATTGACCCAAGTATAAGCCAAGGGTGGGAAATGCAGCAACTGCTAGTGAGTTTCAATAATCAAAATTACAAGAAAATATGGTAAAATTATTGTTGGCATGTCTCAATCCAACGCGGTCTTGGGATCCTTGTAGTCATTGACCCGAGTATAAGCTGTTTCTCCTTTTGGGGGCTCATTTTGAGGACTAAAAAACTAGGCTTATACTCGAGCATATACAATAGGAGTTGTTTGTTGTTGAGTTTAAGGCAGACAATCCCATCATGTTTTGTGTTTGTTTCACATACTAACATGGAAATAGGAAGAACCAGCAGTTAACAAACATAGTCATTGCTAGTTTTGAACCTAAACAGCTAATCAGCAGCCAAATTGTTTCTACCCTCTAAAGGAACTCTGTATATAGGCTGAGATCTGGGTGTGGTAGGTATCTGAATGGCTCAGTTGTTCAGATTCATCTTTTTTGACTCAAAATTTGTTAGTCTCAGAAAGTTAGTAACTCAGTAATCTCTTACAACCATTATTTGCTTGAGAGGGTTTTCTTCCTGTTTGTTTCTTTAGGAGTTGGAGGAAACGGCTGTATTATTATTTTTGTCATATATCCGAACAACTTTATTATTATTATTATTATTATTATTATTATTATTATTATTATTATTATTATTATTATTATTATTATTATTATTATTATTATTATTATTATTATTAATATGCTGCCTACTTGGCAACACAACTCCGGGAAGCTCATAGAACAATACAACATCTAATACACATTATACATATTATATCATAGAATATACATATCACAATACGATAAAATACAATACAATAATAATAAATAAATAAATCACATTATATAAATCACAGCATCATAAATCACAACCATCATAAAACATTGAGAAAAAAGAAGAAAGTCATTCATTTGAAAAGGTCCACAAATCATCCACCAGACAGTCCAGGGCTGAGGCTGGCCAGGGGGTGATATCCGGCCCCCCAGTCCTTCACACCAGTCCTTCACGTGCATCCCAGAGGCCAAGTCCATGGCATGAACAGCCCAAACGGAACTGTGGATCCCAAAATCCCAGTCTGTCCAAATCTCTGCCACCCCAGGGGCCCTGGCCCTGGCCCCCATGTGGCCCAGCCACCTGTTCTGCAGCTCCTGGGGCCTCTGCCACCAGCCCTAAGAGGCTGAACCCTACTCCATGACCTGCAGCTCGCACCAACCCACCACTCCGTTAAAAGAACCCTCACGATGCCAATCCAACTGCAGCTGGAAGCGAAGATGGAAGAGCCACTACTGCTACCACCACATCTTGATCTCTGGTTGATGGAAGCTGGCCGGAGGCCTCTGGCAAAGGTGGCAGCATGGTCCTCCGCAGCCAACCAACCACCTTCCATGGTGGCCTCTGTCACCTCTGGCCGATGGAAACTGAACACAAGCTTTGCAAGTAAAGATTTTTTTCCTTACGTTATAGCTGTGCCTGAGTATTTGTTCATCAATTGAACTAAGAGGGAAAGGGAAATTGAAGAGGACTTGCATTTCAAAAGATTCAGTCCTATTCCTTGGCTACATGCTAGCTGCATCATCCTGAAAGATTTTTGAACATTTTTTTTCTCCAGGATGGGTGTATTATTCTCAGGCTGAATATTCAGTTTAATACATATACTGCTGAGTGTCACTATAATTACATCTGCTACTTAAAATATCAGCATGTATTACTGTAGCAATGCAGCAACCCCTACACAAGAAAATGATGCAAATCTCTCTTCCACACCCATGTTCTTCTATAATTCATTTTTAAAATTTCAATACTCTGAAACATGTTTATTTTTTTCTTTGCTAATCACTATATTTAATACCAACTGGAAAATGTACATGTCAAGCAATTTACTACCCATGCAACGTTCAATTACAAAAAAGTAATTCAGTAAACACCAACTGAGAGCAAGCAGAGGGCCATGTAGACCAGATAGCTAATAGGATTATCATGAGTTTTCAGGCGTTCTGATTAAGCATAACCAAGTTACAACAAATACCCAGTAAAAACACACTCTAGAGGTAATAATTGCTCTATTTCATCTTCTGCCTGATTCTATCCTTGATAGCAGCCAATGAATTACAATCAGCATACATGCTATCCCCATGCCAAGTAACTTGAAGTCAGGCAGACAGGACCTTTTCTTCATTGTGTGTCCCCCCCCCCCCAAGTTCTGCTATAAAACAGTACAAGCACTAGTGGGTGAGGAACTGAAATGCCAAAACATTGGCCACTGTGAGAAGTCAATAATCTCCCAACAGTAGGACTGTAATACCCCATCTGCAGCCACAATCATGGAAATCACTGACAGTGTCAGTAATGCATAAAACCCCATGATAACTGAACCATACTTGCCAAAAGGCATCCATCAATTTCTCAGTTCTCGCCCTCCTCTCCCAATCCACCATTTAGAATGGTTTTATTTTATTACTGGAGTTTTAAAATAAATGTGTAAGGTAAATAGGCCCTGGTTGAATTGTATCTGTTCACTCATTCTCTGTCTCTCCATATATAACTGCAAGTGGAGTCTGTCTGTCTATAGATATAGGTGCATGAATATTTGTGTATGTAGTTTGTTTGTGTGTGTTCTCTGCTTGTATTTATATATGTAGTGAGACAGAAAATTTAATTTAATTTCTGCACTTGATTGCCGCCCAATCAGGAAACCCGACTCAGGGCGGCTCACATGTAAATTAAACATTATACACAGTAAATATACAATAATACAACATACATAATTCAATAATATAATGATAATGTCCCAACCACATAAAAAGTTCCCAAACAAACAACAAAGTCCAGGGTTGGCGGGCAAAAATGAGGGCTAGATGGTATTTTAGACACAATGGGCACAGAGCTGAGCGAGGATGGTGGAGGACAGTGCCTGGTGGACAGTGGTCCATGGGGTCACAAAGGTTTGGAATCGACTGTACGACTGAACAACAACAACAACAAAAGCACACCTTAATATCCATACGTGATAGGCAAATGCTGAGCTTGAATTTGGAATCAGCACACTTGATATCATGTAAATCACATATGTTATTCCCAGTAGCAAAATCGTTGTTATGCAGTGTAATCTAATGTAATGATTGTTACAGTAGCCATTTTGAAGATGGAGGTATAAGGAGATGCTAAAAGCATTAAAAACACAATTGCTTTTGAGGGGAAACTAAATGTAAAAAAACAGGAAAATATGTGTAACACTTCAGTGTAAAAACGTAAATTAAAGTAGGCATTTATTACCAGCTCTGTGGGACATTTACTTAGTGATATGTTTTTAAATGGTTTTTAAAATTATAACCTTAATTCTACTTTATTTAAATTTTAATTAAACTTTTTATTTACTATTAACTCTGAATTGTCTTTAGTCCTAGTTCTGAGGAAAAATAGAGATCTTGATTTGATAAACACATCAATCAGTCAGTCAGTCTGTCTGTAAATCATATGATAATTTCCATGTACATTCTTACAACTGTTGGACATAATTACATGAGTATTTAGCCTTGTTACCCAATATATTTTTCTGTCTATGGACCTGCATGAGATCCATCAGCAGAAGGAGAGCCAGCATATGCTCAGTCTCACCAGATAAGCTGGATTCTTATCAATTCCTGCAGCCATAAAGATATCTTAGATAGAGCCAGCATAAATCATGGCATTCCAGTTGGCTTTTATGAATGGAGTTACACTAGGGGCATATTTTTGAAAAGCCCCAGGAGATGAAAGGGGCTGATAAAACTGATCAAAGGATATATTTAATATGTTCAGCAGTGAATTTAAGTCTCTGGGCAGCCAAGATGAAGGTAGCCAAAAGGTAGGTTTGCTTTTTTATACCACAGGATAGATGAATCCATCCAACACCCACCACTATTTTTTTTTAAAAGCTTTTACAGTGAATTATTGGTATGTGTGCATGCAATCTACAGATAGTTACCTTCAACTAGTTAGTTATGAAAAACATAAATCTGTTTAAACCTACTGTCTATTGAATTCAGAAATGAAACATTCCAAACTGGTATTCTTTTTGCAGAAAGATCAACAGTCTTTTGGAGAAGTTCTAAAGGATTTACACCAATATTAAGAGATGAGGTTTTCTGCCCTGCTCAAGTGCTTGATAGCCGGGACTCAGCAGGGGTGGCATATGAAGAACGCAGGAAATCAATACTACTATTTCATCTAAGCAGTTTCTTTACCAATCTCTGTATAAATAAAAGGGACACTCATCTTAGGCTCCAGCCCTGCTTAACTTTACCTCCATAGGTAGCTATTTCTGAAGAGCAGAACAGGGTAGCTAGAATCCTCTTTTTCCTTCTCTCCATGAGCAACTGAAATGAAGCTGATAGAAGAAATTCTTTTCTTGCTCAGTTTATTCCTCCCCGCCCCAACAACCTTGATGTATTATTTACTGATAAAAATGAGCACCCTTAATATTGTATTTCTTCACTGTGTTTTCTTCTAACCTTGCAAGGCAATACACTAATAGTTAGTACAACCTTTTAAAAGAAACACCATCACCTTTATGTTGTTTCATTTTTGTCTGTTTGTTCGTATCTACCATTTCTGGATTTTCATTGTTCTAATCACTTGGATTGCACTGGAGCATAAAATGCTGGTGAATTATTCTCTAGCTTTCTTCTCCTCCCTCACCAAGCACCAGGAGATTTCCTCTCTCTCTCTCTGGATTATCATATATAAGTGGCTCACATCTAGGTAACCACATCTGTTTATTATTCAAAATATTTATTATGCAAACTGTGCAAGAGACCATCATGAAACGGCTACCTAGCATGCACACAGACACAATGTCACTGAACCTCCCTCTCAGAGGCTCTTAATTCAATGTTCCTTTACAAGAAATCTCAAGGAACTTTTCAAAGTCACAACTTTATAAATAATAATCAGGTTTTCTTAGATACTTTGTTTGTAATGCAGATGTGCACAATTTGGACCCTGAGCAGTTTGGTGCACTTTCCCATAACCCATTTTCTTAACCACTTTTTCTAAATATCCTGTGCTTTTAAGAGGTGCTTGAGATACAAACCTTCAATGGCCTTAACCAGGAGTCGAGATTACATAAAGTTCAGTATTCTATTTTTGACATCTAAAATGGCCAAACTGCACCTATATTCACATGCATACTCTGTCTGCAAAGTCCTTTTGTCCTAGTTCAAGTTTAGTGTTGCTTTAATGGTTTTGTTGTTCAGTCGCACAGTTGATTCTGACCCTTTGTGACCCTATGGACCCCTGTCCGCCAGGCATTTCTGTCCTCCACCATCCTCCTCAACTCGCTCAGTTCTGTGCCCATTGTGTCTACAATACCATCTAGCCATCTCATTTTTGGCCGCCCCCTTTTTTCTTTTGCCCTCCACCTTTCCCAGCATCAAGGCTTTCTAAAGTGAATCCTCTCTTCCAGTGGTGGGATGTCAAATTTTTTACTACCCCACCGTGATGTCATCACAGTGTGGGTGGAGCCAACATGATGTCATGACATTGTGGTCAGAGCCAAATAAAATAAAATAAAATAAAATAAGCACGCACACACACACCTCAACCCACCCACAACACAAGGACAGCAAGGAGGCCGTGCATACGCACCAAGCACTATAGGCATGCAGGCACACCAGTGAAAAGGTAAGCCCCGAAGGTGGTTCCCCCCAAAAGGTGCTACCGGTTCTCCGGGACATTGGGGAAAGTTACTACCGGTTCTGGCGAACTGGTTAGAACCTGTTACATCACATCACTGCTTTCTTCTCATTTGATGTCCAAAGTACTTTAGCTTCATTCTTACTATTTGACCTTTTAAGGAGCTGTCAGGGTTGATTTATTCTAAGATTGACCTATTTGTTCTCCTCACTGTCCAGGGGACTCTCAAAACTCTCCTCCAACACCACATCTCAAAGGCATCTATTCTTCTGCGCTCACCTTTCTGAAAGGTCCAGCTCTCACAACCATACATTGCCACAGGGAATACCATTGCTTTGACTTGACGAATTTTTGTTTGCAATGTGATGGTTACCAAGGTAATATATAAAAACTCCTTTGCATCTTCAGAAATAAAAGTAGGAAAGATTTTCATATTGGGTTAAAATTCCCAGAAGCACATAGCTAATAAGGCCAATGATGACACTGGCTAGGGAACTCAGGAAATCGTAATCCAGAAAAAATAATGCTTCCTAACTTTGTGGGGAAATAACCCTTGGAAATGGAAATCATTATAGTGGTGGTACTCTGAGAAAAGAACATTGGCTTCTCTTCTGAAAATGTATTGAGGGCTAGCTATTTCAGGACACATTCAGAAATCTTTCCATTTCTGATACAATAATGCTTCTTTTTTCCTCCTAAAAAAGCCAATTCACGGCACAGTTCTATATACAGTCATACCTCGCATAACGAATTTAATTTGTTCTGCGAGGCTGCTCGCTATGTGAGTTTTTCACTATGTGAGTCAGACTTGCATAACGAATTTTTCGCTATGCGAGTCGGACTTTTCCCTATGGAAAAACTCGCATAATGAGTGTTTCTATGGGGAAAGTTTTCGCTATGCAAGTTTTCCCCATAGAAACGCTTGTTATGCGAGTTTTTCCACAGGGAAAAGTCTAACTCACATAGTGAAAAATTCATTATGCGAGTCTGACTGCTTAGTGAAAAACTTGCTCGTTATGCGAGTTTTTCGCTAAGCGAAATGCACATTATGCGAGGTTTGACTGTATCCTTAATAGAGTTGTACCTCGCTTGAAGAGCATAATGTGTTCCACAGGATTGCTCTTTAAGTGAGTTTGCTCTTTAAGCAAAACACCATTGTAAATGACCAATTTGGGGGGGGGGGATTGCAAACCCCTATTTATTTGTTAAGCGAGTTTTTGGTTGATTTTATTTGTTAAGCGAAGCGAACATTCAGAGAAAATTCTGCTCTTTCAGCAAGTTACTCTTTAAGCAAGGCGCTCTTTATGCGAGGTTTGACTGTATAGGTAAGATGGAATCCAACTCCTGGGTAAGGGGATATATGACTGTGTCTGAGATAAAAAAATATTTCTGAAAGGCTGTAGATTTTATGGTGGGGAGGAGGAGTTAATACATTTCCCTCCTTCACATATTGTTTCAACATGCTGTTGGCATGCCTAAATAGCATCATGGACCTAGAGAGATTCAGCTATAAAGGCACAATCAGTAATTGTATATATCCCTCTTAAGTAGCTCAGTCAAAGGAATGCTTTGGGGGTCGGGGGAATCCGTTTCTACTCAGTTCAAGAGTGCCTTACTCTTTGGTACATGGCCATAGGATTGCAGGTTTAAGGGGGAAATAAACCTTCAGACATAAAGCTTGTGAAAAAGCAAGCAGTCCGTGAACAGAAAGATGTGAACAAAGACCCCTTCCATCTGATGCAAAGGTGAGAGAAAACGGCTGTCGCCCTTACTCCATGGCCAAGTAGCACCAAGTCTTCAAATAGTTCTGATCGCATCTTCAAGTAACAAAACATTTGTTGGCCCATAATAGCAGATGTTGAAAAGTGACCACCTTCGGTCAAGCACCTCAAATCACTCTCCTTTCTTTCTCTTTTTCTTTCTTTCTTTTCTGACTGGAGACTGACTGCCAGTGCTATGAAAGAAATTACAATAGCTTCTCAGTCACTGCTGCTCTGGCTCCTTGTGCACTACAGCATTTGTCATTGCCAAAACAGCAGAGTTTAATTAAGTGTTGTGAGCAGCCTAGTGAGAAACACACTTTAAATTAAACCTCTGTACAGGCAGCGATTGGTTCTTTACTTTCTGAACAATCAGCAGGGTGTTTGGCATAAATTCCGTCTCTCTAGGTAAAGGCAGCTCTGTGCACCTCTAGCAATTCATAAATGATCTGGCTTCGCCGGAACCATACCTCATTAAAAGTGCATTTAATTATTTCTTCATTTTAAACACTGGTAGATGGAGAGAATAATTAATGTGTCTACCAGTAAACATTTTATTTACTCTTGATATATTAATGATACAATCAGGAAGATGTGCCATGCTTTCAGACATACTTGTGCGCGTGCATGGACACAAAGGTGTGTGTGTGCCTGAGATTTGGATCAATCCTAAATTTTGTAACTGAATCAGGCTGATTGGGAAAGGTTCAAAATATTGGAGAGAGAGCCTGAAACTCTGTTGTGCAGCTCTGCCTGCACAATGGAAATGAGGCCATCATCAATGGCAGGTTGCCACTGATTAAAGGCATCTTTGTGTGATTTCAGGCTGCACACAACTCATACATAATGCAACAAAGTTGAATGTACTCGAACATCATTCAAGGAAGCCTTTAATAAGCAACCATCTGCTGATGCCAATGATATCGCTCCCTTTATGCAGTTGAACCCCCTACCCTGCAAGATTTAAACCATTGGCAAATGGGTATGTTTTCTAAACTGATATATTTCTTCCCAAATGTACACAAACACCAGAGTAATGAAGGAGGGGAGAGGAAGGAGTGGGTTCTTATAGCCAACAGCTCCATCTTCTAATCACAGTGAACAGGTTTTCCAGGATACACCAACCACAGTACATGTTGGATGGGGTTTTGAAATAACATCTTACAGGGCTGTTCTGGATTCAGGTTTCTTCAGTAGTTTGTTAATACAGAAGAAAGTTAAACCAGTTTTAATGAAATTTCTGAGGAGACTTAGCACTCAGGACTTGCTTGGGAAATACTCCCAGTGTTGCAAACCTTTAAGAATCACATTGTCTCTTTATTTGTCCTGGGACTTGGGACTGATGAGGAAGGACTAGTAGAAGCTGGAGTTCAGGATCTGGGGTATGCTTCCTCCCTAGCTTTCTGCTATAGTCTAGATGTGCAAGATACTTGCCCATTGGTGGGCATTTATTTTACTTCTGCATTCTATATGTATTTTTATATATAAGTCTCTGTGTTTTTTTGCTGGCAAATGGCGCTTTTCTCTTTTTTAAAAAATGATTTTCTTTTAAAAAATATCAGCCTACCTCGAATAATATTTAATGTACAAAGGTGGCATGTAAATTAAATTGATTGATTGATTGAATGAATGAATGTCTAATACTAGTTTACTTGTTGGTTCCAAATAGGCCATGTGACAGCTTGAGTTAGCAAAGTTTTAATGCCAGATTTTAGAATGGCCTCTGAGTCACACAGAAGTCTTATTTGGAAAGGCAAGCCAAAACCGTAAACCAGAGGTTCACAACCTATGGCCCACAGCACCATTTCACATGGCACCTGGAAGTGGAAGTGGATGTGTTTATGACAGAAGTAAAATGTGCAGGTGTAAATGTGCCTGTGACTGTTGTAAATACGGAAGTGGCTGTATTTATGAGAGCCATAAATGCGACCGCTTCCACTTCGGGGGGGGGGGGAGTCTGGTCCAGCCCACTCCGCTGTCAGGGTTGTGTGGTCAGGTCTATGGTGTAAAAAGGTTGGGAACCCCTGCAGTAAATGATACAGAGGGTGTTTTCATAGGGAGAATTCTTCAAGACAGTGAAAGCACTTGCTTCATTTTCCTCTGTTTGTGTGGCACATCACTGTCTCTCAGCACTTGCTAGGATCAACAGTATTTTGCCTGGTAGAAAGCATTCAAACAGATGTGCTGATCAGTTCTATATCTAATGGGATTACTGTAGAAACAAATGGGTTTTGCAGAGTGGAAGCTGCACCTACATGAGACATAGAGAACAGTCTGATCTGATTAAACTTTTTGGAATCAAAATGAAAGGAATAGTTCTTGGTTTTAGTTTAAAGAGTTCCATATCATAGCTATTGTTGTTGTCATTGTCATCACAACCACGACTGCTGTTATCATCAGGTTTTGCTATCCATTAATCCAGGCAGACCATCCTCAAAGCTAGACAAATAGTGGCTTTATATTATAGTACTTTTTTTAAGCTGGGGAGAGCATCTATCCCACCATTTCATTAGATAAAATTGTTGCAGTGGCTTGCCAATTAAGGCTGTTGCTGCTTGTGAAAAGAAATAGACACTGTTCTTAAAACAACATAAAATCAATATGCAAACAAGAGCAATCAATAGAAGAAGACAGCATACAGCTAGGAGAAAAAATGAACAGCTTTGATGAAACTCAAAGGCAAGAGGAAAATAAAATCTCTGTTCATTTGTAGTACAGGCAGATAAGATTATTTTGGTCAGGAGCCTAAATCTTAACAATTCTTGGTGCCAAATAAGCAAAAGAGGCGTGGCCTGCAACAAGGGCACTACCACAAAGTAACCACTGTGCCTGGCATTTTTTTTGTATTCTTATAGGTCCTAAACATAATTATTTAGAGTCAGACTCAATTTTTAGATGAGCCTGGCTGCCATAGCCTATTAGCAATCCTCTATCAGGTTCTATTCTGTTAGGTAATGATTGGTTTCTGTGAATCTTCAGAACCAAAGGGGGGTACATGGTTGTTGTGCAGGTTGCTTGGAAGGAATCATCTGTCTTCCAAATTGTTTAAAAGTCTTTGGATGGAAAAGCAATAGTAGGAGCCAGGACAGGACCATCAGAATAAATGGCGGAGCGTCTACCACTCAGAAATCACACATACTTCACTCGCTCTTCTCTGACAACTCAACTCCAAGTGCCAACTCCCAGGTATGCTAGAAAGTCTGTTACCCATCAGAAGGTTTTCTCAGTGGTGGCTCCTTCTAACTGGAATGTTCTACCTGGAGAGCTGCATGATTCCCAGGACCTTTAAGAAGCAACTGAAAACCTTTCTTTTCTAGGAGGCTTTTGGCAGTTTGTTGAAGTTTTGCCATTGTTTTGCTGATTAGTGGTCCTCAATTCTGATTGGATTGGGTGGGTGGGGTTTTTTCTATGGTTTTATGACGTCTGTTTTGCTCTTTTTATCATTGTGAGCGCCACAGAGTGGGAGTGTATCCCAAATGGGCAGGGTATAAATTGAGTTGTTATTAAGTGTCAAAAGTGATTTCTATGCTAGGATCTAGTACAGTGGTTCCCAATGTGGGGTACATGCCCCACAATGGGACTTCAATTCCCATAAGCTTAAGTCAGTACATTGGCTGATCATTGCTTTGGGGAATTGACTTAGGCTTCTGGGAATTGAAGTCCAAAAACCAAAGGTTGGGAAACACTGATCTAGTAGGGACTAAGTATGCAAATCCTTGTTTAAGGAACTGCCATCTTTTCCCTCTTCACCCCTGTTTTCTACAAACTGCCTAACTTGCACAAATTGCATAACTCGCACAAATGCAAAATTGTAATAGCTGTTTCTTTGAATCACAGGCTTTTATAAATCTGAAGAATTCAATGTGCTCTTTATTGTTTATTTTTTGTTTAGAAAGCTAATTCTTTGCTGGCGCTCTCTTCTTTCTTTCTTTCTTTCTTTCTTTCTTTCTTTCTTTCTGTGTGTGTGTGTGACAGACAGACAGACAGATAGATAATGAACACAGTTTGTTCCTTAACAAGAAAGGATGTCAGCTTTGTGTAGACTGCCCTTGAGCCCATTTATGCAAACTGCTAAAACCTTGATACTGTACTGGAAATGATGATGGCTTGGGATGGAACATTCCTCATCTAGATGTCTAGTGTTGAGGCAGCACAAAAAAACTGAGAAGAAGGATTTAGCAAGCATTCTTGCTATACCTGATAGGGACTGTATTAATTGTTATCTAATGGGGAAGAGGGAGAACCTGAGGTCTGGTTATGTGTTCCAAAATAGTAAAGGTAAAGGTCACCCTTGCTCAAAAGCCAGTCATATTGTACTCTAGGGTTCAGTACTCATCTCTGTTTCATAGCTGAAGATCCAGCGCTATCCACTTCTGCAGACATTTCCATGGTCATGTGGCAGGCATGACTAGACACTGGAGCATATGGAATGCTGTTTACCTTCCCACTGAAGTGGTCCCTATTTATCTACTTGCAATTTCTTGCTTTCGAACTGGTAGGTTGGCAGGAGCTGGGACAAAGACGGGAGCTCATTCTGCCCTGCAGTATTCGGGTATCGAACTGCTGACCTGCTGCCTTCCAGTCAGTGTCTTAGCCACTTGAGCCACTGCAGTCCCTCTTGAAGTCCATCTACTTAAAGCAGTCTCCTTCTGATGGGTAATTTTTACACTTCCTACTCTGCTGGACTGCAGCATCCGTGATCTCTTATCGTTGGCTATCTAGCTGAAGCTAAGCATTGATGCAACATAACAATATCTGGAGAGTTACAAATTTGCCAATTCTATACTGTAGGGTTAATTTTAAACTACGTATATTTATAAGCAATAGCAGTTAAATCCAATTTTATCCCTACCAAGAGTGATGGATTGAAATCAGTGATGATGGCTAACAAGTCACATTTGTTTGAAGCTAAAAAGCATAATATTGTATTTATCCCAATGGATTTTGGATAAAAGCTAGGATTTTAAGAGTAAAAGGTCACCCTTGCTCAAAAGCCTTTTGTATCTGACTATAGGGTTCAGTGCTTGTCTCCATTTACAGCCAAAGAGCCAGCACTAACTGTGCCTGGAGATGTTTCCATGGACATGTGGCAGAATGCTGTTTACTTTCCCACTTAAGTTTTACCTATTTATCTACTTGCAATTTCTTGCTTTCAAACTGCTAGGTTGTGAGGAGCTGGGACAGATAGGGGTTCACTCCGTCGTTCAGCATTCGGGTCTCAAACTGATGACCTGCCAACCTTCCAGTTGTCACGTTCAGCGTCTTAACCACTAAGCCACCACAGTAATTTTCATGGTGGTGAAAACATATCTAAACTTTGTTCTGAGTATTAAAACATGAAAATAATACTGCAGACTTGCTTATTTAAGAATGAAACATGTGCTCACTCTTTATTCCCAAGTGTGAAATAAGTTATTATTTTCACCATTTGTAGAGCACATTGAAGGAGTGCTTTTTAATCCATGCATTCAATGTTGCTCTTGGCGGCCCCTTTTGAGTGCCAACAACAATGGTTTATTTCACCATGACTGGGAGACTTCTTGCTGTGGACCTCCTGTCTTCAATCAAGTAGGGGCTCCATCATATTCTAACAGAACATATGCACACACACAGCACTCCACACCCAAGATATCCTCCTAAGGACTAAAGCACTGCATTCTACATTTTACAGGCTCATTTGCCATAGCAGATCATTGCTAGTAATGTCAGCATTTTTTCGTGAGTGCTGTTTAAAACTGTGGTTGATCAAATAGCTTTTCATATATTCACACAGAAATCTGAACAACTTTTACATGCCTTCTTCCCAGTCCAAAAAGCACTTAAAATAAAGATAACCTTAGGGGGAAAATATTCACACCATTTGGAAGCAATAGTTTCCACAGGCATTAGACTAGAAGCCAAGATTATATTCTATTCACTACAGATCAGAAGTGCTGCAGTCCATTAAAAGCTATTGAGAGTAAAAGTTGCTGAGTTGATGGTGCCTTAAGACTTTGTTGGTTTTACTCCAAAAGTCTAAGATGGCTATCCTCAAAAAGCCTTCTAGAATTGAATCTCAGCTCCTCATGGCTCTGTTACAGTTGCTCACTTGAGCATTGTGTCTGTTTGACTTTTGCAAAACAGCCGGAACAAGGCTTTAGAGTACAATCAGCAGTTTAATCGCTTCGTGGAAATTTTTAGAGGTATTTTTTCCTCCAGGGTCTTTTCTAGCTGCTTGGCTCACAAACACAAAGACTGGAACATCTTCCAAGGGAGGAGGGACTATAATAGGAGAACAAAGCTGCTCCAAACCTCACAAAACTATACATCTAGGCCAAGATGGTTAATGCACTACACAAAAATAATGAAGTGCATTTTTGGTGTGGAAATAGGCCAGACTGCTTGATAGGAAAGCCACAAGATCTATACAGGCTGAGACAGGAACTACCCATTTCTAATAACCAGTGGGTAAGTTTTCTACTGCTGGTTGTCTGAGAACAGGCATAAAACTGGCCGTTTCACACATCCTGCTTTAATGCAAATCTTCATATTAAAGCAGAATGTGGCAGGGCAGCTTCCAGCCACTATGGACAGTCCCAGGGTTGGAACAGCCTCACCTACTTGTCATGTGGGGAAACGTGGGCCACTGGAGCTACCCTCCCAGGCAAAACACCTTCCTCAACGCTGACCAAAAGACAGCTCTAACAGCTCACTTTTTCTATACATTGAACCCCAACTCAGCAACGTCAGTAGCTGTCCTTTAGGAAAGGAGTAAAAACCTGGCTGGCAGGTCAGGTCTGAGGAATGCATGGATCAATATCCCCAGTTGGCTGGATAATTTGACTCCCAGTGCCTTTTAGCTGCAACACCTAGTTTTAAATGTTTTAAGCTTCTTTTAGTCTTTTAATTTTTTAGTCTTTTAATCAATTTTAAATTGTTGTGGTTGATATGATATGCTGTAAATCACCCTGGGTCCCTTTGGGGAGGATGATGATGAACAAGTATGACTAAATAAATAAATAAATAAATTTGGCACTAGCCAGCCAAGACAGAAGCCCTGCCATATTTTCAAAATGGCACAAATCCACACTTTTTTTGGACTGGCCAGGACTTGGAAGTTGCTGTGAAGTGACTTTGGTCTTTCCAGAAAATATAGTTGTGTTGCAGTATCAACCGGAACAATATCATTTTGCCTGTCTTCAGTATGTGGACATTTTAAGTCACAATTAATTTCTTCATGAACTGTATTGCAGAATATCTGGAGGAAATAAGGAAGGTAACTTTGAATGATTTTCTATTTTCCTTGCACCTCCCTTCTTCCATTCCATCTTCTTCACTGTTGTTGATGACCCTCCAGTTGAACACATGACCAAATTATTTTGGGCAGCTCCTCTCAGAAGTTCCTAGCCAACATTATAATATGATTGGGATATTCTGGATCTTATATTCAAAAAGACACTTTCCCCAGCCTTGCCAATACTCCAAAGCAATTTTGCAATTTCCACAAAGAGCAAAAAAGCACAAAGTTGAAAATCTCCTTTCTCCTTCACTTAACAGGATAATCCAAAGAGCAGAATTTCCCTCATGGGAACCCTGGATCTGACCTTGTAGATAAACTGTTATTGAAAGCTCAACTTCATGTAACAAATCTCCTGAACTTTTCCCTTCTTAAAGAATTGTTAAAATGGAGAATTAAAGCTTTCAATGTGTGAGCTCCACTGCCTCATTTTCCCAATGTTCATTAACAGCTAAAAATATGAAATAAAAAGACCTCAACTTACATTAGTTGAAAGCCAAACTAAACCTGGCAGTGGAGATAGTAATCTGTAGTGTAAATACAAGTAGACACCTCAGCTCACAGCATAAGCATAGTTTAGAATCCGTTATTGTTGATGTTCAGTGTCCTACATGAAGAGGAAAAGAATCAGGTGGCTTAGTGGTTAAGATGCTGAGGTTGACAAGTGGAAGGTCAGCAGGTTAGCAGTTCAAGACCTATGTGTTGCATGATGGAGTGAGTGCCTGTCATCTGTCCTTGAGAGGGACTCCTTGCTCATGGTCACTCATGCATTGGTCACCTGTAACATGCTCTTCATGGGGCTGCCCTTGATAACCATTCGGAGGCTGAAACTGGTGCAAAATGCAGCAGTCCACACAGTGATGGGATGTGGTTGCTATAACCATGCCACACCCTTGTTGCGGGAGCTGCATTGATTGCCAATGTGCCTCCAGGTGTAATTCAAGGTGCTGGTTATGACCTTTAAAGCCCTACATGGTAGTAGACTAGGTTACTTAAGAGACCGCGTCACCCCAAGAACATCTACCTGCCCCATTAGAGTGGACCAGAGGGGCTCTCTATGCATACCAATGGCTGAAGAGGCTCACCTCTCCAGCACTAGACAGAGGGCCTTTTCGGTATCCTCTCTGGCCCTTTGGAACCTCCTGCCGATTAACCTCCGCCTCCAACCAGAATTGTTGACCTTTAGAAAAGATTTAAATACATGGTTGGCCCAGTGGGTGTGGGGTGCTTCTACTGCCCCCCCCCCTTTGCTGGCTCATACAATTATCAGTCAACTCTACTGGTTTTTAGATTTGAGATTTTTAGATTTTTAGATTTTAGAGTTTTATGATCTTTTATTTATGTGTATTGTGTGTTGGAGTGTTTTTATGACAGTGTGGGTGAGGGGGCGGTTAAATAAGTCAAAATAAATAAATAAAACTTGGAGTTCAAAAGCAAGAAACTGCAAGTAAATAAATAGGTACCACTTCAATGGGAAGGAAAACAGCATTTTGTGTACTCCGGTGTCTATTGTGTACTCTGGTGTCTTCCTGCCACATGATCACAGAAACGTCTACAGAGCTCTAGTTGCACACTCTGTCTCACAACCAAGTACACAGCAGGCAACTAGAGTTTTGTGCTAAACTAGGGAAGGGTAAAAATCTCATTTTAAAAAGAAGGGAACTTAGAGCCAAAAGTGAAACCAGAAGAATCCCACCTCCAACTTATTTAAAAAATAAATAAAAATGTTTTAAAAGTGAATTGGGTCTTGTACTTTAAGAATGAAGTGCCACTCCTGAAAGCTTCCAGGACTGGAAGTCCACCTTCTTTCTCTCTGTTTTTGTCTTGGTGGGAGCTGCGCAAATGCCATGGGAAGAATAAATGTGGGCTGCAGTTAGATGTTTCTCTGCCCCCTGCCAAATACACTAGCACCAACATACACTCAAGTATATAGTCCCCTACCAACAGAATATGTACCGCAGTTTCCAGGTTTCTTCTCCATCAGAGCTCCATGTAGGATATTTTCCTACTGGTGGAAAGGGTAGAGGAGGCTTCTGCCAGTTCCCTCCTCCCTGTGAAACTGTTTTGCATCTTCTGAAAATCTGCTTGGGAAAATTGGGTGACTTCCCCCTGCAGAATTCAGGAGGCGGCTTGCAACTGCAAGGAAAGGAAGGAATTGGGAAAAGCAACCCCTACTGCTTTCCACCTAAGTCTGCCTGTGGGATGAAAGGAGCCTCTCCATTCATTGAATGGTTTATGTGGTCCACAACACCAATGCTAGCACTGGACAGAGTGTTGAGATTTCACCAGGGGTATTTGTTGGGTAGCATCAGGGGCAAGTTGGAAGAAGTTGTGGAGTGCCATATAACCTGCCCTGAATAATGTTAAACTAACCCTCTGGCTTGAAGTCCAATGCAAGGCACTGTCCTATATCCAGTCTTGAAGAAAGAAAAACTGCCATCTTGTTATTTGTCACAGAGAGCAAAACATCTGGACCAACTAACCATGTATTTATGTACAGAGATGACTGCATTTACTTGGGCAAGCCACCCAAAGTCCAAATAGTAAAGGTAAAGGTTTCCCTTGCTCGAAAGCCAGTCATATCCGACTCTAGGGGTCAGTGCTCATCTCTGTTTCTAAGCCGAAGAGCCAGTGCTGTCTGCTTCTGCAGATGTTTCCATGGTCATGTGGAAGGCATGACTAGACACCGGAGCGCATGGAACGCTGTTACCTTCCCACTGAAGTGGTCCCTATTTATCTACTTGCAATTTCTTGCTTTCGAACTGCTAGGTTGGCAGGAGCTGGGACAGGGACAGGAGCTCATTCCATCCTGCAGTACTCGGGAATCGAACTGCTGACCTTCTGCCTTTGCCATTGGGAAATAACTACCAAATACGTATTTATTTTCACATGCTTCACTTCTGAGGTCTTCTTCTGGCATCATCCACTAAGTCACCACATTATGCCATTTATTTTTTAAAAAAAATATATTTATCATGGCTCTACTAATTACTGCTTCCCCAATTCAATCCATATCGCCACTCTTATTATTCCACTTTTTTTTTTGGCCATGTGGTGAAATGCGATATGCCACTGGCACTTAACAAGTCACAAACGCTTACCCCTTTTAGGGCTCTTAAATGCGAACATTACAAACAGAACATGACATGAGGACTTGGTTGGCTGTGAGAGGAGAAGACAAGGCCACCGTGATCAGAACAGACGGTCAATGTTTTTTGTCACAGCTGACAAAACTGTCAATGCAATCCGCAAAGGACTTCCCACCCCCAGCTTACAAAGCTAGGCACTGAGTCTGACAGCAGCTCAGCCTTCAGTCGATGCAGGGTTAAATTAAAAACCACACAGCCCAAATCCCCACCCCCAGCAACATTTACCATGAACCTTAAACAAACTTGCCGCATGTGGTTTTTTAAAACCCTCCCCCCTTTTTTTATGCTTTGAGTCAACTGACATTTTTCTTTATATTTTGTCAGTCGTATCGGAGTGATCAGACAGCCCCCTACATGTGGTACTCTCACCAGGATGATTATCTAGACCAAAGGCCCAAAGCTCATTGTAGCAGGCATGTAATTCTTTACAATGTATGCCACGTTAACTGTGTTGGGTTATCTATTCAACAGCTGACTGAGCTGGGCTCCCCGGCTCTTCTCAACAACCATGTAAGAAGCAAATGACAATTGTACTACTTCGTAACAGCTGCATGGAACTCTGACATACACTTCACAGCAACCAGTCATCTATATAAACCAATTTCAAGAGCAAAATTGCATGGTGCCTCCACTCCATTATAAACACAATGATACCCACTCAGTGCTGATAAATGTACTGTATTCCTCTAGAGCTTTAAAAGAACAAGTTCTTTGCATCTGGGTATTCTTCCTAGCAAATTAGGCCTCTTTGTAAGCTAGTCTATAATTTCATTTCACACAGTCTTAGACTTTATAAATCTCTTTTTTTTCCCCTGCACACAACCAAGCTTCACTAAATATTAATATTCAGTTGCATTATACTAAAAGGCTCTTATTATCTCTGCCCTCCCTCCTCACTCAAAAGCCATTGTGAGAATCTGATGAAATAAAATCAAAAGCAAGGTATTAACGGTACTAAGTAATTATGGTCTTAAACACTAACTCCCTAGCAATTTTCAAATTAGTGACAGTATCGTTTCATAGGATTACATGCAATATAATCCTTGCAATGGGATAAAACATTACAGCAAACAGAAAGCCCCTGGAAAAAAAAACATTCAGCTTTAACCACTGTGGAGCTGGGAATACATTAAAGATTAATCAAAACAAATTAAAAACATTTTGCCAGATCTGAATTTGTTTAGTTTTCTGATATGGCCCTTTGACACCTTAGCTTGGTTTCTGACTTCTTGAAGATTTCTCTAGTACACTCCATCACAGCAATGCAAATTACACCAATACACAAATCACAGGAAAATTTATGAGATTTGGATTTTGCAAATATTGTCGGTTTTCCATCAGAAATTCCCATTGAGATGGTAAACACTATTTCTCTGTTATATGCAATGAGATAGACTCATACGCTGCAGGTCTTATGCACTGTGTACATAATATATACAGTAATGTCAAATATGGAAGAAATGAGGAAATAACCTTTCTTCCATTAACCCTAACAATCCCTGAGGAAAACAAGGAAGTGAAAATAATAATTGCACTATGGAAAATAGAGCCTCTAAATTCTCTGGTCAGTGAGATAAAATCTCCTTCTAGTGATCAGTGCCTTGCTTTCCTTTTTCCTACAGACGTTTTTAAACATTCAAACCAAGTTTATCTTTTGCAGGTTAACATTTTCTAGCCAGATGCTTATAGATCATGTGACTCAAAAATGCCCCCAAACAAAATGCACAGTGGTAAAGTAATACAGTAAAACCTCAGATAACACTAAAACCTGGTTCCACAAGTCTTGGTGTTATACGATTTTTAGTGTTATCCGATGCATGTTAAAATCCTATGGGATCCATAGAGATACATTGTAACCACACAGGCTTTAGCGGTTGTTATCTGATGCATCCCATAGGATCTTAATGTTATCCGATGCAATTCTTCCCCCCAGATTGCTTAATGTTATGCGATTTTAGTGTTACAGTATTCGATACTAATGTTATCTGAGGTATTACTGTACAGTACTTCATGTTTCAGTAATATGTATTCAATGCAGTAGTTCTAGGCGTATGAATAATAGTAGAGGGTGATGGTGATGATTATAGTTGAGGGGTAGGGGAATAAGCATTTCATACCAGGGGTGCCAAAACTGTGACCCGTGGGCCGGATCTGGCCCCAGATGCCAATTCATCCAGCCTGCAGTGCCCTCACCGCTCCTCGAAGTGCACAGAGGATGCACCTGCCAATGTGCTTGTGCATCCTGAACCACTCGCAGGGGTGTATGGGGATGCCCCACACCTGCACAAACACACTTGCGCCACTCAGGGAAGTGGTTGCAGACACATTTGCACATGCATGGGGGTGTCTGGAATCACTTCTGGGAGTGGCACGGGCATGTTTGCACATGCACAAAGTGATTCCAGACACCCCCATGCACAAAAGCAACTGCTTCCTGGGGCATGGTAAGGCTTGCTCAGTTGTTCTGGGGGTGTAGTCAGGCCCTGGCGCAAAAGGTTTGGGCACCCCTGTTTTATACTGTCAGAAAGATATTTTGGACAGGATCCTGTTAGTGAGAGTAAGTGAAATTGCATGAATCAAAGTGGCAAGTTGCCGGTATTCCCAATGTGCTTTTTCTAAGAATCACATGCAAGGTGATTTTCAAGGGCCTCTTGTTGTTGTTTGCAGAGTATTGTAGATATCAATATCCATAAGCCCTGATCACCTTTGGGAAAACCCATCCACAGAATCCACAGAAATGCCCCAAATTATCCAGCGAAAGCCAGCCGCTCATTGACAGCAATGTGCATGTGTCTCTGAGCTTGTATGTGTCACCATTTTGTTTAAACTGTGCCTATGCACTTCTTCTGCACACATGTCCCCCACCCAGCCACTGTCTCTATTTTAAATTTCTTACACTGGTGGTGGTGTGTGCATGTGTGCGTGCATGCATGTGTGCATGCGTGCATGCGTGTGTGAGGCACCAATTATAGTCAGTGTTCAATCATTATGTACCACATTTTAATACCATGTATAGATAGGAGCCCCTACTCTCTCGATCATCATTTTTCTCTCTGCCTAAAATAGAGGTTTGCCCTCCTCACCAGAGGAAGAAGATTCCATTTTTCAAATGTCTACACATGGACAGGTCCTTTTCTTCAGATATTTTGCTCCTCTCATGGAGAAAGAAGTGATGGGAAAGGGAAGTAAGCAGCCCTCTCTCATTGTGTTCTCAAGAACCTAGTAAGCAAAATCAGATAGGATTAGTATGAGAGCAGAGTACCAGAAAGTTATTTCTGAACTAAGGATTCAAGTGTGGGGAAGGAGACAACTTAAAATATACAGTCCTCACATACGGGGGAAACATGCAAACCCTGATTATGGTAGTTGGAGAGAAAGAGCTGGATGGAACGAACATCTACCCATCTAAGGGGATTCATATCACACAGCTGTTTTGCAAATCATGACTAAGAAGAAAGGGCAGAGTGAAGGGCTCAAATCAGAATATACTTTTGTCAGTACATGTTGATATAATAATCCTATTTTACTCTAATTTAATCTTTTCTTGCTAATTTATATCTGTTCAGCTTGCCAGCCAGTGGCTGCCAACTAAATCATCCCAAATCATCTGTCTTGTGTTGAAAAGATTCAAGTTTGGGCTAAGGATGGTAGACTTTTGTTCACAATTCTCTCCATAACTCATATCACTAATTAAAGCTTTCTAAAACATCTGATCACCACAGAATGAGACAGGTGTAAAAGAAAGGAAGGTGGGAAGAAAACCTTTCGTAACCCTTCAGTTATGGAATACAAGGTGTTATTGCTGGGTTTTTTTTGTTTTTGTTGCTGCTGCAGCTTCTATTTTTCCCAGGCTGCAATCAAATTGTGTTATTTCAATAAATGTTTCTGCAGATAGTGGTCTCATTCAATTATTTCCAAAACTGTTCCTAATTGCCAAGTCTCTAGTTTCCCTGGGCAACACCTGCATGTGCCTTCTGTGGAACAGTGAATTTGCCATGCTCGACTTACATGTGTTCCTTGAACATTATGGTTTCTTTGTTGAAGAACATACTGCTCACGAAGCAAAAGGGACCAGTAATAGTAAATAGATAAAGCATCTGTAATAGGTGACTATATTGTCCTCAGGGCACATTTTGCATGTGACAATAAAGTTTTGCTTAACAGCTTATCTAACGTATTAACAAGAGCTGTAGCAAACACAGCACTATATTACCAGCCATTTCTGTTTTAAATGGAGCTGTATACACAAACAGGCCACTGGAGTTACGAATTCTGGCCAATAAGGCCATCAAAGCTTGTGAGATTGCTGCTTTCCAGCCAGTGGGCTTTTTTCTTCATTGTAAGCTTAAATGCTCCCATCAGGTTCCCAATTAAGAATGACCATAAAAATAATGTTGGGAGGGAAATGCAGAAAGCAAGGACCAGTGTTGGTGAGAAATTGAAATAGCTCCATGAACAGGTCAGAGCGATTCTGACACAAAGGTGACATTTGGAACACAAAGTCCCTGGGTTAGGATGATTATTCCAAACCTAATTTCCTTCCTTTGAGAGGAAAAATTGAGAGAAAGCATTTCTGCTTCAAAAGACATGAATGGATGGGTTTCCAGAAACGAGGCTTGTGTAGCAGCTCTAACTAAGTCCATGTAACCAAGAGATGTATGAATGGCTTTAATATTGATTAACGGAACTGGATGAAATTATCTTAAAGGACTACAACTTCCCCAAAATCTGTCATCCAGTATGCCCAGTGGCCAAGCTGGCTGGGACATTCTTTATGTGTAGCCCAAAAAAGTAATTTTTCCAAGCCCTTAACAGCAATAAGAGAACTGTTGGGGGGGGGGGCACACAAACTTCTCTGCATAATTTTATTCATTTCAATAAATTGGATTCCAAACCATTCAGATAATTTGAAATCTTGACAAAGGTGAGGGGAAGCCTTAGAAACCATGTTCAGAGCAATGCTAGGTCAGTGGATGGGAGATACATCCTGTTAATAACAATTTCGTGTTGGAAATTACTCTGGGTTGGAAGGGTTTTTGCTGGAGAAACTTCACTCTGGGGATGTCTGAATGAGGCTCCTTTCATGATCCCAAGTGTAGCTCTCGGGTATGGAAACCCAACCTTCTGGTCTCCAAGCTCAGCGTCTTAACCACTAAGCCACCAGAGGAGCTGCTATAAATCAGTGAAATGCATTCCTTCCAACTGGAAATGTGGATTTGCAGTCTCAATCAGGTACATTTTAACTAAAGGCAAACTGAACTAACTGGGAAAGGATTACTTTAAGTCATAATTGATATGACAGCCCGCAGTTATTAAACTGGCTGGCTGGCTTGGAGGCTTGGAGGTTATAAGTTTGATTCTGGGAAAACAACCAACCTGTGTAGCTTGGTGCAGAAAAAGGAAAAGGTAAACCCTTCTGAGTACTCTCTACCTAGAAGCTGCTGAAAAGGGTTTCCATAAAGTCATAACTGCCTTGATAGTACACGTCATTATTTAAGGTAATCTACTGTGAGAAACAAGCTTGTTGGTTCTCATTGGAAAACACTTTTTAGGTAAATATGATGAGGCTCGAACTACAAAATATCTGTTTGAATAAATAGGAATTTCAGATTGCACAGAATCCATAACAAGTAACTAACATGCTTTTAAGTAAGGTTTCTTATGCTTCCTTCCAATGCGTAGCATAGTCATCTGTGTCTACATTTCTTAGTTCTTAGGACACCAACTTAAGACTAGCTCTGCTTCTCTGGATCTATAAGAGGGACAAATCCCAAGGCAAGCAGTTCTGGAGGAATGAAAAAACTGATCTGTCTATATCTGTGCTGGAGAACCTTTGCACTCCAAGATGTTCTTGGACTTCAATTCCCAGAAGCCCAAGCCCCCTGTGAATCCACATGAATGGGCTTACTGCGATTCATCTGGCCTGTGCTGCCCTCGTCACTACCATACGGTCACGTTTTACTTCCACTTCCGGGAGTGACAAGGGCAGCACAGGCTGGATGAATCGCAGTTTAAAGCCCTAAAAGAAGAAGCAATTAAAGTGTTGCACTCAATATGCCAGCAGATTTGGAAAATGCAGCAATGGCCAAATAATGTCAAATTATCATACAATTGCACTCCGTTCACACACTAGCAAGTTCGTGCTCAAGATCTTACAAGCAAGGCTTCAGCAGTACATGGATAAGGAACTTCCAAAAGTACAAGCTGGGTTCTGAAGAGGTAGGAAAACTACCGAAGAGGTAGTGGACCTCACCACTTTCCCCTGCTGCCCATACCACTGTCGCTGCCCTCCTGGCCCAGCCTGGCTGGAGGGTTAAAAGGATGACACGACCATGGGCTGGAAGACCTCGCTGCTCCCCCCCCCCCCGGCTGCCCATACTACCAGCCGGGGATGAGAGGCAGCTGTGGCCACCATTGCCACCCTCCTGGCCCCGCCTAGCTGGAGGGTTGAAAAGAAATTGGGGCTACCAGAGTGCCCTTATATTAGTACAGGATAAAGTTAGTACAGGATAAAGAGCAACTGATTGGTTTAGAATAGGAAAAGGAGTACAACAAGGCTGTATATTGTCACCCTGCTTATTTAACTTGTATACAGAAGATGTCATGTGTAATGCAGGACTGGAAGAAGCACAAATTAAGATTGCTGGGAGAAATACCAACAACCTGAGATATGACATCCAACCCTATCACTCCGTGGCAAATAGAAGGGAACGAAATGGAAGCAGTTATAGACTTTACCTTCTTGGGATCTGAGACCACTGCAGACCATGAAGATTGCAACCATGAAATAAAAAGATGCTTATTTCTTGGGAGGCAATCTATAACAAATCTAGGCAGCATAATAAAAAGTAAAGACATCGCCCTGCTAACAAAAGTCTGCATAGTTAAAGCAATAGTCTTCCTTGTAGTACTGTATGGCGGTGAGAGCTGGAGCATAAGCAAGGCTGAGCACAGAAGAATAAACGCCTTTGAACTGTGGTGCTGGAGAAGACTCTTGAGAGTCCCCTGAACTGCAAGGAGATTGACTCAGTCAATCCTGAAGGAAATCAACCCTGGCTGCGCCTTGGAAGGACAAATACTGAAGCTGAAACTTAAGTACTTTTGCCACCAAATGAGAAGAGAGGACTCACTGGAGAAGACCTTGATGCTGGGAAAGATTGAAGGCAAAAGGAGAAGGGGTAGCAGAGGATGAGATGGATAGATGGCATCATTGATATGGTGGGAGTAGATCTGGGTGGACTACAGAGGACGGCAGATGACAGAGGAGCAGTGGCCCATGAGGTCGCAAAGGGTTGGATTCAACTGTGCAGCTGAACAACCACAAACAAATATGGCAAAGACAAGGGTACAAATGACTCTAAGAGACATTATGAACAAACCAATTGAACATGTATTTTTTTTTTTTTTTGCTGGAGTACATTTGCTTCCAGCACACTCAAACACTTTAAATGCATAGGTCTGGGGGCCTAATCTGAAGCAAGGACAGTTTGTCTTCAGAACTTAAAGAACTTTTCTTTATTTTCAGCTGGCATGTTTGGCAGGCATGGTTTTTTCCCCTCCCAATATCACCCAGCTTTAATTTTAAATTTCAAAAGCCTTGCATTTAATCCCTTGAGCTGGCCTGGTACCTTCCACCATCTGTTCATTGGTTTTGTTATACCAATGTGCACCTGCAGAGTTTTGCAACATTTCAAGCTGACTGTGGATCAAAAAAAATCAAAATAATTATAATTTTCATAAAATAAAGACTTCCATTCAGACACCACAAATGCCTCGAATGTGTTTGATTTGTATTTTTTTAAAAATATATACATGAGAAAGGTCTGAGTTTCTTAGAGAAACAGCATATTCTATGTTTTGTTTGTTTTTGCTATGAAATAAATCAGCATACTGCTGCATATGCACTAGATAAACCAGAAAGCAATGCTGAGGTCCTGATAGATGTAGCCAAATAACAGTCTGACACCATATTTCTCATATTGTTGTGGTATGTGATTGATCTATGGTCTTCATCACCTATTCAAGCAATAAGTTTATGCCATCCACTATTGTTACCAGTTTGGCCTGGTTTAGAATAGTCTGCAGTAGCAATTGGATTTTTATTGATTAAATATCCATTTAATGATAAAACAGTAATTGATCAGTGAATAAATTGAAAATATCAAAGAGGTATCAGGTCATGAATGTCCATCAACCAAACCTATTTTTTTCCACCAGAAAAACCTAAACCGAAAATCAAAAATTTCTCATGGTTGACAAATACTGTACTGCTATATGATCTGAGGGTGAGAAAGCTCAATACTGTACCACTATTTGCTGCAGTTTGGGGCTGACCCCATCCCGGAGGGAACATTAACTCATTGTAATGGTCCACCCTCGCAGTCTATGGGTGCCTTGCAAGGGTCTGTGTTCAAGCAGGATACTGTCATCTCCCTGGTGGGTAAATTACAGATAGAGACCTCCAGGGCGATTGACACTATTGCCTCCAAATGCCAACTCCAACTCAGAGCTCACCCAACTCTGTGGTTTGGTGAAGCTGTAAGAACTGTGAAGTGTGCGTAGAGGAAGGTAGAGAGCAAGTGGAGGAGAGCTCCCTTGGATGATGACCTCAGCTGTGAAGAAATGCTCTAAAAATTGTGCCAACACCATCAAAGCAGTAAGAAAATTATATGACCTCCAACTGATATATAGTGCTGGCAACCATCAGAGGGAGCTGTTTCATATAGCTTCTGAGTTACTTGAGATAGAGCAACTGAAAGGTCTACTCTACAGCCTACTGCTGGTAACTATAACAGATTGATGGCATATTTTAGATCAAAGGTGGATGTCATCCGTAGGGACCCTGATGCAAAGTTTCCTGCAATACATTACTTGGAGATATCCAGGACACCATCTGGTCCATGTTTATTGGATCAGTTTTGGCTGGTAACATCACAGGAAACCTCCAGGTGCTCACTGATTGTAAAGTCACCACTACCTGCAGTGAACCTTGCCCATGATGGCCCTTGAAAGCTGCCAGTGATAGGGTAACTGGGTGAGAGAAAGGGGTGATTAATTCTTTGTTCTGAGAAGGTATATTACTTTCACAGTTGAAGGAAATGATATAAGATTTGTCAGAGGGCGGGGTGTGTGTGTGTCTAACCTGGCTCTGGATTTTTCTTAATAACTGAAAGATAATTGTTTTATGCATGGTGCTAGACCTGAGTGAGAAACACCTTTCCTATGAAAAGGGCACAGTAAAGATGGTTGCTTCACCCAAACTCCAACACTTCAAAATTAAGTTCTCGACCAAAACCAAAAAATATCTCAAGAAACTTTATGTCTCAGCATGCCTGCATAGCTATTCATAGATTTGCACCCTGTTTTACATTGTTTTGAGAGGCAATAATGATGACAAAAGTTCCTTTTTAAAATAACTTTACTAAACATGATTATTAATATATGTATGATACATTAATAACAAAGCATCTTAAAAGTTTAATAGGACAATATCATAAAGGCACTTGTAGTTTAAAACTAGAGATTAACTGAACAATTATATGTATCTAAGAAGTGATTATAGAGAATGAATTCCTTTAAAGTTAACTTTTAACAAGCAGATCACTAAAGAAATCACTGCATAATCAATAAGAAATTCAATTTTAGACTTATATGCTTTAATAAGAAAATGCAGTCCTATAAAGTAAAATGAAATCTCTATGTTAGCTTTAACTGTTCGACTGCATAAGATTAAATGCAATTAATAAAGCAATGAGTGTGCTATTTGATATAAATGAACAGCATTTAATTGTAACTTTAACAACAAAACATTTGTATATGACCTAGTCTAAGTATATAACTTATAATAGCAAAGAAATCATTTATTAGCTTAATCGGTTTTACCTGTGTTTGCCTGAATAGGAGACAAACAGAACACAATTAAAAATAGAACAGAATAAAAGTATTATGTTCAGTCCTTTAGACATCACTTTCTCAATTAGTTAAAAACTGACCAGAGAAGATTTTTCCTGGCCTTGAGCTGAAACTACAGAAAAATCTCTCATATATCAATGTTTACATACACTTTACCTGACCGCCAAAACAAGCCAGCTAGACTGGCTGAAGTTATACAGCCTCTAATTAGAAGTAAAAATATTTAGAATGGCTGGAATTACACAGTCTCTAAATAAAAGTGAAGATCATATTTTAAACAGATATCAGGCAGTTTAACAATTAAACATCAAGTCTTATTTATTTTTTTTAATGAAAACTAAGCAGTGCGGCAAAAAGCAAGATGCTATAAAAGCATGAGTGCTCCTGTGCTCGGAGAACAACAGATAATATCAAATTACACAGTAGAGTAATATTATGTAGACTGATCAATGGTAGTGGGAGTCATGTGATGGCCTGACAGCCACTCACGTGCTTCGCTAGCAACTGATTTTGTCCCTCTTTTTATACAGCAAAATGAACCACATGTCCACCCCAACAAAATTTTTGTATTGCATTGCTAAGTGAATGTACTTCAGAATGGTACGGAATGATTACAAATAAATTTTCTGCTTCTTTAAAAGCAGGAGGGGGAAAACTCACTCAGGTTTTTCTCAATGAAAGCAGAAACTGGCTACAGGTTCCATTTTAAAACCCCTTTGAGCCTTATTTTCTATGGCTAAATCCTTGCCTTTTAATAAATGGGATCATTCAGGTCAGTTATATATATCAGAATAATATTTCAGATAACTATCGTCCAATTGCCAATATTCCATTTTTGGGCAAGGTTGTGGTAAGGGTGATGGCAGACTAGCTGAAGTTGTTCCTGGAGGAGCCTGGATACCTGGATCCATGTCAGTCTGGGTTCAGGCTTCATGAAGACAGTATTGGTAGCCCTACTGGATGACTTTATAAGGGAGGCCGACAGGGGTAAATCCTTTTTTGTTTGTCCTCCTGGATCTCTGAGCAGCCTTTGATACTGTTGATAGGCTTGGGATGGTTGGTATTGGAGGCCAGGCCTTGGTGTGGCTGCATTCATTCCTGGAAGGACGTGTCTAGACAGTACAGCTTGGGGAGGAATTGTCCAATACTTGGCTGCAACTGGAATCTCCCCAATGGTGGGCAGCCAAAAAATTTACTACCACACTGTGGGTGGGGCTGACATCTTGGGCGGAGCCAATGTTATTGCTTGCAGTATGGAATTGCTAGTTAAATATTTTACTGGGGCATGAAATGAGACGAGGTGGGATATTTTGATTGTTTATATATTTTAGTAAGTAAGTAAGTAAGTAAGTGAGTGAGTAAGTGAGTGAGTGAATGAGTGAGTGAGTGAGTGAGTGAGTAAGTAAGTAAGTTTCCCTGGTAAAGGGTTGTCTGGGGCAAAATTCAACCAAATTGAAATACAACAGTACTACATAAGACGTTCCTGCACAAAGTTATTCACAATTTTCATCTTCCTTTCCTAAATAAAAGAACTGGTATATAGCTTCAACAACTGTTACCAATTGTTACTGGTGGTTTGTGTGAAACGGATTGTGTTGCTACACTAGGAACAAGGGACACAGAAAGAAAGTGAATTAATGAATGACTCAATAACCAAGCAACCTAGCTTGGACTTCAGATAACTTTCTATGATGTTTTAACACAGCACAACATGAAAGAAAAGGTCAAAATACTATGTCTAGAATAATGGAATCAAAGCTTGGAAAAACTGAACCACAATTTTTAGAATTCTCCAGTTGGCACACTCACAGTATGAGAGTTAAAATAGTCAGACTTTGGACTGAATATGTGTGAGCATTTTGCACTAACTCTTGCTGACATAAACATATTTTAGTAGAAAGAAGAAGATAATTTTGCTTGGGTCCTGTTTTAAAGCAAAAATATCTAAGTCTCATTTCTTAAAACAACATATGAATTAAAATGCAGTTCAATATTTTGCCTTTCAAGATTGTGTAACATAGTTCTCCAGCAGAGGCGTAGCTACCGCCGTATCAGCCGTATCAATTATACGGGGCCCCCGGGCTATGGGGGCCCCCAACGGCAAAAAATAAAATTAAAAATAATCTCCTCATAAAGGCTCTGTTGCGGCAGCAGAAGCTGGTTGAGGATCCGCAGGGAGCCCCGACGGTACCGGATCGCTTCCAAACCCATGGCTAAGTTTCCACGGCAGGAGGCGGAGCCGCAACAGAGGAGGGAAAGGGGAGGCAAGTTGTTCACCAAGCCTCCGCTGGGTCCTAGTGCGCCCGATTCATGGCTCCCATTCCCTCGCCCCATCCCCGGAGAGCATCGAAGCCGTGTAGACCGGCTAAGCTTCGCGTTAATTTCAGTAGAATTCCGAGCCTTAATTGGGTCTCTTTCGGGAAAATAGCAAAAATCCGAGTTTAGTCATAATCACAAGGCCCAGCTGCTTCCGAAGAGGTGGATTGATAGGTTAAGCTGCCGAGTTAAAAAAAACAGCACTTTTTTTTACACCAGTGCAGGACAGAATGAGCTCCCGTCTTTGTCCCAGCTCCTGCCAACCTAGCAGTTCGAAAGCAAAAAAAATTGCAAGTACTGTAGAGAAACAGTGTTCCGTGCGCTTGTCATGCCTGCCACATGACCTGTCACCCCAGCGTCGAGGTGGAGAGCGCCGCCTGGGCTGGCGCAGCCTGCCAGGGAGCCCCTGCGGCGACCGGGGGGAGGGCCTCGGGGCTGCCTCGCTGCGCCCGCTCGCCTTCCACAGCTGCCCCTTGCCTTCGCCGTGCGCGTCGAGGGAGCGGTCGTGCGATGGCAGCAGCGGCGGCGCGGCGGTGACAGCAGAGGCGGAGGAAGAAGAGGCCCCAGATTAAGGTAAGTGAGGTTTTTGTGTTTCGGGTGGGTGGGTGGGTGGGTTGAGGTGTGTGTGGGTTTTTTTTTTTACATTTTAATTCTATTTTATTTATTTTATTTTTATTTATTTTATTTTTATTTTGGCCCTGCCCATGACGTCATGACGTTGGCTCCCCCCACGACGTCATGATGTCATGACGTTAGCTCCGCCCCACATATAAAGGGCCCCCAAACAATTTTTATACGGGGCCCCGCCAAGGTAAGCTACGCTTCTGTTCTCCAGTTAAAAAATGTACACAAAGAAATGCATATGTTAAGGTAAAGTGCACCTAAAATGTATATTAGTGAAAATAACATAACAAATTGCATTATGTTAAGCAAAACAGTTTGCAAAAATGTACATATTAGGCAAAATTATTTACACTTGTGTTCATGTTAGGGAAAATGTGTGAAAAAACCATGCAGATTTTCATATGGACTAAAAATTAATTGCAGTAGAAAGGAAAAAAAGTATGGGTGTAAAACATAAGAAATTAATTGAAACTGAAAGATGTGACAACTTCTTGTTTTTAGAGAGTTCAAATCTGAGTTATTTGAGGAGAACAAAAAACAGGGGAGTTAAGCATCTCTCCATCCAACCATCCCAGATTCTTAACAGCAGGTGCTTTGGAATTCCATCAGTTTTAATGGCTGTGTCAAAAAGAACAGCTTTCCTCTATATACAAGAGATCTTGTCATGCAACAGATGTCAGTTTTAAAACTGTGACCATGACACTGCAATGCATAAAACTGAGTGGTGTCTAAATCTCTTTGTTAGAAATAGGAAAGGTGTCATGTATTATGGAGAAATGTTTTGTATTATGTATTTGTTCCAATATATATATTAATTGTAATATACTGCAGCAACAATAATAGGTGAAAATTTATATCTTAACATTTCACAGTAGTATATATCAATAATAAAACTAAAAATATAAAACAGGGTATAAAATAAAGGTTTATATCATCCGTAAAATAGATGTTCTACCAGACTATACCAGGAAAGTCAGCAAAACCTGCAAGAAGCATCTAAATTTAAAAATTGGAGTATATTGTGGACAAGAATATTCAAATATTCACAAATGGCCCCAAGTTAGGAAATCAACACACATGTTATCAGTTACATGCTGTGTCATACAACTCAGAATACCAATCAATAATTTCTGAAGTGATTTCTGAATCAAGAACAGCTATAATTTAAGAATAATAATAAAAAGACAAAAATGTTGTGGCACCTCAAAGACTAACTGCTTTATTTTAGTGTTAGCTTTCATGGATCAAGTCTACTTCATCAAGTCCACTGCCTGACTAAGTGGACTTAGTCCATGAAAGCTAACGTTAAAACACAGCAGTTAGTATTTAAGGTGTCACAATGTTTTAGTTGGACGAGAGTTTTGAGAGTCCCCTGGACAGCGAGAAGAACAAATAGGTCGATCTTAGAAGGAATCAACCCTGGCTGCTACTTAGAAGGTCAAATAGTAAAAATGAAGATGAAGTACTTTGGACATCAAATAAGAAGAGACGATTCACTTGAGAAGTCCTTGATGCTTGGAAAGGTGGAGGGCAAAAGAAGAAGGGGAGGGCAAAAATGAGATGGCTAGATGGTATTGTGGATGCAGTGGGCACAGAGCTGGGTGGGCTGAGGAGGAGGATGGAGGACAGAGGTGACTGGAGGACAATGGTCCATAGGGTCGCAAAGGGTCAGAATCAACTGTGCAACTGAACAACAACAACAAAAATGTTTTAGTCTTTTTATCTTGTTTTGTTTATTCTCCGATATGCTTGCACAGACTAAATTGGCTACCACTTCAAAATTTTCAGTTATAGTCAACTATCTCAGTGCTATGCTATAAATACAGAAGCTATCTTCCAAAATATTAATGAGAGTTTTAAAGACTGCGAAGGTGGAAAACTGTCAATTCAGCCTCATCCTAACCCTGCCCTAGGAGAATATGCTAGTAATGTCCAGTGATGTTTCCTGTTGCTGAAGTATAAGTGACTATCCATAGTGTGGTTTATCTGCTCTGGAGTAATGCAATGGTCATCCAATGGTCTCCAATGGTCATGAAATTAGCCTCACTTACTTTCCTTCTGATAAGGCACACCAGACAAATAAAGTAGCATGACAAGAACTTGATTCTCTTGAGCGGAATGGGAGGAATTAAGAGATGCTTGGCTTTACAAATCCATTAAGTTTGCTCAAGAAGTCTGTAAAGAGGGAATGGAGGAAAGGCAGATAATTTAAACACACTAAAAAAGATATGGTTCACAGGTTTACTAGATCCATACTAGCTAAGTATGAAATTGGACAATATAGATAGCTTGCCATTAGAAGCAGAGTTCTCTTTCAAAGCAAAGGTTATCTGTTTTCCCTGGTATGAGCTTTCCTCATCTCTAGCTGTTGCAAATTAGCTTCTGCTTATTTTGTGTTTGATTGTTGGAGGGTAAACTGGGGATTCACTTGAAAATCTGATTGCTCAGGTACAGACCTTAGAAGAAATTGTGTGTGTTCCTACATGGGTGATTTGCTCTTCATTTTGGATGGAGTGTGGCAAGGCATCTGGAAAAACATTCTCTGCCTTGTATGAGGGGTAAGTGAGCTAAGAGATAGCTGAGTGAACTAAACAGTACTAAAGGTGACTCTTGGAAAGTAATAATATAATAATTTTGTGTCAGAAATTATTCTGGGTTGAAAGGATTTTTGAGGAAGAACTCCACTCAGGGAATGCCCAAATGAGGCTCCTTTCATGGCCCCAAGAGCTGGGTCAGAGACAGGCACTCAATCTGTCATGCAGTACCTGGGTCTCGAACTACTGACTTGCCAGTCTTCCAGCTAACAAGGCAAGTTTCTTAACACTGAGCCACCACAGCCCCTGCTCTTAGAAAGTTGAAAGAAAGCAGTGAGATCTGTCTAGCTTTTTCTGCCTGAAAACCTTGTGGATTTCAGATTGGCTTGATAATGTGGTGATTTGGATACAGCCTCTTATTTATTCCTTCCAGGAGTAGTAGAATCTTAAAGTGACTGGACATTGAGATTCAACTCCATATCACAAGAAAACTGTAAAGAGGCAGTTTATGTATAGGATCCCTAAACATCCCTAGTTTTTGCTAGCACAGGTGAAGGAAGAAAAGAAAGTGACACAACATTTCAGAAAGGTCCCACGTTGCATATAAGGTTTATTCAGGCAGCATCGCCTAGTTGTCCAAGTTCAGTCAGCTACAGTGAAGCATACAGGGCCCAGATACATAACAATTCTCTCCATTCCACCTGTACTTGGCAATTGGATGTGGTCAGGTTAATTCTGACTTATGAAGGTCATTTCCTGGGTTTTCTAGACCAGTGTTTCCCAAATGCTGGTTTTTGGACTTCAATTCCCAGAAGCCTAAGTCAATATAAATTTGAAATATAATAATATATAATAATAATAATTTCCCCAAAGCACTGATCAGCCAATGTACTGACTGAGGCTTCTGGGAATTGAAGTCCACTAGTGGGCTGTGTACCCCTTGTTGGGAACCACTGTTCTAGACAAACACACAGATGCGTTTACAATTTCCTTATTCTGGACTGTATAGCTTGCCTATGACTACACAGGAATCATTGAAGGGAATCAAACTCCTAGCTTCAAGTTCCACAGCCAGATGCTGAAAGCATAAAACTAGTGAGTTAGACGTTTGGTACAGAGCCAGAGGTTTGTAGATCAATTTTTCACTGTACAGTATGTCCCTAAAAAGCCAATCTGTTTGACCTTGAGCAAGTTGCGAAATCGCAGGATGAACCCAGAAGGGAATGATAAACTACTTCTGAACACTGTTTACTTAAGAAGCCCTGAAAAGGGTTGCCATAAGTAAGAACTCTGATGATATATACAATTATACTTGTCAATGCACCAAGAAAAATCCCAGCTTGCTGCACTCTACATTCTGAGCAGAGTTGGCTCAATATAAACACTTAACAGGCAATTAGCATTCAAACAGCCTCATAGTGCTTACAGTTCATTACATAACAGGATTTTTCTTTTCATAAAGAATGAATGATTTTCCTGGAGTTGCAGCTTAAGCAATATTCTTTGTCCCTTCATAGGTTAGATATACCAACTTAAATAACAAAATACTGTATGAGAATAGTTTGTGACTTACCATTCATAAATGTACCCATTCATAAATGGACCCATTCAGATGTTATTATTAGAGTATGTTCACCTCTCCTTCCTTCCTTTTCTGCTGTATCTGAATCCAAATATAGGTGATCATCATGGTGATCAACCATGAAGACTGTCCTGAGAATATAATGCAGTGACCTTCCATTTGCCTTCCACATTGCAGCATGAGTCCAGTACCACTGATCCAGTTTTGTAAATCACATTCTGGTCCTAAGCCTTTTTGGCACACGAAGTCCTCCTCAGCCCCAGGCAAGTATTGATGAAGCTGCTGCCCTCCATCAAGATGGATTCAAGTGGGATTTAATCTACTTGGGGACCATCACCCTTCCCTGTGGACTTTGGCACACAAGGTCGTTAGGCCTCAGGGTTGTCAGGTTAGTTAACCGCCACCTGACACTCAGCATTGAGTCACTGGCAGTATGGTCTACTCTATTACCATAGCAGGATAGCCTGGTCAGACTCCAAGTATGTTCACCATACATAGGAGGGAAAGGAGTACTTTAGCTCTCTCCTCCACTTGTCTCTGGTTTTGCCAATCAGAATGCCGAGACGGTGACAAGTCTGAAGAGAACAACCTCCACTGTTTGAGGGTGTAGTGGTGGCTGAATTAGTCAAAACCAGAGTTCCAGTTTACAAGACTCTTCTTCAGATTCATGATCTTTATTCAGTGGAAGTGACAACAGAAGGAGTGAGGCTATACATCTCCCTCTGCCCTTGTGGCAAGGGCATGTTCACATGATCACCAGAATAGGGATAGAAGCAGTGGTGGGCTCAAATTCTTTTTTACTACCACACTGTAGGCTTGGCCTACTTTGTGGGCATGGCCTACTCTGTGGCCATGGCCATGTGACTGGGTGGGTGATCTAGTCATGCCTGCCCAGTGGTGGGGTTCAAAAAAAATTACTACCTACTCTGTGGGAGTGGTGTGTTGGGTGTGGCCAGGGGAAAAGCTCTTCATTGCTCCTGAATTAGGACTACAGTACTTTATTTCAAAACTTGGATGGGCGGAGTCAACAGGAATTTCTGCTACTGGTTCTGGCAAATTGGTGCGAACCTGCTGTTGCCCACCACTGGAAAGAAGATTCAAAATGGCTGAATACAGTAAGAATTAGAATTAAAACTATTACTTATCACTCCAAGCAGACACTTATTACATTGATGATATGTTTTGAATAAATGTGAAGCTGTTTCAAAATCTAGCCTTTAATACAGTAATAACATTTGACATATTGTATTTATTTTGTATTTATTCCAAGTAACAAGAAATGCTCTCCATTTAAGAGATGCTAATTCAGCAAATTATGTTGCCCAAAACTATAGTGATTGTCTCTCTCTCTCTCTCAATCTTGGCTTTAGTATGTTATAATATCACTAAAAAAAGCCCAGTATTTAATTTATCAAACCTTCCAATAGTGAATGAACAAAGGTAAAAATAACAGGCTAGTTATAAACTAGTACTATGATGATGACATTGTGAATTATTTAAAAAGGGCATATTCAATGTGAACCATAGAGCCATCAATCATAATAGACATTGATGAGAAAAAGAGGTTTCAGTCACTTCCTATCTGCCACGAGAACAATTCTATCTCACAGGTAGCTGTGAAGTGCAGGGTGACCCCAGTGTCACTTGCATTGTTGCTCTACCCTTTGAACGGAGAGAGTAGATTCTCTCAATATTAGAATCGAATGAGTAAATAAATTCTCAGTTCACTGCCACACTCCTTCAGAGTGCACACTTCAATTTGTCTAACAATAGACAGGACAGAAAAGCAGAAATATCTTAAAGCAGGGATGAATTTTTTATGGCATGTTCAAATCCCGTGGCAAAGAATAGGGTTTTAAATGGTAGCAACACTTCTTTTAGCAAAAGCCCCTTGAGACAAAATCTTCAGGAAATGTTTTGTGTTGAATTCACAGATACTTCCTTTCCTTTGAATTATTATGCCTTTTCTCTTTTTTTCTCTCCCCTCACCCTCTTGGTTTTGTTAACCAATCCTTTTCCATTGTACACATTGATCTTTCGGAACAGAAAATTAAAGTGCTACATTTTAAAACAATAAAAATAGGAAAAAGAAAAGAATTTTAAAGATGATCTCAGAAGGGCAGAAACCTCTTGGTGACAGAACCATTCTAGTTAACTTTAAACTTTGACTTTTGAAAATACAACAGCCAGAATTTGCAGGGTGAGGAAAAGATTACTTGTGATAGAATGCATGAGAAGGAAAGAAGTGATTATACTGTACAGTAA
This sequence comes from Furcifer pardalis, assembly GCA_030440675.1. Classification (NCBI taxonomy): domain Eukaryota; kingdom Metazoa; phylum Chordata; class Lepidosauria; order Squamata; family Chamaeleonidae; genus Furcifer; species Furcifer pardalis. Next base: position 137,636,514 of record CP126894.1, read on the forward strand.
AACCTTGCATAAAGAGCACCTCACTTAGAGACTAACTAGCTTAAAGAGCAGAATTTTCTCTAAATGGTTGCCTCGCTTAACAACTAAAACCAAACAAAAACTCACTTAACAACTAAATTGGGGTTTGCAATCCCCCTCCCCCGGCCAGAAGTCACATTTGGTCACTTACAATGGTGTTTTGCTTAAAGAGCAAACTAGATTAAAGAGCAATCCCATGGAAAGCATTATTCTCTTTAAGTGATGTACTGCTGTACTTTATTTATATTGGGTTAATCTAGGATCTGTATTGCAATTAATCCATCTTCCTTGTTAATATAACCTTTTAAATTGCTCAGATTGTAGCAATTATTTTAATTTTTAATAAATTTCTATTTTCCCCCCAATAGTTGCAAATACTCTGGCACCTTAGATAATCTGAAAAATGGTCAGCAACAGAACATATGCAAAAAAATAATAATCTATTTTTGTCCCTGGCATCTCATGATAAAGACCCTCATGCAGCATGTTTGATTTTTAAAAACACACTTCTACTTACTATGCCTGTGATGGCAAACCTTGGCACTGCAGATGTTCCTGGACTTCAATTCCTAGAAGGCCCAGCCCCTGTGAATCCACATGAATGGGTTCGCTACGATTCATCTGGCCCACGCCACCCTTGTCGCTCCCGGAAGCGGAAGTAAAATGTGCCCAAAAGTGACGAGGGCGGCATGGGCCGGATGAATTGCAGTAAACTCATTTGTGCAAATTCACAGGGGCTGGAGCTTCTGGGAATTGAAATCCAAGAACATCTGGAGTGCCAAGGTTCACCATCACAGGACTATGTGGTCTTAGTTGCACTAATCATCTGATTTACTGTAAAACTGTTTCCAATTAATGTTACCTATTAAGGCTTCTTTGAAAAAAGTGTGAGAGAGAAAAGATAAAATAAAAGGCAGTAATACTGTGAAAGGATACTTAATTCAACTTGGTAGTGTTTATAAGTCCTTTTTCAACATCGCTTTCTGCACTACTGTGAGGGGAGGGAAAGCATGCCACCACTTAATTGTTCATAACAAGTAAATCAAAGGTAAAAGGGAAACTAATTAATTTCCCCACTCAATTTTATTTTACTATTAGTGTTTTGAGGAAATATAACAAAATCCCATTAGTGTTAAGGTAGGACCATGAAACAACATAATATAATGCAAGAAAGACATTTAGTAGTGTAGAGGAATGTTAAATTACTAATTAACTCCAAGTTACTGTATAAGAAAGCATAGTAATTTACAGGATTATTGCAACATGAAACATGGACTGCCACAAGGGTCAGCAAGGGAGCATTTCTTTCTATGTGTTCCCTCTCTCTCACACACACACCCCTTGGGTGGTGGTTACAGTAAAATTCTTTGCACATTAAAATGGACTGTCCTTTCCCAGAGTTCAATGCTGCCAATTAGCTGCAGTTGAGGTTTTCCTTGCAGTCATCCCCCCCCCCCTTTTGCAATATTAAACTGCCAAATATTGCTGACTGCTTACAGTTCTCTCAGCATAAAATACGCCCCCATTTGCCAGGAAATTCTGCCACCCAGAGAGTTGTCTACAAAAACCCATGCGCCTGTGCAAAGAACATTACTGATACAATCATTGGCCCTCTATGCTCCTTATTGAACCAAAGGAAAGCAATCCAAGAAACACAAACTACTATGGTTCATCCCAATGATGAATGGTTAATTTCCTCAATACCGTCATTATTCCAAACATACAAAGGCCAAAACTCTTGCAGCTGAATAGCGAGCAGGATTTTAGATAGTAACAGAGACAGAGCTGAAGCATGATGAGCTTTATAAAATAGTTTTCACATCCATATCTCTTTCTATCTCTTACCTATGTATGTTTATATCATCAAAATCCAAGCATTTCTAAAACCTGTTTAAACATTTATTTAAGTGAGAAAGCAAAGAGAGGCATCTTTTTAGTTTTACCTAAATATATAAGAAGAATGCCATAACTTTGATTAATAATTGATTAAATAAACCATCCACACATCAAAGACAGGAAGGAGAGCTGTTCCTCAGAAGAGCCAGACTATCAAATACCACTTTGTTGTCTTAAATGGAGCTCAGATCTGCGGTGCTCCATAGCGTTCTGCACATGAAAGTTTGAGGTTATAAGTAAAAGAGATCGTTTCTTTTTTTAAAAGAAGAAATTATCTTTCTTCTCCCCCCTCCCTTCCTTTAATTAAACAAACATGGAAAGGATTAAAAAGTGCTGGACATTTTGAGATCATCTTACAACCTTCAAGTTTCACCAGCTTTATGACTAATTTATGTTTAACCTTCTTGAGAATTTACGATCGGAATACACTTTTACTGTAAAATTCAAAGCCACTGCCACCAGCATCCAGAGAGCTCTGCAAGTTTTGAAATCTTTTTGAACCTGAAAACAGGCATGGAATGTTCTTCCACACTTGTCAACAGGAAGGACTATTTATAAATGATCCAACTGAATGCTGAGGTTTTTCATTTAAGACAGCATACAATTCAATTTCTCTTTCCCTTTTAGGTTGTTCTGTTAAGGTAAAAGCACCAGTGATGGACATCAGCAGGTTGGCCCCAGTTTACCAGAAACTGTAGCAGAAATTCTGGCTGGCCCCGCCCATCCAGTTTTTGAAAAAAAGTAGTCGTAATTCAGGTGCAATGTAGGAATTTCTCCCTGGCCATGCCCACAATACCACGCCCACAGAGTAGGTAGTAAAAAAATTGAATCCCACCACCCAAAAGCACCCTTGGGAATGAGAAAACATCCAAGAAGATGGCCTACTTGACTTCTTTGGTTGATGTTGCTTGGCCAATCAAAATCTCTTTTCTGTGGCTCTTTCTCTTGCTGTTTGTTACTGTGCTACCACATCAGACTGCCTACAGGACCAGGCCTGGGAAATGCCAGACTTGGAAGATCTTGGGCAGACTTGGCACTTCTCTAGTGCTGATCTCCAGTGCCTGTGGCATATTGCCCCAGAGAGCAATGATGCTGCAGCAACAAAAAGTCTATCTTGCAAGCAAATAAGCCTGCACAAACCATTGCAGCACAAAAAGTCATCTTATAAGGTCATTTTATGCACAATGGTTACTGAGAACAGCAAAATAGAATAGATTCTATAACATAAGATAATGGCTCTCATAATGTACACAGCGAATTCTCCTCGTCATTTTCACTCACACATATTTTGAAGGGGAGTTGTCCTGTCTCTTGAACTTGGAAAGAGAAACAAGGCCACTCAAAGAAATTCCATAAACAAAGAAATTGTTTTTTGAATTCTTGGTAACTCTGAAAGTGAGCAGAAAAATCATTGAAAAAAGACCTCACCTCCAGTAACATAGCTTGAAAAGAACTTTTGCTCATTGACTTCTTGCTGTTGCTTTGTATCATCAGGGCCAAAACTAGGAAAGGGCACCTGGACACTGTACCAGGAGATCAATTTATTTAGAGTATGCACCCCTTTCTCCAGGTATCTAAGATTGACCTAACAGTCTTATTTACCACCATAGGTGGCCGGGGGGAGTGATAAATCAGCTTTTTTGAATGAATTTCCGTAGGTTTTGCAGCAAGGAGAAGAGTAAGCTAGAGGAGAGGAGAAAAAATGATTTGTATATCAGGCCCTGCTGAGGCAGCAGAGGGAGGTCTACCAGCAGCATAGTAAATTGGACAATGGAGGCAAAGGTGTTTCCTAAATGAAGGGTTAGGCTTACTGGATCACAAGTAGACCACACCTCACTGGGAAGAAGACTGGTCTATTTGGGTCTCAATATATAGGTCATCTTCTCCATCTGAAGAGGATACATTTCAAGATATTCTATAGATATCTGATACTGTGGGGGGAAAGCTAACCCCATATTCAAAAGAAGAAGGGGGCAGCCAAAAACTAGATGGCTAGATGGTATCATAGATGCAATGGGCACAGAGCTGTGCGGTTTGAGGAGGATGGTGGATGACAGAGGTGCCTGGCGGGCAATGGTCCATAGGGTTGCAAAGGGTCGGAATCGGCTGTGTGATTGAACAACAACCTATTCAAGCACATATACCTGAGTCATAGAAGTGTATGTTTGTGTGTAAATGTCCCTGTCATCTTACACATTTGCTAACAAAACAGCTGCTGTAAAACACAGTCTTTTAGTTCTCAACATTGTAGATAGTTGCCTCTAGTAGCCACGTCTGGTAATAGTATTTTATCTATTTCAGAGCTTTTTTATTGAATATTTTTGGTCTCACAGAAAACTGATACTGTGGAAATGGAATCAGTAGATATTGTGGGACACTCTGTATATGACATTCTGAGCAATATACTTACTTTTCAGGAGAGACTGCCACTGAATGTCTATTTCACAAGATGGAGGACCTGCTATAAGTCAGAGAAATTGCAAGTAGATAAATAGGTACCACTTTGGTGGGAAAGTAAACAGCGTTCTGTGCCTAGGCATGCCTGCCACATGTTCAATTCAATTCAATTATTAGACTTGTATGCCGCCCCACTCGCAATGTGACTCTGGGCGGCTAACAAAAAGCAAAATATCACAGTTACAATAAATACAATTACAATATCACAGTTACAAAATAGCATAATTACAATGCCACAATTACAATTATAAAGTATTTTTTGGAATATAATAATTACCAAAACATTTCAAAAGCAAAACTCAGAAATATATTACAAACTCAGCCCGAACCACTCTGTCCATTACCCTCCAGGCCAAGTCAGCTGAGGGGAAGAGTCTGGTGATAGTGGTCTGCAGCAGTGGCATTTTCAAGCCCTGCTGAACTGCACAGCTGTCCTCTCCCCTCCAGGCTAGGCCAACTAGGGGAGTCTGGTGATGGTGGAGGGCGGCATTGGCATTTTCTCCTCCCAACCAGCATGAAGGGGCCCAGGGGGTCAGTTGGGCGGTGGTGTCTGGCTAACTATAAGTGCCGTGGATTTTCTTCTTCCCCGGCCCCAAAGGGAGAGGCCCGGGGGTCAGCTGGGCAGCAACAGGGAAGAAAGGAAACACACCCATTGGGCTGCTAGGCAGAGGGGTGGGGTAAACCCTGTGCTAGGGTGACTGCACGAGTGCCCACAGAGAGGGCTCCGAGTGCCACCTCTGGCACACATGCCATAGGTTCGCCGCCACTGGTCTAGATTAATATAATTAGGATGAAAAAAAACAAAAGTTTGGAGTCTACTACCAATCATCCAATCAAGGAGAAGATACTGATGATACTTTTGAAAAATAAATTGCAAGAATTTCAAAGAGACATGGTGTAGTATTAACTGGAAATTAAAGTTATCCTGATTATCTGTTGGGAGGCAATTTCTTTCAAATATTGCCCTTTCAAGAAATTCCTGTTCTGATATTTTTTTTATCCTACAAAAAGTAGGGGGAAACTAGAGAATCTGCTACCCTTGATTTGATTTGAATGAATAGAGATTACTTGCTGGAAGAAGTGGCACTAAAGAGAATCTGAGATAAAAGTGGCCATATTCTGCTTGAGTTCCTTTAAAAGAAACAAAATCAGTGTGTAGCCGTAGATGTATGCTGGAGTTTAATAAACTCAGAACAATAATAAGTAAAATTCCTTGCTATGAGATCCTAACAGGAAAAGGACTCCAAGATGGATGGAAGTTTGTTTTTTTAAAGGAAAATATGAAGACATGGCTGTCAACAATTTCAACGAGGAAGTAGAAGGAAGGCCAGTCAACAAAAGAAGAATATAGAGGAGTGGTAAAGAATTGTAGGGATGGCATTAGGAATTGAAAAGATGAAAATTTGCAAGAAATTCAAAGAGCAAAAGAAAACATTCTTCTGGTCCAAGCATAGCAAAAGACAGAGATAAGAAATAGTGCCTCAGCTACTCAATGCGGATGGAGAAATGATAACAGATGACAAAGAAAAAACAGAAATGCTTAATTCTTACTTAAGCTTGGTTCCCACCCCCAAAAGACAATCTGTGACTCTTCAGGCAAAAGACAGGATGGCAGCTTGAGACTGATAAACAATCAGTCAAGGATTACCTTATGACTTTGAATAGATTACGATTTCCAGGACCAAATGGACTGCATCCAAGACCTAAAAGAACTGGCAGAAGAACTCTCAGAACCACTGTGTATTATCTTCTTGAAATCATAGAGAATGGATGAAGTGTCAGATGACTGGAGGAGGGATAATATTGTCCCTATCCTCAAAAAGGAGGAACGTGGGAACTACAGATGAGTCAACCTGACATCAATTCCCAGAAAAATTATGGAGTAAATTATATAAAGCAATCACTCTGCAAGCACCTTGAAAACAATGCAGAAATAACTAGAAGACAACATGGATTTGTCAAGAACAAATCCTGCAGGACTAATTTTAGCTCACTTTTTGCCAGATTGCTACCTTCCATTCCTGGAAGGTAACCAGGTCTCCACTGCATGCAGGATTGCAGCCTTAATGTGTTATTGAAGCACAGAATCTTGTCCCTCCTTTGTGCTCCATTAAATGCCACCACACACCGCTTCAGAGGTCTTTGACCAGCTTTACCTGCTAGGATGCTCAGATCTACTACCCATTGAATGAATTTCTTTCTGTTTCAGTGGTACATGAAAAATGCAAGAGGAAGTGCAAACTTTGCCTGTGACATGAGCTTAGCATTCATTGTGCTGACAGAGATAAATCCACTCAGCCTCTGATCAAAACTGTAGCCCAAGGGTAACATGGAATAAGTGTCAACTACACTTTGTGCTTGAATTCTATGCTCAGCTAGTAATTCCATTCACACTGTTTTAAATCTGTGTAAAAGAGATAGGAAAAGCAATTTGAAGAACAGTCAGAAGGTCTGGGGGACACTTTATTTTCCAGATTGCAATTAATTTACCCTCACAACAGCAATCTGAAATCTGATTCCAATTGTTTTCTCTAAAACAAGATATCAATAGTAATAAGGTGCATTATTCAACACTTATGGGAATCTTATCACTTTGGCATGAAGAATCCTGGAGTTGGTTACTATGTGTATAATTAATGTTCAGAACAGCTGTATTTAAGCTTCTGGATATGTAGCAAAATTACTTTTTGGATTTTATTTTCAAAAATCTTCCAGCTATTTTGAGTTTAGTAAAACCTCGCATAAAGTGTGCCTCGCTTAGAGACTAGCTCGCTTAAAGAGCAGAATTTTCTCTGAATGGTCACCTTGCTTAACAACTAAAACCAACTAAAAACTCACTTAACAATTAAATTGGGGTTCACAATCCCCCCCCCCACCAGAAGCCACAATTGGTCATTTACAATGGTGTTTCACTTAAAGAGCAGACTTGCTTAAAGAGCAACCCTACGGAATGCATTATGCTCTTTAAGCAAGGTACCACTGTATTTTAGGCTATGAGCTGTTTCCATATTAATAAAGTTAACTTTATAAAACTTTATAAAAGTTAACTGGTTAATTTGTTGAGATGTGATGAGGTAGGGTTGTCAGATCAGCAGCATCCCATTCCTAAGAGATTTCAGTGCTAAAACCTGGCACCAAGTAATGCTCCGTTGTGATGTCACAGAGTAGAGCAGAAGAGTCAGGAAGGAGGAGTTTGTTTTACCCATGCTTTTCACCATAGCTTGCAGGATATCTGCATCAAAAGGCTCATAAATTGTGGTGCTGATGCTCCAGCCCTTGCCATGCTCCGTATGGTATGATGCCATTTTTATACAAACCCAGGAATCAGAGAAAGGATTTAGGAAAAAAACTGATGGTGTGTGCTGTTGTGCTTGACACGTCATCTGGAACAATGATCACCATAACACTGAGACAGTAAGTCCTACTACCAGATAGGAATGGATGGAGACCTCACACACAAATAAAATGAGCTTGCAGAGGGAAATGAGGGCATGGCAGTTAGACATTCCATTCCTATCTCCAGTTTAGGATTCTTCCATCACCCAGTTTATACTGCTGATTGTGAACATGAGGGGAGGGGAATGCCCTTTCCTTGTTATTTCCATCTGAAACAGCAAGGATGTTCTATGTGCCAAGAGGGAAATTGATTATGCTATGGGGTGGAAGCAGATGATATCAGATATGCATGGCTCCACTTCCCATGAAGTTCATCTGGTTGGTCTCATAGGAAATTTGGCTCCAAGACCAAATGTCTTCCTTGCACAAGATGATGAACTCAGGGTTCCTGCAGTAAAGAATGCACACCTAGTATATCTGCACTGCATAGTCAGTGTGTTATAATTAAAACCATTTTAAGGGGCAGATTAAAAAGACATGTCCTGCCAAAGGGGTGATGCAACCAATTAGAACAGGAGTTCTCAACCTTTATTGGATGAGTTTGTGATTGTATTTTTATCTTGTAAGCCGCCCAGAGTTGGGTGTAAGCCCGATTGGGGCGGGATAGTTAAGTGTAAACAATAAATAAATAAATTTGTAAGCCGGTCCCCGGGTCATGCTCCCTCAAATAGCTTTGGGGGCCGGAAGCCATTTTGCCCTTTCTCTACCACATGGCACTTCCTGGTGTGATGGAGTCGGTAGGGGGCCACATGAAATGGTGCTGTGGGCCACATCCAGCCCACAGGACTCAGCTGAGAATCCCCGGATTAGAAGCGTGATATAGAAGCAACTAAACAGGAGGTCTATCACTGATTTCTTTTTTTTTAATGTGGGGGACAGTTTCCCACAATAATAGCAACAATAGCATCACCATCACTGCTACCACCACTAGAGCAGCATTAGTAGCAGCACTAACAGGCTGCAGCAACCACAACAGCAGAATGGCTTTACTTCAGTTTATGCTCCCACTGAGAGTGACAGTTCAGGTCCTCTCAGCGGACTTCACTCCGACACCTTTCCCAGCAGGATCCCAGCACTGCTGAGCCTGCAGGACTTTGCCCTGCTGAGTAGACCCAGCTCACTGTTCGTCTTCCTTATTCGACCGCTGACATGCTGTGCCAGCACTCATTCAAATAAGAATATAAAAGTGCAGATACATCCTAAGTGAGCCATTGGGTCATAATTGAAGTGGCAGGAACGTCACCATCAATCTATAGCCTCCTGTCTTCTTCGCAGGAAGCCTAATATAGATAACTCACAAAATAATCATACTGATGCCACACACTGTTGCAAGTCAATTAGATCTAGCGATGAAAATCTCTCCATTTTGCAAATAATCTCAAGAAGATCCGTAGGCCCAGAATATTTATCTGCTTCAACACATTCACAACAATTTTCCAGTTCACATATGGGGAAATGATAACGTAGAAAAAAGGGAAAAATGAATCTCCAGAATCATTTGCATTAATAGCATTGTTACTCATAACACACTGCATTAATTTTGTAGTTGGTCAAAATCTTCAAATTGTTGGTTTCTGAGATGGTTTGGTGCTCTCTGTGTCATTTGGCCTCACGGACTATCTTCAGCTCAGCTCATAAACGCAAACACTTCACAATATCAAGTGTTTGGCAATTAACATGGCTAGTTAAATAAATAATGACACCCCTGTATTAAAATACCATATAACAATATTGTTGCATGTAGATTTTTTTTTAATGCAGGGTCTTTTACTATCTCCTCTGTCACTCTCTTGGTCTTTAATGAAATGAGCAATAATAGAACAGAAGGTATGAAGTGTGAGCCTGTGTGATCGTTATGGAATTACAGTCTATACCAATTAAAATACAAATTAAAGGATGCTGTTAAATTAGCAGTGACTTCAACAGGCAGTCTAAGGTCACAATAGCCATTGGCAGACTCTGTAATACCATTCTGCAAGTTTCTCACTCTGTCAGTAGCTTTAGAAACTGCTGACAGTAAAGCCAGAATCGCTTCTGAGTTTGCATAGTGACATCAGCTTTTGAGCAAGGGAAACCTATCAAGAAGACAGTTGGGAAGTAGTAGGTGTTGGACCAATAAAGATCATACTGATTGACATTGATATCCACATTTGATTTAAAAGCAAACAAACAAAATCTTCCAGGCAAAATTTGACACAATGGGCTAAATTCAATTAGAGTCGACAAATAGAATCAATGGGACTTATGAAAGTATTGACTTATACAATGCTGTTAATTCAATGTATCTACTTTTGTTGGCAGATGGCATTAGGTTTAGTGGAATATTTTAGCTACTTGGTACAGGCCTGATTCCATGTTTGAAGAGGCCTTGTTTAGTGGCCAAACTGTTGATTTCAGAGTATGAAAAGCTTCAAAGCTACAAGATTTGTGACACAATACCCATTACAAGCATTGATGTTGGGGCTTCTAGCAATTGTAGTTGAAAGAAGCAACTTGAGAAGTTCTGGATGGGTCTCAATGGAATTATGTGGCAGTGACTTCAGAAATAAGTAGTGGCACCAGTTCTGTCTTCCTGCCGTCTGTCCGTCCGTCTGTCCGTTCAAATTCCACACAAAGGCTCTAATGTAACTTTCCTCTGAGAAAGTGTGGGAGATTGAAATGGGGTTAATAGTAAGATACGGTTTTTTTGGCAGTATGTGGAGTGTTGGAGCACATTTTTTTAAAAAATGTTGTAAATGGCAATAAGCCCTAACAAGGACAGTGGAGCCAGCCACCTAGTCAGAATTATTGGGTACTTTAACTAGCAACTTCCTCTTATAATTAGCAAGTCAGTTTTCATCTTCACTTAAATATGAAGCACTGGCATTATCACCAGTGACTATATGTGGACTCTATCTTTTGGCCCACTGATTAACAAGTCTTTAACTTCACCTCAGAGTAATTAAAAAATACTGGCTTACTGCAACATCCAATCCAACATGTGTCATGTAGAGGGGTAAACTTTGGGCCAACCACACATTTGGGAACATCACTACCTGCTCTATTTATTTAATTGGAAATAGCATTTATATCTCAGTTTTCACCTCTGAAGAAGCTCAGAGTAGTCTCTATAATACAATATGCATACCGAGAATACCAAACCCATAAAATACACTAACTGCCATCAGAAGCTGCCTCTGTCATAAAACTTCAATATTTCAAAATCAAGAATATCAGCAACTGGAAAGGCCAAAAATACAATAGGAAAAAACCCTATCCAACAACACAAACAAAAATATGATAAAGAAAATAAACTCAATATATTTATAGAAAGGAAAGTTTTTCAGCAGGAGGCCTTTAATAACCAAACGTGAGCCAAGCATCCTAGATTACAGTAAAACACCGGATAACGATTGGATTGGATAACGCTAAAATCGCATAACATTAAGTAATCTGGGGAGGAGAATTGGATCGAATAACGTTAAGGTCCTATGGGATGCATCGGATAACAACTGCTAAAGCCTGTGAGGTTACAACGTAATCTCTATGGAGCTTTAACATTATCTGATCCATCCCATCGGATTTTAACATGGATCAGATAACACTAAAAATTGGATAACACCAAGACTTGTGGAACCAAGTTTTAGTGTTATCCAAGGTTTTACTGTATTTAGCATTGACTGGAGTATGAAGAACCTCAAACAGGCATCCTAGTGGCACAGTGATTAAGATGTTGTACTGCAACCAAAAGGTTGTGAGTTCAGTTCTGACCAGAGCTCAAGGACCCCAGGTTGACTTAGCCTTTCATCCTTCTGAGGTCGGAAAGAATAGTACTCAGCATGTTGGGGCCAAAATGGTAATTAACTTGTGAACTGCCCAGAGAGTGCACTAAGCACTATGGGGTGGTATATAAGTGTGATTGCTTTCCAGGCCTTGGAAGACAAGCACAGAAAATGAATCAGGAGTTGGCAGTCCATAGAGTATTGTGGCCCTTAGCTGAGCAGGGCATTAAAGGATAAAGCCTCACAAGGACATAGAACTATCAGTGAGAATAGTAAGGAATTTCAGCTGCGCTAGATACATTTTTATGCAGTATCAAGAGTGATGTTTTACACAAACTGTCCAGTTTCTTGTGCAAGATTGCAGTTTACATAAAATGAAGACAATTGCTGTTTTGTTTTATGAACATTAAACATTGGGGACAATAAGAGGTTGTCTGACTCTTCTGCAACCATCAGAAAATCCTTTCTCCACTTGCTGTGTGTGTGTGGGCTTTATTTCTCAAAAAGAAAAACACTAGTTTTTCACAGATGCATTTTGTGCACATTATGGAAATTCTCTCTGAGTCACTCTCAAGGCAAGGAATTTTTATGGGACTCTTACATTCCTTGCTGAAGTGTCTCAGTCAAGATAGGCTAAATTATCAAGCTGTCAAGATCATCTAAATTGACAAGCACCAGGAATTTAGTATTTTTGATATTACTAATGTCAATGAAATTAAATGGATATAGTATGTACTGACCAATGCCTTCCAGCTAATACTAAAATAATAACACTAGCTACAACTGGATTTTTTTCATATAGACTCTACATAGCATCCTATAGGTATAGTAATGATTGGGTGCTCTTAAATTGATATTGAAGAGTAGTGATCTTTCTCAAGGTTCCCAGGGATGAAGTACTCTGAAATGGTTTACTACTTCCTACTCTTGGGGCACTCTATCAAAATGTAGCTTGCCTAAGACCTCACAAGCTGGGCCTATTCTGAAAAGGTACATTGGGATATCGAACTCCCAACTTAGATGAACTCCCAACCTCAGTGAGCTATCCAGCAAGCTCCCACAAATAAACAAGTGTCTAGTTTGTAATTAATTTAATGCATTTAATTCTTTTCTTTAATCTTACAATACCCTGGTTGTTTAAATTGTACTCATTCAGATAATCTACATTTACATTTGAAACCCACCTGATTGCAACCAGAGTACAGATTACATGAACTAACCTATGCTATCCTCTGTTGTCACAGCTTGTGCTCACACAGAAAATGCTTCCTTTACGTTTCACTGTAACCCAGCAGCATATTATGAAAGTTGAACATTAAGCCATCCTCTTAAATATTATGACATGGATAAAATCACATTGTGGTTTAACCTATCAACAATGGAACAAAGCAATTACAGCGCTAAACAGAGTCTGGGAAGACCCAATAAAGAGAAATCCAAGAAAATTTGGTGAAAATTCTTAAGGGGCCTTTCAATGTTTAATCATGCTTCTGGTCTAAATTAATATTCTGATTCCAATTCAAAAGACTGAACCACAAAGGTATATCTTTTGGGTGTTTTTAATAACCACAGTACAATTCTCAGTGAATTGACAGCTGGTCTGACTGGTATTTTACTTCTTCTTTGCTTACTCAAGTAAAGCAGTTAATATCAAGATAATCATCAAACCAACATTAATCTGACAGAAGGACGGGTCTGCCGCCGCCGCGCCCACCCCCCCCCCCCAGTAGTGTAAAAATGTTTTAAACAGATTTCAAAAGACCTCCATACATTTACTGGAGTCCTTTTGGTTAAGCAGTTACAGTACAAACAGGAGCTTATTTCATTGTTTCATATATTCAATAAATTAATATGTACACCAAAGCATGTAAAATGCATGATGTTCGTAGGTTTTCTCTATCTTCTCTTTCTTTGTGTCCCTTTCTGTCTGTTGTTCTTCATTCTCTCCCCCTCCCCCTATCAAATCAGAGATTATTCATCTATTCCCACAGCTTTTTTCCTCTGACTAAAAAAGTACTAGTAATAATTGGTTTTATAATTTAAGCACTCTGGGCATGTTAAGTGCTCTAGAAATAATAAATGGTGGTGGCCGTGATGACTACTTCAAAGATTTTAGGCCACTACAAGCAGACATTCCTGTAAAATAGTGGCTGATATTTTTTTTCTCTGATGAAGAAAGCACTTTTCTGATTTATGTAAAGAGTTTCTGTATGCCTGGTGGAAATCCGTTGGTTTTCCCATTGAGCTCGTGTTGGCATAATCTGAATAAGTGCCAGGCCGCAAAAAATTTAAAGTTCAGGAATGTATCCATTCAGGAATGTACACTGAACTTAAACTGTGAAAAAGATATAATGTCAATGGAGAATGGCATGTGCACACATTTAAATGTATTTCTATGTTAGAACAGAGTATGGGTCCAATATTGGAGATAACACATCCTGCAGTTATATATATATCTCCTCTTCATCATCTGTAATACAGGAGGAGCTATCTCTGTGCCCTCAAACTAATTGTCCAGACTCCACTCTGTCTTTGCCACCCTCTACTACACTCATTACACTGTGTGTGTGTGTGTGTGTGTGATCCTGAAAAAAGGTAAGCTACTTTGCCACTTGCCTCTGAAGATGAAGGGAGAGGAAGTTTTCCATTTCTAGTGTTGCTAAAGCAACAATTAAAAATAAATGCTCTACATATACATATACATATACATATACATATACATATACATATACATATACATATACATATACATATAGACTTAGAGATGGATGGATGGATGGATGGATGGATGGATGGATGGATGGATGGATGGATGGATGGATAGATAGATAGATAGATAGATAGATAGATAGATAGATAGATAGATAGATAGATAGATAGATAGATAGATAGATAGATAGATAGATAGATAGATAGATAGATAGATAGATAGATAGATAGATAGATAGATAGATAGATAGATAGATAGATAGATAGATAGATAAAGGAAAACCTCTCCCTTTCTCTCCAGTAGTGAGAGGCCCAGAATGGTGTTTCTAACAGATTTGTGAGGTATAAATGAAGCAAACAAACAAACAAGGATACATCACCATTTAGCACTGTGTAGACTGATTTAGGCTGGGATAAATCAACTGTCTAGCAGAACCCTGAGAAGGCATTTTTTCCAAGTCAGATTAAATGTCATTGTATACTTTACAAAGAGTTTGAAAGTAGAATTTTGTTTTTCTTAAGTAATTAATTATCATTGCTTGTAAAAATGTTTGAAAATTAAGCTATCATTATTCAGTGGTGGGCTGGCCCACCGGGCTACAGGGACTCAGCCCAGGGTGCCCCCAGCCCCCCAGTACCATAGCGCCCCCTTGGGTGCCAATCCAAAGAGCAAAGCTGCAATGCCCAGAACGATCAAGCAAACGAGCAGGGCTCCAAGTTCCTCTGCCTGCCTTCCCCTCCTTTGCCGCCAAAGATAAGCTTACAAAAGCAGCTCAATTTACACTGGAGCTACTGAGGCTTAGAGGTTGCAATTTTGCCTTGTAGGCTAGAGGTTGTCAGTTCGAATCCTCAGAGGGGAGTTGAAATTAGAAGGTGAGTGGGAACATATATATTTGGTTAGAGTCAAACACCCTCATCACTCCCTGTCCAGCACCCTTTTAGCATAGCCAGCAAATGCCCCTGTCATTATTCACTGCAACAAGGAGTCCCTAGATCGGGACTCCTTGCTCATGATCACACATAAATAAATAAATAAATAAATAAGGTAAGACACTGTGTTACTTGTACTGCACTGTTCATTACTTTGGAGAAGAAAACACCTTTGAATTAATAAGAGAAGTTTGGTATAAAACCTGAAACATTTGTCTAATCATTCTTTAAAATAATATTTCAAAGGTAAATTTTAAAACTAAATGGACAAACAGTTTCTCTTTGGATCAACAAAGAAACATTGTTTTATTTGTTATAATACTTTTGAAACATGAATTTTGCAACACCCATGATACGCTCTTCCTCCTCCCTCAAGTGACGTTTTATGATTAACTATATTATTTGTAATTCAGTATTTCCAAGCTCTGGCTTTACCCAGTTGATTTGGTACTAGTTTACTGAAAACCCAAATTGTCTGTGTGCATCTGTACACATGGGGCTTGCATGTGCATGCATTTGAGTGTGTGAACTGTATGCATCCACTTTTGAGGTAAGGCTTTTTAAAGGATTGTTCTCTGTTATTGTCATCTTTGTTCTATGAGAAAATGTTATAGCCTTAGAAATAGCTGGAAAAAGAAGGCTTAGTCTCAGTTCCTGCCTGCTGCTAGAGGCAGAACATGGGATTAGATGGACCCGTGTGACAAATCCTGTGTGTTTACATAATGTTGGAAGACAAGATTATTTAAGTTGTCTCTTCCATTACCCCAGTGTATAATCAATGCAAAAGGAGGAAATGTAGCACATACAATAGAACTCATGGCCAACACATTGTTGTGCTAATAAAGCTGACAGTGCAGGATAGTGGATGTAGACAAGCATGACTGCTTTATAGTCTGAAATGGAGGAAAGCAAATATCTTTAGGTAAAGATCACCCTTGCTTGAAGTCAGTCATATCTGACTCTAGGATTGAGTGCTCATCTCTGTTTATAGCCTAAGAGCTAGTGCTGTCTGGGTTTGCAGATGTTTCCATGGACACATGACAAGCATGCCTCATCACCAGAGTGCACAAAATGCTGTTTACCTTCCCACCAAAGTGGCCCCTATTTATCTACTTGCAATTTCTTGCTTTTGAACTTGACAGGAACTGGGACAGAAATGGGAGATCACTCTGTCATGTAGTACTCAGGAATTGAACTCCGACCTTCCAGCGTCTTAACCACTTGAGCCACTGCAGTTAAGCAAACAGTAAATTATTATCATCAGGGTTTGCTATATTTCATCACTGTACTATAGATGTGGAGTCTCTATATCGTAAATCAGGTGTTGCCAACCTTTCAAAGTCAGGGGCCAGGTCACATTCCATCAGACAGTTGAGGGGGCCAGATTGGTGGTCCCCTGCCATTTATGGTTGCCATAAATGAGTCCACAGCTGTCGTAAATGCATTTACGATGGCTGCAAACTCATTTACAGCTGTTGTAAATATGTTTACAGCAGCTGCAGACTCATTTGCAGCTGTTGTAAACACATTGATGACAGCCATAAATGAGTCTGTGGCTGATTCTGCTGCCACCACTGCCAGCTGGAGTGAAGGTGAGGGGGTGGATTATTTGGTGCCATGGGCTGGATGCATCTTTGTTCTACCCCTTTGTTGCCTACCCCTGTCCTAATTGATCAGAACAATAGTAAAGGATTTTCTTCTTCTGGATTGCTAATTTTAACATCTACACAACTATGTGAAATCATCTGCCATTGAGTTCAGGCACTATGAAGTTAATTTACTGTACTTCATTAACAGCAGAATCCAGCATCTTGCTTTCTGCCCTGGCTTAACTCAAGAGAAACTTTTCCTCTTAGCAATGTTATAAGTAAAAAGTGTTACTCATCAACATCTCTGTAGAGATGAAATTGACACTAATCAAATCACACAATATTCATACTGTAAGGATAACAAAGCCCATTATCCCACTCCCATAGGACACATTCTACCTGGCAGAGAGCTGCACCCCTCCAAGAAGCCAGAACAAACCCTTTTTGCTGCTTCAGAGTACATGCGGTTCTGCCTCAGGCTAGAGAAATCTATGGTAGGTTTCAATCACTGACTGTTTAGGAAGCAAAATGTAGTGTTGCCAAAAAAGAAATAAAGGAGATCCTGTAATGTAGGCTATAAATGTCTAGATAAATAAATAATAGCACAGCAGGTAGAAAAGTATAAGCTATGTAGTTATCATTCCAGTCTGGCCAGGTTATCCTGCTATGGTAATAGAGTAGACCATATTGTCAATAACTCAATGTTGATCATCAGACAATGGTTAACTAACCTGACAACCCTGAGGACTACTGGCCTTGGGTGGCAAAGTCCACTGGGAAGGGTGATGGTCCCCAAGTGGATTAGATCCCACTTGAAACCATCTTGATGAAGGGTAGAAGCTTCATCAACACTAGCCTGGAGCTGAGGAGGATTTTGTGTGCCAAAATGGCTCAGCACCAGAAATGACTTGCGGAACTTGATCAGTGGTACAGGTGTTATGCTGTGGTGTGGAAGGCAAATGGAAGACTACTTCATTATATTGTTCCCAGGATAATCTTTGTGGCTGATCACCATGATGATAGCCAATATTCAGAATTGGAAACAGCCCTTGAAGAAGTTATCACTAAAAGTATGTGACAGAATGCAGAAAAAAGCCTTGGTAAGTGGGAAAGATCTTCCTATGGGGAAGACACTAGAGAAAATTTGGAAGGCACCCCATAATCAGAGTTTTACTACTTCATTTTCATATCTATTTCACTTTCTGTGTTAAAATATATAAGAACAATTTAAAATTAATGAGAAAATGGAAAAACTATAAATTACTACAACTAATAGCAGCTGATGGATGCAGATGCTGTCTCGCTTATTCAACTGGGCACATTTATGAGGCATATGATTAAGACATAGACTGCCACCCCATCAATTAGCTACACTTAGCTGTTGAAGGTTTATACAATCCTGATGTGAACACTAGTAGGATTACAGGGAATAAAACCAATAAAGGAATCCTCACTTAGAAATAAGTTCCATTGATTCCAATGGGACTCAATTCAAGGTGAATATTTTTAAGACTTCAGCCATGAAACTTCATTATTTGAAACAAGAAAAAAGAGCAACTAAATATTATTATCTCCATCACAGATTAAAAACAAAATTGAAGGATTTTGTCTCCAAACAACATGATTTCAACTTTTCAGAGGGTATTCCTGTAATGGAGACCCACCACAAAGAAGCCCCCCCCCCTTACCATCCACCTGACATGTACTGATACCAACCCCTGTCAAAAGGCTTCTGCATTTAATTGAAGAATTCAGATAGGCACATTTATAGTAGGTACACTTCCATATAGCTACATCTCCATGGTGTGTTGCTTTAAAGGTAAGTTTGACTACTTTGAAGTGTCCCAAGACACAGAATTGAAGTAATGGTCCTAAGTTCCTTCACAGAATTTCACATTCTGAGCACCTTTAGAAGAAACCAGTTCACATCTGCAGTGCAGACATACCTTCAGAGACATTTCACATGCTTCTCACAACTTTTATCACCTATTTGAAAGGGTAAAATAAAGAAGCTGTAGTCTGAAAAGCCATAAAATGACTGGTCACTTGCATACATAACAAGGATACCTTACATCTAGTAAAGTATGAACAATGTCATATGTGACAAAAACATGTGTCCTTTCCCTCACATGTAGATATCGTAAGAGGCTATGAAGCCATCATGACACAGCAGATAAAAGTCTGGAAGATTTGGGTTTTGGGCAGCAAATGGGAGTTTCATTCTTAAAAAGTAATTTCTAGGGCTTTGCAACAAACCAAAAGAACTGCTGTAGGTTGATCACATTCCCTAAAAACTAATAAAGCCATTTGGAGTTTCACACAAAGCCTTCACATATCTATTGGTCTCAATTATGGCAGTTATTCTAATGAAATAAACATCAGAAATAAAAGCTAGCATTATTAAACAGAGAATTATTAACCAGAGTTATTGTAACTTCTGAATTCAGTAACTTTATCAAAATTTTATTCTACTCAAGGGGAAAAACAGGAGAACATTTGCTCTTTAAATTACATGGGCCTTGAGAACTTAAAGACATAGTTTAAGGTTTCCCTTGCTCAAAAGCCAGTCGTATCTGACTCTAGGGTTTAGTGCTCATCTCTGTTTCAAAGCCGAAGAGCCAGTGCTGTCTGCTTCTGCAAATGTTTCCATGGTCATGTGGTAAGCATGACTAGACACCGGAGCCCATGGAACACTGTTTACCTTCCCACTGAAGTAGTCCCTATTTATCTACTTGCAATTTCTTGCTTCCGAACTGCTAGCTTGGCAGGAGCTGGGGCAAAGCCAGGAGCTCATTCCATTCTGCAGCATTCGGGAATTGAACTGCTGACCTCCTGCTTTCCAGTCAGCATCTTAGCCACTTGAGCCACTGCAGGCCCAAGACAGAGTTTAATTCCATGGATTTCAAGATGCTTCACTTTCTGCAGATAGAGCAGCTCTTCTGCAAAAATTGATATTTTATTGCTTCAGCTGGGGGGGGGGGATGACCTCTCCTCTCCTTCCTTGTGGCAGGTGAATGCCTTCTAAGTTGAAATGTGTAAACAAGGATCATATGGCATAGTTAATAAAAAGGGCATTTGTGTGTCCCTTGATGGCTTGCATGCAAGCAATACAGTCAAGGGACAACATGGCAAAAGAGACAGCTGTTTAAGAAGGCATCACCACGTTCTGTCTTTGAGTGCAGGATTTAATGAGTTAAAGCAAACATACTATTTCCTTGAAGCAGAGAGATGTTTTGACAATGCCGAAGCACTGGCTAAGTCCTGGGTGGGAAAATTAAAGCATCTAACGAGAGTTTTCTCACTCCCACATTTCTCTCCCCACTCCCCCTCCGCACCTTCACATACACTCCCCGTGGTACTTCTCCTTCCATTTGATGCTTGCAGGGGTGGGTGGGTGGGAAGTGTGACACTGTTAAGTACAATATCTAAAGTGCTTAATCTAATTATGCCTATTTTGTAAGATTAATTATAATTAATAATTTAACATGTTTTATCGTTTAAGTCAGTATCCGTTCTGATCTTTAACTTTAGAGAGTGCACTGTATACGTACCACATAATTAGGGCTTATGTATCACATAATTAGGGCTAAATACTAGGAAATCAGGCTAATTAGACCAAATCACACTGAATTATTTAAGCTTAAAAAAAAAACATTTAGAGGTAGACTATTTTGTAATTAAAGACTGATTCCATTTTCTTGTTCTCCTCACATGTCTCACTTGTCTTTGAGATGCCCATTATAATGAAGCATTATAAAAGTGTTTGTCACTGAAGTACCGGAATAGCCGAGCCTAACAAGCAGGCAATGACAGCATTTTCAAGGTACTGGAGAATGTGAGGAGCTTATTGTTAAGTATCTGAACCATGGGTAACAGTAGGAACAAAGGCCACACTCCCTCCCTTGATTCAGCCAAAAGCTTTATGCAGCCCACTAGAGTCTTTGGAGCTTCAAAATGGCCACACTCCGTCAGTGCATCAGAACTGGAAACAACATGTTCCCCTGTGAAGATTAGCTTTGGCTGCAAGTCCACTCTCTCCTGCCATTGTGTACACAGTTCCTAATGGGGAGGGTGTCCTGTGAAATAATGTACTTGGTCCTGTCAAGATGGTGGCCATGTACCCTCCTCTATAGAGGGCATTCCTTTTTTTTTTTTTTTTTGTGAGGCTGTCAAAAGAAAGCCTTTTTCTGAGGGTCTCCTCTACTTGAAGGGTTGTCCAATCTGATTTAGGCAAAGAGATATAAGAAAGGGAGAGCCTTATACTTGTTCCCCAATCTTTAGCATTTGGATAATAGACCAAGCAAACTCACAGGTTGCCTGTCCACAGTCTTCCTCACTAACGCACATTTATTCATAGATTTTGGCATTTTTTTTTTCAGTTTGCGTCTATACATATCAGCTCCCACAATCACTGGTATGGAGCATTCAGTGTCCCCATTTGACTAAGGCTGCTCACTACCATTTTGAAGAACTCAAGCTAAAAGTCTAGCAATTTCCAAATAAACGCATCAGGTGGCATTGAAAATGAAGGTAGCTAGCTGACCATTTTACCAGTGCACATATTCAATCTATTAGAAATATAATTAGAAAAAATTAAAACAGACTTAATGTAGATTCCAATTCCAGCAACATTGTCCTCATTATTATGCTATTTCAGTAGCAAATTATAAAGTATGTCTAAATGGTGCCAGTTGGCAGCTGACTGATAGCTGAACCCAGATAATTAAGCCGTTAACCATGTACTTCAAGTGGTCAACATAGTTATATATCTTTGTCCTAGCTCTGCCCCTCCTTCTTGCTTCCAGAGATCTCAAGGGAACCAGATGAATAGCCCTTGACACCACCAAGCAGCAGAGACGACTGATGAGACATAGTCCTTTTACCACAGGTACTCTCAATTATTCTCCTTTTTGGAGATCCAGGCATTTTCAGATGCAGAAAAGGCTGAGGTTGTTGATTTCATATGTTTTTTGTTTTGAGGGGAAATGCACAGGGCTTTGCTTAGAGAAAGTAGCAGCACCCATTTCACGAATACCCTGAGAGTAGAAATATTTTCATCTGAAAATAAGACAAAGGTTTTATTCATTTAGTTCATGAGTTTTCATAGTACGGTGTTTGAAGGAGGGATGCATTTATTAATATTCTTAGATTGTTGCTATGACTATGATTAGTTATTTTTAACATTTCATCAAAAGCAGCAATGGGGGGGGGAGAAAAACAAGGGAAAACAAACAATAAACATCAGACAGAGGAAGTGCAGAGAAACCTCCAATGTGTCTTCAAAATATATATCTCATTCCTGCACCTTATGGGTGTGTTTATAAACCTTTGTTAAATTCTAACAGATTTCCTGGAATGAAAAACAGAAATCCAAAACCTTAAAGCATTTTTCTTCAGAAAGGTACCTAAAGGCATATGAAGCCATCCTGTTGCAACCAGATTCCTTTCCCTGCCATAGCAGTTAAATGGACAAGGCCCCCTGTTGCTAAGATGAACATGTTTCTAAACTGTGAGTTCTTTGTGTGGTCATCTGCACAGCCACACATAAGATGAAAAGCCAAACTTTTCCTAATTTTGGCTGATCAGGAATGTTTGCCATCTCCAGGACCAATAATTTCCTTGGGACAGTTTTTGTATAAGATTCCTGTGTCTTTTTGCCTGCTTCTTCCCACTTTCATATTTGCCTGAACTCTGTTGTGTCACCAAACATCCAGAGCTTGAATAACGTTTTTAAACATTTCACTGAATCTTCATTGGCTAAACTGACATGAGGATTCTGGGAGTTGTAGTCCAGAAGGAGGAGAAGGAATTTTCCAAGCTCTGTCTACTGCTAGAGAGTTCTGGTGGTGAGTTTGCCCTCTCTGCTCTACCTCCATGTTGCAGGTTTTGACATCCCTCACCCAACTCTGGACCGAGTTTTGAGAAACAAAGGCAAATGCATGTTCATTTTGACAGTCAGTATTCCATCTCTGCATTCAAGAAGATGATACTTGTTAAGATACATGGGACTTTGGACTAATTAGGAGACAAAGTAAAGAAGCAAAATTTGTCGCTCTACTATACTGGACTTAGTATCTTTCTCATAATTTATCTTATCTTAGATACAACTATTGCCTGCCAAAAACACTCTGAGATGAGATGGTTAGGGAGAATGGGATATTATAATGCAAGGATCTGATTAGACTGTTCTTAAACCCAAGACAGCCGCCTATGTCTTGGCTAACCACCAAACCACAAGGTTGCATTGTGTGTCAATTTTTGCCCTCCTGGAGTTCAGTAGATAATGTAGGGTCCCACAAACACCCACAGGCAATTTTCCTCCTCTGAAAATTATAGGAGTGTCTTCAGGTTTTGAGGGTGGAAATAGCAATACAGTAATACCCCAGATAATGTTATGACTTGGTTCCACAAGTCATGACGTTATCCGATTTTAGCGTTGTTCGATGCATGCATCGAACAACACTAAAAAAAAAAGTCCTGACTTCAGGGACAAACCACTTTAAAGGCAAGGAGGGAAAGAAAGAGACCTCCCTGCCTTTAAAGCCATCCCCCACACACAGAGGTCTCTGCCACTGCAGTAGCGTTGGGAAAAGCAGCTTTTTCCCGACTCTACTGCAGTCTTCCCTCCCTGTATTTAAACTACAGGGAAGGGGGAAACAGAGAGATGTGATTGGTTCTCTAGAGAACCAATCACCTCTCTCTCTTTCCCCCTCCCTGTAGTTTCAATACAGGGAAGACTGCAGTAGATCGCGTCTTTTTTCCTCCCTGTATTTAAACTACAGGGAGAGAGAGGCTTGTAGTTTCAATACAGGAAGGGGAAAAAAAACACAAGCCTCTCTCTCCCTGTAGTTTAAATACAGGGAGGAAAAAAGATGCGATCGGCTGCCTCTGCCTGCCATGAGGCATAGCTCTGTGCTCTGCAATCGGCTGGTAAAGCCTGGCTCAGTCGGAGCGTGCAGCTCAGCAAGAGAAGCTATGGTGGCTTGAAGGTAAGCAGGGCCAGGGCTGTGCTGGATTCTCTCGTGGCCGATCAGGCAGTGGGGTGGGTGTGGAGAGTCCCCAAACTGCTGGGAGTGGGGGGCAGGAAGGAGGGAAGTGGCAGGGAGAGGAGCTTTGGCCTCCTTTACTTCTTTATTACAATGGATCGGATAATGCTAAAAAGAACGTTCTCCGGTGCAAATCTTCCCCCAAAATTTGTTGTCGTTATGCAGTTTTAGCGTTATCTGGTGCAATTGTTATCCGGGGTATTACTGTACATGTTTGTTAGAACAAAACTTACAATGAGTCTTAAGATAGCTTACACCTTAAAGATCAATAATCGATATTTGGTGTAAAATCCAATGGTTTGCAGCCCATCTGGAGGTTTAGATGAAACAAAGTTTGTAAGGTGCAATAAGACGTAATGTCATTTGCAGGTAGAGAGAAACTCCAGCCATTAAAAAAAAACAATGGGAAGTGGTGTGGCAAAGGGGGGGGATGACTTGATCTCATAAGTGGATTCTTATGGAGAAGGGCAACAGGGAGTCTTCAGCCTGGCCAATAAGAAAGCATGCTGATACCTAGATTGCACAGTTGGACATGACATGGCTAAGACCACAAATTTAAAATATGTAATTCCCTAGCTGTTATTACACCATAATATCTACCAGCCCTTGACAATATGATCAGAGGGAGAGGGCTCATGGAAACTGGCAGTCCATCAGCATCTGGAAAGCACACATTCCTCATTCCAGGCAAATAGTCACTGAGCTGTGACTGAGCTTTGTTTTGATTTGATTGTAAAGATGAGGTGGATCTGTGGAACTGAGGAGACTATTTTGGTGGGTTCATTGGTTCTGAAGCATAACCTGTTCTCATCTCTGATTGCCTTCCTCAGACAAGACATTTTTACACCAGAAGCATGGAAAATCTTACCTGTCAAGGGCTTATTGTCACAGAGATTAATTGGCTGTGGTATTGCATTGGGTGGAGGCCAACATTAGACAATAGGCAGGGTCATCTCACTTACCTGTTTTTGACTTTCCTTTCTTCAGAATCATATCAAGATATTTTGCTGGGTGAGACACAGCAGCAAACATCTTCCCATTCACCTTTCAAAAGATGCATTATCCAATGCTAGCCAAGTCAATTTGGCACATAAACCTGGAAATCCTACAAGCATCTATTTACCACTGCAAGCAGCAAAACAACAAAGTAGACTATTACAAATTGTTTGTTCTATCCTGATACCCAGTATCTGGAGCCTCAAGTGGACTTGACACTCTGCCTAATATCCAGAATGGTCCTGGCCATTTTTTATTTTCATTTTCTCTTTTTTCTCACTTAAAGGGTTTGAACGAAGGAAAAAAGTCATTCTTGCCATTAGCTTCAAGTTAGGCCAATGACCATTTAAATCTAGACTAAGGATTGGAGGGAGTGCCGTGGCCAAACTCTGTTCACTATGTTATGCAAGAGGAATTAGAATGAAGCTTCTAGTCATATTTGGTATTTATTGAAGCTAAATCCTTGATATTTTTTCTTGTTAAGACTCCTCACCAAACCTACATCCCACCAGTAGGACATATGATTTCAGATTCTACAGCCATCAACCTAGTTGACTTCCATTTTCAACTCTGACCATGCCCACCAATTTCCCATGGAATCATCAATATTTAAGTAACTTGAGGACAGCAGAGGGGGTAAATCACATGATGAGCCACTTCACCATATAGCCAAATGAAACACTTCCTCTGCTTCTCTGAAGAAGAGTAGAGAAAATATAATTATTTTCCCCTCTCCTGACTGATTATAGTAGTGCTTGCATCTATTAGGAATGAAAATATTTTTTTTCTTTGTTTTTCCTTGTAGCAGCAAACAAAATGGCACTTTCTTGATCAGTATTACATGGAAAAACAAAGAACAAAATTTAACCCTCCTAACCAGATACAGTGTTGCTACAATCAGCAAAGAAAATGAAACAATAATTACACTTTCTCTGTCCCCAGGCAGAGAAGCAGGGGAAGTGTTTCATGCAATATTCAATATGCTGAAGTGGCTTGCTAGCTTTCTCTCCAAGGAGATGAGGGAATTTCTGAGGAATCCTTCACAGAAGAAACAAGACAGAGATTTTTTTTTAAATAAACAAAAATCACATATTTGCCCAAGAAGCAGCTTTTGGTGGGTGCAAGGTTCCCACATACACCATTCCTAGCCTTCACAAGGAATTTGAAATTAGCTAGAATAGGGGTCCCAAAAGGAGTACTCAGGGGGAGGTTGAAGCATTCCAGCATCCATGACATGTGGAGGCTGGAGCAAGAGTGACCCCAAAAGGTCCAACAAATGGGCTAAATGCCTTGTCTGGACATGATCCCAGTCTTAAGATCCTTTTACACACACATACAAAAATCCTGCAAACCCACTTGATCTACAACTGATCTTCCCCAGAGTAAACCTATGAAAGCTTGGTCTCTGCTCCCTCATGCCATCATGCTTTCTTTCCTAGTTTGTTTGGTCCCTCCTCCTCCTCCAGGCATTCATTTCAATGCAAAATCATTAGAAAGCAGCATTTCTGTCTCTCCTAAAATCTTTCCCCCTTTTTTCTTTCTCCTTTCTATTCTTACATTAGCTATAAAGAACACGAGATCTTCTTTCAAATAAGATTCTCGGGTCCCTTGGATCACCGCAAGGCACCAATTAAAGACAGCTCCTCTTTACCCTTACACAATTTGCCAAAGTTAAATGGTATTAAGAGAAAGAAAAAGAAGTAGCTGATATAAATGCTGATTTACATCCAGCTTTTGTTGATGCATGCAACCCTTTTTAGCTTGGAAATAAGAACATTTTGGACAGTTCTGTGTAAGAGACGTCTTGTGGTCTCTAGAATGTCACTACAGAGGGCAGCAACAGACAACACAGGGAATACTTGATATTCCTACCAAGCAAGGGAGTTATATAGGGCAGAGAAGAATAACAGTTCTAACCTGGGCAGGAATTTATTTAGACGGCAACAAAAGGTTGCTTATCATAAGTATATGACTTATTTTGTATATTAATAATCAAAGGGGTTAATAAAGACTGATTCCCTGAAAAACTTCCACTTTCTCTTTTAACATATAAGAAATAAGAATAAAAAAAATAAATGAGTCATGCTCTAAGTAACTGGCCATATGGCAGTGAAATAATGTCTACTTTTTATCACACTTTAAAAAAAAAAGAAACCTTCTCTTTTTCACACACACATACACATACCAAGAGAGAGAGAGGGCGGGGAGAGGGAGCAACTCAACAATTTTCTATCTGCAATTTTCCAGCAAACCCCCATTCATTCTAAGTCAGAAGAAGGAGAAGTTACAATATATACATTGTGGAATTTAAAAGAGATATTAATAATTTTATTTTACCAATAAAAAATGAGGTTGGGTGGGGAAGATTGTGACCGTGTTCTTTCACTGGTTCCATATTCTGAAGTGAGGGTCCTATTTGAACATGCAGTGGAAGGGCAAAAAGGGAGTCTTACCATCAAAAAGGTAAAGAAATGACTGACAAAACTGGAGGAGTTCAAAGAAACTAATGGAATAATTAGTCTTTTTAAAAAGACTAAAAAGACTGAGGAATTCATGATGTCATAAAAAGGGAGCGCCACTTAAATTGGATTAGAAAATAAAAATGACATGAACATTGTAAATATTCACAGATCACATCATTGACGTGTAATGTGCCGTTAAATGATGTCAAATTAAAGGGGAAATTACATGTGTAAGAACTGGGAAGAATAAAGGGAGACATTTTAAAGATGCACAATCCTTCAAGTGAAACCCCCCTCATGAATCAGAACTCATTGCTGTACAGATGAGGGATAAAGTGTAAAATAAAATATGGGAAAGAAAACATGAGGTTAATGCATTCTTGTTTAAAACTGGCAATGAATTCACTCCACTGTAGGAGAGTCCTTTTGGAAAGATAGGCTTCCTGATAACCATATCTCCTAACTATGGTATTTTAAGGGTTGCCTTGTTGAGTTCAAGAAATATGTTCCTTAATTAGTTAGAGTTTGTCATGCAACCTTGAAGATAAATATAATTTTCCAAAGAGAGATGGCATTGGGGGTGGAGTATAAATGAGGTTTATCTCAATTAATATGTGGTACATGATTCAGTAGGAATGTTAAGGTGGCATTTAGAAAGTCAACTGCTTTGAGACTGGTAACAATCATAAGAAAAAATTTAGGAATCTAACATGTCAAGACTGAAGTATCTAGTTTTCCTGAATTCACAGGTTCAAGTCTCTGCTGTGAAAACACAGCTTTACATTCTTTGAAGATGAAGGAAGGAGAGGAGTACAGACAGTCTAACTTTACAAGTGTTGGCATATTTCTACTCTGTCTTTAGTCATCTGTCTCCTATTCCATTGACATACAGAACATTATTCAGATGGTATGTTGCCATGTAACCAATTTCAACTGGGGTGTTGTTATACTTCCCATATGAATTTGGTGTGTTTGTGAGAACATTTAAAGCCTTGAACAACTTAGGATCTCTGTATATGAAAAGACAAGTCTACTTGCCCAATCATTAAGACCTTCAAAGGGCTCCTCCGCTTGTGCCACCACTGGGAACATTTTTCATTGAGACATGGCAGAGGTCATCTGTGACAGCAGCACAACTGTAGAACGTCCTCCCCGTGGAGGCCTGACTGAGCCTGACATTGACTTTATCAATTAAAACATGGCTCATGACTCATGAGTCTCTCTAAAGGGTAGCAGATGTCTAGGTTTGTCTCTCCTCTGTTAGGCTTTGGATTTTTCCCCCCCCTAATAGCAAAGCTAGTTCTGTGTGAAAGTCCACATATAGTCATGTTGGTAGCAAGGAAGGAATCACAGAGCCCTCTCTACCACTACATGTTCAAACTAATTTGTAGTGGTATGGTACCTAATTTTTATTTTGTTTCAACAATACCAACACATTCAAGGGATTTTTTTATTTTTTGGACTATGCACCCCATCATTCTCCATTCTGGGAGTTCTACCTGACAGACAGGCATTAAATGTAACTCATCTCAGGAGAAGGACCTTTAAGGCTAAAATCCAACCAAGCTTCTTGTTCCTGTCCCAGTGTTAGCTGGTAATTTTCCTTCTGAACAGAAAGCTAGGCAAAAAAATTCCCAAACTCTGAAGAGGGCACAACTCTCTATCTATATGCCCACTGAACTTTTAAAATAGATATGAGACTTTTGTATTTTTTGGAATCCCCAGATTTCAACAAGAATCTCCCTAGCCAGGGTTTTGTGAGCTACAAGCAAGAAACACATGTCCTCAGAGGTGTAAGTCTCAGAAAATCTCCTTAGAGACCTCCATTTTGGCTGTGAAGAAGAAGTGGCTCAGAGAGAATAAGCTGCATGGGACCTGCAAAATGTTATGAGTTTGGTAGTCCTTCTACCAATGAAACTCTATGCTATTCAAATAATAAGTTCCACATTCCCTTGCTCTCTTCTTCAGCTTAGCTTCTCCCAGCCATTTCCATATTTTTCAGTGTTTCAAAATGTTAGCTTTTCTAATCTAAAATCCTCCAGCAAGCATTTCATGTTTAGAAAACAATATTGTGAAGCCTATCCCTTCTTCCCTCTCTTCCCTGTTGGGTAGCACTTATTAAGATGGTTTAGTGTCGGGGCCCTCCATTCACAGAGAGTTGAATTAGATGACTATTGAGGTATATCTCAATTTTTTGGAACTCCTTCTCTTCCTGCTTCTTTCCCTTCCTTTTTTCTTTCCATAACAAATCAACAATTCAAATTTTGGCTGCCAAAGAAGCCACCACTGGCTAAACAATGCACTAAAATTATTGGCAGTTGTGCTTTTGAATTTAGCCTCTTTAGCTTCATTGAACTGAACAGGCTTAATTCACAATGCTCTATTTTCACAAGTTACAATCCATATACTGTATTGTCATTAAATTGGTGGCAATATGTTATGGCCACTGTTTCACTGATACCAATACAGTAAAACACCAGATAACGCTAAAACTTGGTTCCACGAGTCTTGGTGTTATCCGATTTTTAGTGTTATCCGATCCATGTTAAAATCCTATGGGATGGATCGGATAACGTTAAAGCTCCATAGAGATACATTGTAATCGCACAGGCTTTAGCGGTTGTTATCCGATCCATCCTATAGGACCTTAACGTTATTCGATCCAATTCTCCTCCCCAGATTACTTAACGTTATGCGATTTTAGCGTTATCTGATCCAATCGTTATCCGGTGTTTTACTGTATAAGTTTAAATGCCAATGATTTAAATTGAATGTAAGTGCATACAAAAGTGCCCTGAAAAGCAGCTTCTAAGTGTAGATGTATTTAACCAAAATTGTCTTTGGCCCCAATAGATGGAAAGTTGAAATTGGATGGAGGTTTGCTGTAACTTGAAACTGTCCAATGGAGTTGTTAATTAGAAATTGCAGATTCTCTATATTTTCTATGCAATTCTGATCTAGGGGAACTATATCATATGTAGGTTTTGTTTAACTATCCTGGTTTTTAATTTTCCATCCAAACCCCCTCATTTATCAAGGGATGCAGAATACATGGAGAGTGATATCCATAACACTCAGGTGATTTATCAGTTGTGTCTCAATTGCCCAGCTAGATAGAACTAGCCCTATCAGGCCAGCTTGTGGAGAATCTTGGCTTTATATGAAGTATGCTTCACATACACCCAGGGGTGGGCTTCAGCAGGTTCACCCCAGTTCACCAGAACCAGTAGCAGAAATTCTGTCTAGCCCCACCCATCCAAGTTTTGAAATAAAGTAGTCGTAAGTTTGGGTGCAAGGCAGGTTCAGGCATATCAGGAAACAAAATAAAATAAACAAAATAAAATAAAAAACACTGTAGCACTTTAAAGACCAACTGCTATAAAAATATAGCAGCTAGTCTTTAAAGTGCTGCAGTGTTTTTTATTTTATTTTTATTTTGTTTGTTTTATTTTGTTTTCTGATATGCTATATTTCAGTGTGAGCTTTTGTGGCTCAAGTCTACTTCCTCAGACATAAAAGTAAAACTATGTGACAATCATTTATATGTGCAAAAATTTATTAATCTGAGTCTGACACATAATTCATGCTTAAATGCCTATGTTTCAGGTCATGGTGCTAAGGGTCGATATTGCAACACAAGAGTTATTGAAAAGAACAATGATTCACTTAAAATCGCTAAGACAGAAAAAAGCATATTCTAAAGATTGAGAAGCTGACCTGGGTTGGTTTTTTTAAAAAATTGCCAAGATAAGTTTGTACCAAGGCATATCTCAACCACATCCTAATTATGCGACTGAACAAGATGTGTCTGGCACCTTGCAAATTAATCACAATTAACTGTGGCAAGTTATGCAAACCTTAGGTCAATCTTGGTTCTTTTTAACAACTCTTGTGTTCACAACCTGAATATGACTCAAAAGTGTGATATGGCTAGCAAAAAGGTAAATACTATTTTAGTCTGCATTAACAGAAGTATACTTTCAAAAACCCATGAGGTACTAGTTCCCCTCTATTCAGCACTAGTTAGGCCTCATATAGAGTATTGTGTCTAATTCTGGATACCACACTTTAAGAAGGATACAAAAAAACTGGAACAAGTCCAGAGGAAAGCAACCAAGAGCATCAGGTGACTGGAAACCAATTCCTAATGGGAAGGACTAGTGGAACTGGGCATATTTAACCTTGAGAGAAGGAGGAGATGGAGAGATGTGATGGTATTATTCAAATACTGTACTTGAAAGAAAGTCATAAAGAGGAGGAGCAGGAAATGTTCTCAATCATCTCAGCTCAGGTTACAGGAAGCCAGATATAGTCTAAATATTGAGGAAAAACCTAATTGTTGTACAGTATGACAATGGAACCAATTAACTTGGGAAGTGATCAATGCTCCAAAGCTGGAGGCATTCAAGAAAAATTGTACAAACATCTGTCAGATCTGCTTTGGTTTGGTTATCTGCATTGAGCAGGGGGTTGGACTCTATGACCTCATAGACCCCTTCCAACTCAATCATTATGTGATTCACTGATTCTATGCAAACACTCATTAGATTCCCCCCACCCCAACATTCCCAATCTGAAGAGGAAATAAATGTGATAGAAACCTCTACTGCACGCTAGGTTAAAATGCTGGGTTTTGTTCAGCTTAATATATTGCAGTTTAATTGCTCAATGCAAATAAGATACAGCTTTTCAACAGAGTTAAAAGGAAACATTACACATGTTACAATGAAGTGTGAGTTATTAAGAAATAAATCATAATGAGGCTTAATTCAGTTGGGAAACCAGATACTGCATCCTTATCATAGGTGGCAACGTCTTATGCTGTCCTCCTGCGGATACATCACTGCTCAAGTGCCTTAACTAGGAAATAGCATAGGCAAAATGAATTTGGTCCTGTTGATTCCCAAGAGAGGTTCCATTATAGAGTGAAGCAATTTGTACAAAAATCACTCTGCTTCCAAATATACTCAATTAATGATGGAAGCAATCATATTTACAAAACGATGACTATATAGCTGGTTAGAATGACAACAATGTGTGTCATTTGGGTAGGCATAAAGTTTAAATAACAAAGATCAGTTTAAAAACTATATTGCTGTAACTATATTATTTAATTACATTAAAATTGTAGTTGAATAAGGAAAATCACTTCTTTGCTGGTGCATCTGTAACTTTTAAAGTTATGTGTATATTTACAGGAGTTTGCTGCATTCTACCAGGGAGGTGGTAGAATGTCATGTGGTGTAAGTGTTATCTGTCTCATGGTTCTGTGCTCTGTTGTGTGTAGTAAGAGAAAGATTAAGTGGAAGACTACCACAGACCAGTAGCTTGTAGCATTCAGATTATTTTTAAGGAACCAAAAGGAACTGTCTCAGTAATGTTTGGATGTATCTTTAAGGCGTGCTTTGACAAATAGGCTTGTAAAGTAAACCTATGCTTACCTTTCAGTGACCAGTCACAAAACACAGTACCCCTGGAATGCAAGATGCAGAGGTAAAGAGAATAATGTATGATGGCAAACAGGTATTTTTTACCACTCAAGGGATCTCTTTTTCCAAGAAAGTTGTCTTGTTCAACCATCTGCCTTGTCGTTGCCTCCCTTACCTTGAAACATGATCTTATACAGTAAGGTTTCAACCTCTGGTCATCTGCAGCACTGTCTGCTGTCCTGGACCTCTCCCCAACATCTTTCATGCACTTTATTTACCAACTCTGTCAGATGTATAAGGTTTCCCTTGCTCGAAAGCCAGTCGTATCCGACTCTAGGGGTCAGTGCTCATCTCTGTTTCTAAGCCGAAGAGCCAGCGCTGTCTGCTTCTGCAGACGTTTCCATGGTCATGTGGCAGGCATGACTAGACACCGGAGTGCATGGAAGGCTGTTACCTTCCCACTGAAGTGGTCCCTATTTATCTACTTGCAATTTCTTGCTTTCGAACTTCTAGGTTGGCAGGAGCTGGGACAGAGACGGGAGCTCATTCCGTCCTGCAGTACTCGGGAATCGAACTGCTGACCTTCCGCCTCCCAGTCAGCGTCTTAGTGACTGATGTATAATTACCCATATTTGCCAGCATATAAGACAACTGGGCGTATAAGACGACCCCCCAACATTTCCTCTCAAAATATAGAGTTTGTTATATACTCGCCGTATAAGACTACCCCCTCTTCCGCACACCTTCCACACACCAAATAAAACATAAAAGAACATCAGATTTGATTTCAACATCTCCCTGTGGCCGGCACTAGTGTGCAAGTGCACATGTGTGAGCTCTGCGTAGACAAGGGGCGGGGCAGAGTGTCACTGCTTCCCACTGAGCAGAACAGGCTGGTCATGCCAAAAAGGCTGGCACCCCTGTCTCGCTGATGATGATCGCTGCAGCCATGCTGGATACCGCGCAATACTGGATGGTATGTAGAATGAGGTGGATGGGCATCGGGAGGCCACTATGGGCACCAGGCGGGCATCAGGATGCCACTATGGACACCGGGCAAGCATCGGGAGGCCACTATGGGCAGCTATGTCTATCCCAACTGAAGTGTACCCGGTGTATAAGATCCCCCCCCCCACTTGGAGGCATGTTTTTCAGGGGGGAAAAGTAGTCTTATATGCCAGCAAATACTGTATTATCCAGACAAAGAGCCAATGAAAGAGCCAATTATTAAAACTCAAGGCTTTTTAGGTTGTCCACTCTTGTCTTCTTATTGTCAAACAGCATTCCATTCAACTACACTCCATTCCTTAGACAGACAGACAGACAGACAGACAGACAGACAGACAGACAGACAGATAGATAGATAGATAGATAGATAGATAGATAGATAGATAGATAGATAGATAGATAGAACAAATAAATAAAAACAGTAAATAAATAAAAATAGCCCTTACCAATGGGTTAGTTTAAATGCAAGAAAAACCAGCTCCAAAGCAATTTATTATTAATGCCTGAATATTCTTGCTAAACAGTTCTGATTATTTCACAAGAAAGAGGTCAAGATAGTGGAGAAATGGATTTCATCAAATAAACTCTCAATCTCTCTCCAAATAGCATTTTCAACCAGCAGCATGTAAATTCATCAGATGACTAGCTTCCAAAATCACAGGCAAGGTTAATCTGCTATGACTGTTAAAACTTCTAGGATGCACTCACTGAATGATAAATTAAAAACAGCCTGGAAGATGGCAAAACACGCTTCACTTTTCACTTTTTTCCTCCTCTGGTTGAAAAAAGACCCAAATAATCAGAAGATCAAATGGGGATATTCTCTGATCTGGCTAAACCGTTGTTTTCTCAACTTCACAAAGGGTCAATTTGTTTTCTGATCAGCTTGCCATTTAACTGTCAAAACTGTCACTGGAAGATATCCCACAGTGAATTGTGTGGCTTGAATTGTGCACCTTGAAATCAAAAGCATTATCAGACCTTAGGCATATACTATATAATGTAAGTGAAATGGTGATTCCAAGCAGGGGTGAGTTGAGGTACCTCTAAACCACTGATCATGTACTGTATTTAACTTCTGAAGCAATAAGTTATGAATACATTCTTGCCCTGAAATATATCTGGTGCTAATATGTTCTGTTATTGGTGCTGTATTCCACTTTAAAGTTATTTTGATAATGAAAAGTGAGTGATAAATTTTATAAATAAATGAATAACATGGCAAAAGCTGTGTTGAGGGAACCCCTGTATTAGTCTGTCTTCTTCTAAAATTAATCTATCAATATTATTTGTCTTAATTTAGATTCACAATATACCTGCATTATAAGATGCCATTAACAAACTTGAAATCTGCTGCATATTATATCATAAGTAAATGCATGAGTAAGAAAATTCAACCATTTAAAGCTCTTCTCTTTAGAACCCTTACAAAAAGTATGCATATAGATTATGGAGAGTTTTTTTCCAGATGGACAGCTCTTAGCACTCCTGATGGGGGGAAAAACATTGTGACTTATTCTATGTCCCCGTCTTTAAGAGATAGCAGTATTTGGGGGGGGGGGGCAGAAACAGAGGTAGAAAAACATGGGATGATTGCAATTGGTAGATGATGGCATCTAATATCTCATACAACTCTCTATTGGATGAAGGACCACAGTAGGATAGAAGCATTTTTGAAGCAGCAAGTGAAGTGAAGTACAGTTGTACCTCGCTTAAAGAGCATAATGCATTCACAGGATTGTTCTTTAAGTGAGTTTGCTCTTTAAGCGAAACACCATTGTAAATGACCAATTGTGGGAGGGATTGCGAACCCCAATTTATTTGTTAAGCGAGTTTTTGGTTGGTTTTATTTGTTAAGTGAAGCAAACATTCAGAGAAAATTCTGCTCTTTAAGCGAGTTACTCTTTAAGCAAGTCGCTCTTTATGCAAGGTTTGACTGTACTGTATAGTAAGTCAAAGGCTCTTTCAAAAAAAGAAAACCTCTGTTGCATATGGCGATACCTGCTGAGACATAGGCTAGGGTTAACTAAGATTGCAACTTCAGGAATATAAACAAAACAAGCAAACAAGCAAATGCTTTTTAAAGAGGGGAACACTTGATGAAACTTCCTTCTTAGCAAACCCGTTGAGGACTAAGCTACCAAATATGGAAACATGTTTATCAGAAGTGTTGTTTCTTTATAATGCAAAGAGAAAGCAAGAACAAGGAAAGGTTCAGAACCTTAGCTGTAGGCGACAAACTCTTGCTTCCTTTGGCTGCCATGAGGGATCTTTTCCTTCAACTTGAAAATTTTGCTCCCAGTAATATAGAATGCATTACAGGAGTCATGCAAAGAGTTAAAAAAAACCTCTGCTCTTTTTACATTAAAACACTTCTTCTGGGATCTTAAGACACCATTTTACATGAGAATGTTTTCTTTTTTAAAAAAAAACTGTCTAATTAGAAGCAAAATGATTGGCTAGTTCATGGACTCTGTGACAGTTATGACAAATACATATATTGGCATTGCCCTAACCTTACTTCATGATTTGCAACACAAAAATGGTATTTTCAGAGATGTGCAGAACACACAGCTACAAAGCTTCACCTTGTCTTCTGCTATTCCATTTAATTTTTTATTAACTGCCTGAACATATGCCATTCTACATGAGGGTAATAGTTACAAAATGTCAGCAGAAACATTTAAACTGCTAAAATGTAAATGATTTTATAAATTTGTAATGAAACGTAATTGTTGCATGGAGGGGAAGTAACAGGGAAACAGATATGTTTAACTGCACGAACTGGTTAAAAATGCATCTTTATTGGTCAAAAGCAGCAAAACTGTAAGCATATTTTAACGAGCAATACAGGCTGTGCTGAAATAAAATTAAATTCATACGCAGAAAATGTGAATCCTACAATATTTTATTTTCTAATATCAGGAAAGTTTGCTCTTCATCGAAAAGGCCTCATGTAACTTTTTATGTGTTTTAATTCATTGCAACAGTAAGGTAGGAAAATCCATCATCTGTTTAAACTCTCTCTCTCTCTCTCTCTCTCTCTCTCTCACACACACACACACACACACACACACACACACACACACACACACACACACACACACACACACACACACACACACACACACACACACACACACACACACACACCAAAAGAAGATAATATAAATAGAAAGGCATCTCTGCACATCAGAGCAGCTAAGCTTTAAAAAGAACAATATTAGAATGTGCTTAGTTAGTTGCTTTACTTTCCACTAAAATGGAAAACAATTTAGTGATTAATCCCTTCAGCAATAAATAGCTGGGTCAGTGATCCCAGATATGTCAAGAAGGGGGAAGACTAGGATCAAGCCTTTTCTGCTTGTCTCTCTCTCCCCCCCCCAACCCCACCCTCCACTGCCTTTCCTAAGCCACCACACACAGCAACCACCTTCCAGTTAGGTTTGCGGGCAACCATCTGTAAATGCTTGAGCTGTTCTGCGTGGCCATGACAAGATTTGCAATTCTCTACGTTTATTTACACACCATCACCCCAACTAGACATCACATTGAAGTGGCGTGGTCGCAGCTGACCCCAGGGTAGTCCCTGTCTCTGCCGATCCAATTTTATCGTGCTCTGCAATTGAACTGCAGTCGTACAACCCAGGCTGTATGCACACTACTCTGGGCCACAATAAAATTAGCAGAAGCTTGTCAGGGTGTATTTTCTAGTTTTACTGTGACAGACACTGGACAAATACATCTGCTTTTCAGAAAGCTCCCAAAATGCTTACAATGCAACAGTATTTGTTTGTTTGATATGCTAAGAATCTGCTCTGCATCTCAGTTTCTGGAAAATCTGAAGCCTATAATATGTTTTTATAACATTTTCCTCCTAGACTCCCTTTTATGTTATTTAGTGGACTTAATCTATGGCCACTTTTATTTGAGAATAAACAAAGAGAACAATTCTTTCTTTCTTTCTTTCTTTCTTTCTTTCTTTCTTTCTTTCTTTCTTTCTTTCTTTCTTTCTTTCTTTCTTTCTTTCTTTCTTTCTTTCTTTCTTTTGCACAGACTAATGTAATTTAAATCCATTACATTGAGAAAAATAATTATTTCTTATGGGGGGAGAAAGAAGAGATTGACAAATTTTGGTTTAAAAGCTTCTAATAAATGGTAGCTTTTTGCTTGCTAGTTCATAAAGACTGAAATATTTTTAGAAGTCATTTTTGCAAGCAAACTTCAAAGAAAAAGATTGCTGCACAACCTAATATGATTCTTTCATAGACCACCACAAATAAATAAATGTTCCCACTTGCCAGGGGGTCTATTTGCATAGAACACTTAATATGTTTTGCAATTTGCCCCAGTGCAATTTTCTTCAATATTCTGTACAGTCCTTGCATCAAACAGCCTTAGAAGCCCTCAGATCATTTTATATTCACTGGAAGAGAGAAAGAAATCCAAAACCTAGTTAAATAAATTTGTTCATTTATTCCTTTCCTTTTATGCACCAAGATCTACATGTGGTCATTAATTATAAAGAGACTATTATAGCACCATATTTTCATTCAATACGATGTCCTGGTATATATCAAAGAAGTCCCATAATTAAAACAGAAGGGCCACAATGACAATTAAAATTACAATCTATATGGGGAAAGAAAGTACAGTTCTGCAATTTTTCACCCTGTCACTGTCAGTGTGAGGGGAAATTCTAGTCACGTCTCTGGTAAAGCAGCCTAAATGCTTCCTCACCAATGCAGCCTCAAAAGCATTATCAGCACCTAAGCAAAAGCCTATGCAAGTATAATTTAATACCAAGCCACAGTTTGCAAGTAATCGCGTATAAAGTGATATTTAAGTGGTGTTTTAAGCACACTTCTGATGGCTACAGCCGCTTTTTACTGGTAAATGCATTTTCCTTTGAGTAGTGATTATGAGTCCCGGGTGAAGAGGTCCTGTGTGCAGGTCTGCCTGTAAGCCTTACTTCCAGCTGCCAATCTTTACTTCACTGTGAAGAAAAAGGCACCTAGCACCTTGTTCTTACTCTTGTACGCTGTCATCCCCGGAGCCTGATAACTGCAAAATCATTTCCACATAACACTTTCCTGCTTCTGCCTCTTAAACCCTGAGACCTTCCCATTGTACAAACACTTGCACCCTTAGCAACCAGCCTCCCTCCAAGAGGCTTCCTTTTGAACCCCCCTCCTAGTTTTAAACATCCATAGCCTATTTTAACACTTATCTCCGTAAACATCTGCCTTAATGACATGCAAAGCCGTTGGGGTTCGGGGTGGGGGGTGGAGGAGAGGCTGTGAGGCGAGAGGGGGTGGCAATATGTATTTGCTACAATTTATTGTCTATAAAAGTCATGGAGAGTGAAGTATTACAGATAAAACTATATGCCCCCCCTTTTATAATAACTTTAAAACCGAGCACTCACCATATGAAGCATGCAATAGAGACAGAGAAGGCTTATCGTGATATTTTTTTTTCTCCTTCTTTTTGTATAATAAAAATGGTGACATGGTCATTTTTCCCAGTTTTGCATTACACAGACACACTCATGCATGGTGCTTTTTAAATTCTTATTATATGTGAGGTCAGGAGGTCGAATGTCAGAAAGTACTGTTAATTTCACGGGGTTAGGGGAAAGTAAATTCAGAGGGAATACAGATCACTTAGCACAGAGAAGCAGCTCCTCTGAAGTTTGGTTTTTACATTTGTTAGCTGTATCCTTCAGCTGACGAACCATTGAGACCACAGTGACATTCTGGTCCCTCCTATAATGGCTTGACATGCTGCAGCGGGAAAGCACGAGGCAAGCGGCCTCCTGGATGCGCCGGCTCCAGGCTCCCTTGGAATCAATGAAGCACTAAAACTTCACACAACTGGAACTGAACAAAGCATGTTGCCATTTGGGATGTGATGTTTAAATTATAGAGAAAGCAGTCAAGATGTCTTAAAGTTCAATCTGACAAGAAATGTAAAATATCTTTCTAGCTTCATTCTCAGGGAAGGTAACATCTCGCAGCATACAAGGTGGTTAGACAGGGGCATTTTTTAAAAAGAATACAGTATATGTATAATGTAGAATCAAGGCTTAAATACAGCATAGGGGATCTTTCAGAAAGGCTGTATATTTTCCTGCCAATGAAGTGTCTTCACATTATAAACACCAGGTTTAGGAAAGCTTGAGTGGGAAAGAGCTTCAAAAAGGAAACAAATATTTCAAG
The DNA here is from genome assembly GCA_030440675.1 of Furcifer pardalis. Lineage (NCBI taxonomy): Eukaryota > Metazoa > Chordata > Lepidosauria > Squamata > Chamaeleonidae > Furcifer > Furcifer pardalis. Next base: position 137,676,432 of record CP126894.1, read on the forward strand.
ATATTGTTCTGACTCCAGCATTTTTAATGAGGGGGAGAGCGGCATAAATACTAACATATTTCTATATTGCAAGCGTATTTCTTTCTAAGACGGGAGTGAATCTCTCTCTCTCTCTCTCTCTCTCTCTCCCACACACACACACACACACACACACACACACACACACACACACACACACACACACAGGGTTCACGTAGAGCTTTTGCAGTTTCAACACCTTTCATTATGGTGAGATTTCTGTGTGTGACTTCTTAGTGTACATGATATAAACACATATGCTTTACATAAGAATATGGAAGTGACGGGTGCTTCATTTCTCCTTGTTGTTGAATATTATCTCCCTGTGCTACTGACTGAATTGTCATGGGTAGCCGGGCCCAGGTTTGGATGGGCAATTTTCCGTCTTGTGTGTTTGTCCTCTCTCCTGTGTGGTTCCCGAGTCAAAACCTCATATTGGGCTCAGCTGCCCCTTTGTAATTAAATTTTAATGACTTAGGCTGTATGTTTGGGTTCTGGCACGTGTTTAATAGTGTTAGCATTTAAATGGTCTCAAGTAGCCTTTGGAATTGATGGGAGGAGGAAGATCTTGCATTAGTTAGCACATCGAAGGGAGGGAATTTCTCTGCTGTTGGTGTTTTTGTTTGTCACATGGTTTCAGCCAGAAAAAGACCCTGGCATTCCTTTGGGAATGATGATGCCTGCAGCACCACAGAGATGGGAGCGTTTCTGAAGACAGTTAACCCTTGTGGTGAATTTATATGGCAGCGGGGTGGGGTGGGGGGAATGAATGGATTTTCCATGAGAATGCAGCTGAACAAAAAGGTTCCCAGCCATTCAGTGCTCAAATTCTGCATTTATTTTCATCATCCTGAAAACAGCCTTGTAGAAACTCTTCTAGGGTGCACAGTGTAAAGATAGCTCAGGGCAAGATGAAAATTTGGCATTCCTGTAGCAATATGAACATCACTAAAAATGTAGGGTGACAGAGATAACTGAAGAGTATGAATTGCGTACTCTCAGCACTTCCTGGATGGTTGAGCATCGGATAGGGTGGTGAGTCAAACTTTATTTGCAGAAAGCAGGTCCTCCATAAAAGTAGGAACTAAAATATGGGCCCTTTCATTAAAGAGAGTGAATCAATCACTTCAGTCAGCAGATGCTAAGGGATGACAGCACCATCTCTCCAGCTTTTTCTTTGTGCTACAAGACATGCAGGTCATTCCAGAGTTTCCTAAACTAATATTTTATCTCACATGAAATGGAAGATGTTAATCTCTAATTAAGACCAAAGTAAGATTCAACTAATAGGGATTGGAGTGGCTTAGTGGCTAAGAAGCTGAACTTGATGACTGGAAGGTTGACAGGTTAGCAGTTCAAGGTCTGAGTACTGCATTACAGAGTGAGCTTCTGTCTCTGTCCCAGCTCCTGCCAACCTAGCAGTTCAAAAGCAAGAAATAGCAAGTAGATAAATAGGTACCACTTCTGTGGGAAGGTAAACAGCATTCTGTGCACTCCAGTGTCTAGTCATGCCTGCCACATGTCCATGGAAATGTCTGTAAATGCAGACAGCGCTGGCTCTTTGGCTATAAACAGAGATGAGCACCGAAAGATAGAGTCAGATATGACTGGCTTTCAAGCAAGGGTGACCTTTACCTTACCTAAGATTCAGCTGCAAGACTACTCAGTGGTGATATGTGCAGTGAAAAAGACTGTCCATTGCTTCAGACAACAATATGTTATAGGCCAATCTCTGACAGGAGCTGATCTTCTGAGCAGAAGCATGGCAGCAGCATATTGTGATATTCATCTCTTTCTAGACAGGCCACTATGAATCATTTCAGTTCTTATCTACTGCCAGTCAGAGTCAAACTATACACTACCTTTCCTATGTAGCTACCACCTCTGTATGGAAGCTTCAACTATTCAAAAGTACTGTATGCATGCAGCCTCAGTTTATTTTAGGGCCACAGTGGATGGCTTGTGAAAGTTTATTTTTCTTCCCCCTCCCTGACTCCCATAAAAATGCCCCGCCAGTGCATTAAAAACCATGTCCTTTTAACCCTCCATTGTCAGTACTGAGATGTTGGGGAAGGAGTGTTCCTACAAGAGCTCCCCTAAAATATTTTGATGCCAGATGTGAGAGCAAGCTAGAGTCCCCATCCATCATGTGTACAGAAGCCAACTAGGCTGAACATGTAAGTATTTGATTTATAACCTGCTGTTTTCCCAGTCAAGACTTAAGTTGAGACCCCAATTGTATCTTGGTTCAACAGTGAGATAGTATTCTACACCACCACCACTGAGAACAGTAGGCCATTCTGTCTGGTGGTAGCACCAGTCCTGACTCTTACCAAATGACTTTGAGGGGCAATTTGGGAAGACGGTCACTTGAGAGGGAGGGTTCAACCTCCCCTAGTTTCAGACTGTATCTGGGGCTTACACTTATTTCTTGTGTAGGATTGCTGGATCTTAATGACCCAGGCTGGATGTTTTGCTTTTCTGGGTCTCTGGGTGGTGAAATAAATCTCAGGATAAAGGATAGTAGGGGAGATGGAAGTCTCATTTTTGTCTGCAAGTTGTCTTCAAATCTTGGCCATCTATCTCTGTTCATTCCCAGCTGGTGAAAAGATTCCCTGGGGAAAGGGAAAAGGGGCCTGTGTGTGCACTGTACTTGCTTCCTCCATGATCTGAGTCTCTATGACATTACCAGCAAAAGTTTATCCCATGACATCACAAGGTCCAGTCTCTTCATCTCAGGCTTGGACCCTGAAACCTAACAGCATTTAAAAGGCCATGGCATTTGCTGGGTACTTTGATCTGATCAAAGAAACAAACCATACAGAGCTTGACATTAAGTCCTAAATGTAATGTGCAAGTTGACCCACAGATGCTATTTATTTATTTATTTATTTATTCTTTGCATTTATATCCCACCCATCTGGGAGATGTACAACATATTTTTAAAAACCTTTACAATAAAAAAATTAAACAAATTGAATAAATTATAAATATCAGGAAGAACTAAAAAAAATACCAACACATTAAAAATATCTGGTCCTACTCTTTTCTTACTGCTTTCAACTTCTAACATTGTTACTGTTTCCTGCTTTTGACAAGGGGTTGGAGTTGATGGCCTCATAGCCCCCCTTCCAACTCAGTTATTCTAAAATTGTATAGGAAAAATCATGGTAGAAAATTATTATATGAGATATCTACAAGAACCTGGACTAGTTCCACTTCTTACTAGGCTTATTTATTTCCCTAACTACCCTTTATTTTTGCCATTGATAGCACTGCATAATAATTCAGCGGGCAATAAGATGTGCCAGGATCCTTGCTACACAGCAGAATTGATAAGCAATTGGTTTGTTTATGGATAGGTGTCCTTCTACCATAGATGGTATCTTTTTTTTTCTCTCTCTCTCTCTCTCATAGATTCTAGATATCTCATTCTAGATATTTGTGCTGTAGGATGCACAGGCAAAAAGAATCTGAATCAAGAGCTGTCCTTCTGCATGGGCAGGTTCCTTCACATAAAAAATGTTATGCAGGACCACCTCGTTCCACCTGAACTTTTTCAGCTATGAAGATGATCTTTCCTAGTCCTCCCCAGAACTTACCTTCTGTAGTGAAAAAAGCAGAACCTGTGACCAGTGTGGTATAGTGGATAGAGTGACAAATTAAAAAAGAAAGAAAGGGGGAGCAATCATTTATTTTATTTTTATTTATTTAGATTTATTATCCTGCCCCAATCAGGTGAACCTGACTCTAGGCGGCTTACAGAAAAAGAGAAAGATTATACATCATGAGTACAAAACAAACTAAACAATCCCACTATACCATCATACTTATATTCCACCCCATAGCGCTTAGTGCATTCTCCGGGTGGTTTACAAGTTAATTAGCATTTTGCCCCCAACATGCTGGGTACTCATTTTACTGACCTCAGAAGGAGGTCAACCTTGATTCCTGGTCAGGCTTGAACTCACAACCTTTTGGTTGCAGTGCATCAATTTAATCACTGCACCAATGGGGTTCCAGTACTAGGACTCTGGGAAGCAGGGTTTTAATCCCTATTTAGCCATGTTAATGTGTGTGTGTGTGACTGTGTGTAACTAATATAACCACTTTAAATATCTTATTTACCTCAAAAGCCATATTAGCATCACTATAAGTAGATTTAACTTGACAGCATATAGCCATGATGGCGAACCTTGGCACTCCAGGTGTTCTTGGACTTCAATTACCAGAAGCCCAAGTCAGCACTCACTGGCACATAGCATATACCTCTTAGCTCTGCAGTCAACCCATAATAATAAAAATACTACTGTTCTCCTCAGCTTTTAATTTGACTGAGGACCAAATTACACATTATGTGGTGTGACATGTGATGAGATGGCACAAAATGGGTGCTTTAAACTGGCAGTTCTTTAGATGAGGATTTCCACCTGCTACAATCCTCTGATAAATCCCTCCCCAGAAGCTGGAATAGTCTTTGGAAGAATTTGGAAACTTTTTTTTAGCACCAACACAGGTTTTCCTCTCACAACAAATGACATTCTCAGAGAAACAATGTACAGTACCTGCAGACTCCCTCTTGATTATGTTTTGTTTTTTATGGTTGGTAATGGCTGGACCTCAAAAGCAACAACAGCTTGTGAGGTGGAAATTCACAGGTGAATTAATGACCTTAACGGCTTTCATTTTTATTAGTATCTTAGTGCAAGCTGTTAGTGTGCTTTTCCTTTGTTTGTTTAAAAACATATCTATATAGCTTTGCCTTAAACACCCCTAAAATGGTTTATAAATAGCACATACAAAAAAAAACCCAACACTATTAAAAATAACAGAATAGCAAAACAATCAATACAGTGAAATTAAAGGAAGTCTGTCTCTCTCCTATTAGGCAGTGGATTAGGATTAGGTAAAGGTTTCCCTTGCTCAAAAGCCAGTTGTAGCCGACTCTAGGGGTCAGTGCTCATCTCTGTTTCAAAGCCAAAGAGCCAGCGCTGTCTGCTTCTGCAGATGTTTCTGTGGTCATGTGACAGGCATGACTAGACACCAGAGTGCACGGAATGCTGTTACCTTCCCACCAAAGTGGCCCCTATTTATCTACTTGCAATTTCTTGCTTTCAAACTGCTAGGTTGGCAGGAGCTGGGACAAAGATGGGAGCTCATTCCATCCTGCAGTACTCGGGAATCAAACTGTTGACCTTCTGCCTCCTAGTCAGCATCTTAGCTACTAAGCCACCACTGATTAACAATTAAATACCGGTAATCAGAAAATGGCTGGGAAAGCAAGACTCCTGTTGGTGATTGAAACATTCATGACCAAGGTTTTCTCAATTTCTGTGGAAAGACCATCCCACATGATGGGGAGAAGGCACCACAATGAAAAAGCCCCTTTTCCACACTACAACCAAATGAGCCTCATTTTGTCATCCTATATCAAGCACAGCAGCCTTTCCCATGTCCGGGTGCTGAACTGAATATGGCTTTATATGTCTTGATTCCCATCCAGACTGGCAATCATTTGTGGAATAATTGTAGTCGCAGTTTCTTCTTTGGCTCACGTTTCTTTGGAATTTATCTCACTGTCATTCCCATAGGGCCATTTACCTAATTGGGTATCAGGTTGTTTTATTATTATTATTTTTGCCAAGTCTATGTGTAGAAACAGCCCTTGATTTCATCAAAATGGTAAGGTAGCAAGTAGCTGAGTTAGTATGTCGAATAACAATTTATACCAGAAACATTAACACAACATCTTGGTTTGATATATCCCCATGGAATGTGAAAAACAATACAATTTTTACAATGAACTCAAACTGAAGTCCTGTTCCCATTCTACTCTGCCTTCCTTCCAGGGCAAGCTCTGTTGCTGGCCAGATTTCTAGTTATTAGTGCAAGTTCCTCTATTGCCCTTTAACATTTGAGATGCTAAACCATGGTTTAAATAACATATGCCTGAGTTTTCCTCCTAATGTGAATGTTGAGGTACAAGACTTTCTGAAACTTGAAAAGTTCCACAACACTGTCCATACTCAATTAAGGTTTTTTTTTTCATCTCTGTTTACCCCCACATATAGTTGTGTGAGTATATATACAGAGGATTTATTTTTAATGTTGTTAGCTGCATCTTTGACTAGCTGCCTTTAATAATTAAAAACTTTCCCCTCAGATTCCTTCTCCTGAAACTATCCTGTTGCCTGAAGTTTAAATCCTTCATTACCAGTTAAAACAAAATCACCAATTAGGCACATGAACACGTCTGTATTAATCTCATTAAGGTGATGGCACCAAATAAATTGGAACTATTTTTGTGCATTTACTGTGTTCCTATGGCTTTATCAGGCCCTGTGGTCATATACAAAGACCTTACAGCTTAGTCATTTAGAGTCATTCGGTTGTGGCATTGCCATCTATGGCTGAAAATTGCTTTCAGCTTTTAAACTGCACTGACTAGTCTGTAGTTAATCTTAGATCATTCACTCGCAAAATTAAATGAGCTGGAACGATGGTCTCTCTCCTTCTTTCTTCCCCCACCACTTTTTTTTGTAAAATAATACATCACAAAACACTTATTTCCCTTGCCCAAAAAAGAGATCAAATTCATTTAAAATCCCATAAACCAGACTTGTGAATTTTTAATTTTATTTAGTAGCACAGAAACAGGAGGTAAGCTATCCTTTCTGAGATCATTGTTATACATTTACATGTGGAATATAACATGATGCTTAACCAATCTTTAATCCATCTTTGATGATGTATACTTTTTTCTGCAGTCACATGACATTCATTAGTGCAAATCAGACCAAGATTGTTTGGACTCACTGATATAATTCATCACAGCCAATATATTTTAAATATACAGACATTTATCATTGGATTTGCCTGTACAGTACAGCCTTTCTGAATATGCTAATTGCAGATATAGAACCTTTTAAAAACTATTTTTAAAAGCACAGGCTCCCATGTAATCAGAGCAAGGACTTGATGTATATTAAACTGCAGGTAGCAATAACCTAGGTCACATTGTTAAGTATATTTCAAAGACAATTTCTTATAAGTAGTCCATGCTTCATTCAATAGTTTTTTAGAATTAACTTTAAGGTAAAGGTAAAGGTTTCCCTTGCTCAAAAGCCAGTCGTATCTGATTTTAGGGTTCAGTGCTCATCTGTTTCAAAGTCAAAGAGCCAGTGCTGTCTGCTTCTGCAGACATTTCCATGGTCAAGTGGCAGGGATGACTAGACACCGGTGCACATGGAACACTGTTTACCTTCCCACCAAAGTGGTCCCTATTTATCTACTTGCTATTTCTTGCTTTCGAGCTGCTAGGTTGGCAGAGGCTGGGACAAAGACGGGAGCACATTCCGTCCTGCAGTACTCAGGAATCAAACTGCTGACCTCCTGCCTTCCAGTCAGCATCTTAGCCACTTAAGCCACTTATGCTAAATGAAAATGAGGCAAAAAGTGTTGGTTTGGTTCTAGAATTTATCCACAACTTCAGTGTGTCAAGACTGGAAATGAAAGCTTTCACAAAGGAAGGAAGAAATGGGCCTCTCTTTGTTCTAGGTTTAATCAAAGCAAGTTTTGGCTGTGACCTCAGAGATAACATTCTCCACAGAAAGTGCATCCCCAAAATCTACATTTCACTAATCTATGTCACACATGTTTCTGTTGTATTTCTGTTTGGATGGTCTTTGAATAAACAACTTTGTTCTTTCATAGAAATAGAGAAAATCACAAGAGCACAAGAGATAACTTGGTATTCAATGCATGTGAGATTATTATTATTATTTGGTGGATTGTTTCTTATGGAAGTCCATTGAGGGTGAAGGTCATGTGTTAGAAATGAGATCCCTGGTCAGAGGGCCTGTATTAGCATCACAATTGATGGCAGAGGAGCTTTGTGGCCAGAAAGGCTTAGAAACAGAGATGAGGACTGACCCTTAGAGTCGGATACGACTGGCTTTCAAGCAAAGGAAACCTTTACCTTTACTTTCCACCAGAAAGGGAAGAATGGGAGAGGAGAAGTAGTAAAATTAGTCAAAGGGAAATAATAGCAATATACATATACTGTATATATATATAAAGTTGACATTTGTCAAAGAAAAGAGTCTTTTAAGCAATGTACAAAAGCTCACTCAATTACTAGTTTCAGTTAACTCTGACACAGACAGAGCCTTCTCGAAGAATGTGCTGTTTTTGTACCACAATCAAGCATACTCTGAAAAACGAAAACCTTGTTGTGCCAGCTAATCTTTCTCACACTAGGCCAGGCAAAAGGAACTATTATTATTATTTTTATTATTTCCTTATACTTGCTAACCCGCCCCAATCGGGCAAGCCCGACTCTGAGCGGCTTACAGCACAAACCAAACACATCAGTATAAAAAATTTAAAATTCATAATCTAAAACAGTATCTGGGGGTGTCGTCAAAGGGTCATATCCCTAGACTAACCACCCCACATGGGATCCCCCATCCCTGGAACCCCACACTTGTCCTGCCAGCCAGGTCTTTAAGCTCTTCCGGAAGGACAGGAGTTCTGTCTGCATGCGCAGCTC